>KZ452014.1:1512420-1541029 GCA_002786265.1 Apostasia shenzhenica | reverse complement strand
GATTGCCAAGTGGTCATGTCATTAATTGTACAGAATGGCAGCATCGTAATTCTCCATGAAGTGCAGGGTCCTCCTCACTGACGTGTGTAGTTTGCACTAAAATTGGTGCGTTCAAACTTCGAACTTCGAAGGGCTGCAGAAATATTTTAACAGTTTTCCAGCAAAGAACGGAAAGCTGGACGTTGTGCAGCTTGCGCTGGAAATTTCCGGAGCATTCAAATCTCTTCACCTCCTAGGGTTTCTCGACGAGGAGGAAGCGTTCACTGGTCATCCGCTCTGTTCGTGCTGCCGATAAGCAGGTGATTCCGGAGGCAAGGTTGGTGATGACAGTTTTTTCCGTGAAGTAGTTCGATGTTTGGGGATTGGGTGTGCGTGCTTTGATTGCTGAGACTCTTTTCGTGGCATTTAAGACTGTGGGATGCTTGTGAAATCTTCAGTTCGCAGTTTCGTTTATTCTGGGGTGACAACCATTCTTTATGGGGATTTTCTTCGGGCTATTTGGGAACTGATTATATTTGTTTGTATATGGCGGGAATTCATCGTTTTTGGTTATTTTACAAATCACAGGGCTTGTGGAAGTCAGCAAAACTCAGCTTCTCTGTTACTGGGAACAGAGTAGTGGAGCTGCAGTGCTTATTTCTTGGAAAGGTCTCTGCTTGCCATCATGTTAGAGCCTCAGGCTGTCGGAGGCCAATCTATATTCAGTACGATAAAGTTTGCAGTGTTGCCGATTGCAAAGGTTTTCACGATGTGCTTCATGGGTTTTCTAATGGCCTCTAAACATGTTAATATCCTTTCAGCCAATGGCCGGAAGCTTCTTAGCGCGGTAAGTTCGATCTATATCCGTAGGCTCTGTTTTGACAAATGTTGAAGTATTTGAGTTAAGCTGCTTCTTAAGCAGATTAAAGTTCCAGCTGGTTGACTTAAGCTGCTTAAAAGTCATTGACAATTCAAATTACTTTAAGCTAGAATAAACTAGCTTAAAAATATTTCTTGTTTGCCGAATGTGGGCTGGAAGGACGCAAGCACCAAAGAGCAGCTGAGTTAAGCTGTTTTTCAGGCTACTTAGACGACGGTTTAATGGGATAGTTAAGCGCTTAACTGTTCAAGTGGAATTTATCCAAGCTTTTTGCCAAGTTGGGATTTTGGGAACTCAGACAGTTCAAGTGACTTAATTTTTATGTTATGCTGCTTAAGTTTTGATTGGCCAGTCACCTGTATACACTGTTTTCTTATTTCCATCATTGTACTGTTAACTGTTAGATATACAAGTTATGTGAATTTCTACTTTTATAAAACAATCACCTAGCTTTTCTGAATAGTTAGATGATTGCTGATTTACCTAAATGTGCAAATTGAATAGATTTGGAGGTAAAAGTCGTCATGTCATATTGTACATAAATTTCAATGTCAAACTAACTATATTTTAAATTCTATATAAATTTCATCATATAAAACTAATTTTATTTTACATCCTATGCACATTCCAAGATGAAATGTAATTGCATTTGATATACTACACAAATCTCAAGATGAAAACTAACTTTGTTTCTCATCTTATACAAATATCAAGAGAATGTTTTAATTTAACTTTATCCTAACTTAAAATTAATGTGACTAAACAAATACACCCAAGATTTATGTAGCTCACAGCTCGATATATCTGTATTTGCTAGTTTGGAGGATTCATGTGAGGAAACTAACACCTTTTCTAATCCCCTGCAGCTAGTTTTCTCTCTTCTACTTCCTTGTTTAATATTCTCGCAACTTGGACGAGCTATTACATTTCAAAAATTCTTAGAGTGGTAAGAAGTTTCTTCTTTCTTAATTGATTTATGCTATGACAGACCTTTGCTGTCGCCATTTTACTTAACCGCGCAAATTCATGAACAGACTCTATAGGTGCAGGCCTTCATCTACCACTTGAGTCAATTTTTGTCTAAATTCATTTCTCATGGTGAAATGTATTTCCCTTTAATGCAGCTATGAAATTGTAGTTGCAGAATGGTTTTACTTGGGAAATAGTGGTTATCGAATATGTCAGTTTTTATGTGTTATTAATGGAAATTAGGTTGATTCTAATGTTGTGTGTTTATTGTTCTCAAAAAAGTTCCATGTGTCACTTGTATTTTTAAAATTTTTTGTTGGTATTGTTTTCTATGTAAGAAGCTCAATGATGTACTAGGAAAATTAGACTAACGATTTGCTGGTCCAGGTGGTATATTCCTGTCAACATTATTATGGGTACAATATCAGGTTCCCTGATCGGATTGCTTGTTGCATATGCCATCCAACCGCCATCTCCATACTTCAAATTCACCATTATACAAATTGGTATAGGTAAGATTATGAAAGCAATGGAAAAGTTAAGTTACCGTTTAACAGATTAAGCAAGTTTATTGCGTTTTTATTAGCACGGCACTCTCAAACCATCTAGTTACACACCCCACCCAAATCAGAAATATTTCTTTTATATCACATCTTGAACTCCATATTATACTAAAATGTTACTTGTATATAACTTTTTTAACTCTATCGTAAGATTTTGGTGGAGTGTGCGTAAATTCTATTTTTAAAAGTGGTATGTCAGTAAAATCCCTTAAGATTTATTTTCAAAAAACTGTTATGTAATCCAGATGTCATGACATCTAGATGTCATTTTTTTATTAATAATTTTATAATTTAATACAAGATTATTAATCTTAATAATTATGTATAATGTGAAATAAATTATTTTTATTATATTAATATTTGAGTATTTACACATGGGATCTTCACTTTATCAAATTCATCCACGTCTAATAGCAACATGTCACCTGAACTCTCGAGTATTTGTGCGGGGGCCTCAACTCGAGGTCGCGATCCCGAAGATGCTTCCTGACATGGGAGCCCTATATACAATCATGCCTAAGGTCTTTTGATACCTCCCCCAAGGATGAGATGCAATCGTTCCCACCGCGCATCACTTTGATCGAGAGCACAAAACTCGTGTCATCAACCTTGGACAACAGAACACGCTTCCCTGTGTGCATGCACAGTGTAGGCAGGTGGTAATTTGGATAAAGCATGGTCTCACTCCCAAGGAAGATTTCTCATCTTTAACAATTCCAGGATCGATGGGTCATGTGTTGACATCTTAGAAGCAATCTACGAAGCAATCTACGAAGCAATCGGAGGCACTCTTTGAATGCATTTGAAAAAATGTTGTTGAAGCAATGACCACATAGAAAAGTAAGAGGCGAGTCTTCCAAAGGAGATGGTTGGTGCACACACTCAGAAGCGACGGTGGTTTATGTGACAAAAGTGGTGCTTGCATGTTAGAAGAACATAAAAATGCAGGATATGCGGGACCACGGTTATAGGCGCAATGCGTGTGAGGTGCATTGTGTTCACTAGTGCGAGGAGATCTTGCAGGGTGTGTAGGAGGCCCACAAGGTAGAGTATATTGCGCAACAAAGGTTGAGTAGAGGCATGGGGCTGTGCATAATCAACTCTGACGCGTCTTTGATAAATCTAACTATAACAAGATCCATAGGTGTCCACATGAGTGTGTCTTCAAATCTATGATTTTACTTGTCTTGAATATCTTGATTTCCAAACCTTGATTAATAGTGAATTTGTGCATGCATATCAACTAATCTTATTTTGAGTAACTTTTGTGTCTTGCTTCTATGATTTTTCATTATATCATCTGTAGTTATCCTATTTTTTAGGTCATTCTGTTGTTGTAGCATTTATATTGCAATATTTTTTTTAATCATTTTTTATTTTTATCTTCAAAAGAATACAGAATTTGTATGTCTGACTTGCCTAATCCTTAACATAGGGAACATCGGAAATATACCACTTGTCCTGATTGCAGCTTTATGTCGAGATGATTCTAACCCATTTGGTGATCCTGAAAAGTGTAGTGAATCTGGAAATGCTTATATTTCATTTGGACAATGGGTATGTGTCTATGTTGGTGCTTTTTAGTGCTTAAATATTTCATGATGTTTCATACTTATCCATACTTATTGTGGCATGCTCTTACTTTTCTAGTGGTACTTTTCTATTGCAGCTATTCTTTTATTATTCTTTTTTTTATTAGTTTCATTGAAGACATATGCTGAAAATTTCTTACAACATGAATCATAACTCCCTAACAGCACATGAGATCCGATTGACAAACTTGAGAGTATTTTTTACCATTTTCTAGATTTATTATTTACTCTATTTTCTTTGAACTCCAACATTTAGTGTATAAGTAAAGCTGAAGTTGGAGAAGTTTTAAAAAGAATAAAGTGTAAAAAATAATAGAACCAGATGATATTCCAATAGATATTTGAAAATGTATAAGAGATGAAGGAGTTTCTTGGCTGACTAGGTTGATTAATATGATTTTGGAGGCTAAATGAATGCCAAATGAATGGAGAAAGAGTACATTAATACTTATTTATAAAAATAAAAGCGATGTATAAAATTGTGCTAATTATAGATGAATCAAGTTAATAAGCCATACATTAAAATTTTAGGAAATGGTGATTGAGCATAGATTACTTTATGATACTAGAATGTCACAAAATCAGTTTGATTTTATGTCAGACAAATCTATTATGAAAGCTATTCATTTGTTGAGAGGTTTAATGGAGATGTTTAGGGAGAGAAAAGAAGATTTACATTTAATTTTCATTGATTTAGAAAAAAGTTTATAATAAAGTCTCTAAGGAAGTTCTCTAGAGCATTTTAGAAAAGAAATGAGTTTTGTTCAAGTTATTCAAAACATGTCTAAAGATGTTTTACATGTGTTAGAATATTTTAAACTTTTTGCTGTTGCGTGCATAGTATTGTTATGGTTTTGAATTTCATATTTGTAGAGCTGTTGATGAATCGTTGATTCTCATGATGGCTTGCACATCTTGACCACATCTTGACCACATCCTACAAATATGACTTCCATAATGCTTAGTCCTAATAGCATGCTTTTCCTTTTCAAATAGTTCTATGAGATGTTGGAACATGTAAAACTATTGAGCTTGTGCTTATTACCATGATCATGAAACATGTTACATTTTTTTCCTTGTCTTTCTTGCCTGTTTTTGTCATTGTACATCCCATATGCCTTTTTTACTTCCATCTTCTACTGTTGTGCAGGTTGGTGCGATTATTTTGTATACTTATGTGTTTCACATGCTTGCTCCACCACCTAGCGGATCCTTTGATTGTGCCGACGAGGGAAAACTTTCAACAAATGACCCTACTGCGGATATGCTCCTCATGAAGGCTCCAGCTACTGAGGAAAGCAGAATGCCAGTCAAGTTTTCTACTGAACAAGATGCCTCTCACCTGAAGCCCTTGTTAGCATTTGGTGATTCTGAAACAGAATCTTTGGCTGCTAGAAAAGTAAGGAATAACTACATAATATATTCAACTTTTTGGTTTACAGGCTTCACTTTATCTCTTATATCATTAATAATCTTTGAATAAAATTGCTTGAGGTATCCTTTTTTTCTTGTTTGATAATTTGTTGCAGTATTGAGTTATAGGCTTAAAGCAACAAGCTATAAAATGTTCTAAATGGCTGTTTTTTATTTAACGATTTTGGGGGTGGGGCTTTGTACACTTTCTACTTGAACTCTTTTGTCATGGAGAAGTTTGTTGAAGTGACAGGATCATGTTAAGGCTAAGGACAGTATTTGTTTATGAATTTATCAATTATTTAATATATAGTCAATGTTTGATATCTTGTTGCTACCTTGGTTGTTTCGATCACTTGTTGATAAAATTGTTATTATAGATCATATTATGTGCTTTATCTTTGTCACTGAAGAAAATCAATCTACCTAGACAACCTTCTCTGCCCTTTCATATTTATTATTAGGTTTATATAATAATTACATCAATATCCTTAACCTAGTATATAATTACAATAGGATAATCCAGCCTGTTACAAATATAATTTACATTGAAACATGTCAATGATTTTGTCAATAGATCAGCTAATTGATCATTAGAGCTAACATATGTAGTAGCAATCTCCTTGGGTTGCATCTTTTCTCTAACAAGTAGCAATCAATCTCAATATGCTTTGTTCTTTCATGAAGCACTAGATTAGATGTAATATGCATGATTGTTTGATTATCATAATGCAATTGCATAGGCTTTACTTGGGTGAAACCTGACTCCATCATCAACTGTTTAAGCCATACTGCTTCATAAGTGGCTAGTGCCATTACCCTATACCCTCTCTTAGCACTAGATCGTGCGACTACATTTTGCTTTTTGCTCTTCTAGGAGATTAAGTTGCCACCAAGTAGTTTACAATAACTAGAAGTAGGGCATCTATCAGACTGAGATTTTACTCAATCAGCATTAGACTGTTTTAATTTCTGCACAAAAGGATGTGAATATAGAATAACTCTGAATGGCCCTTGATTGAGAACAACCATGTCATTTTTGAATAATCATCAATTAAGATGACAAAATATTTGAAGCCTAGTTTAGACGTGACACGACTTGGGCCTCTAACATCTGAATGAATTAAAGCAAATGGTACTATTCTAAAGCACGATTATTGGCTTGGTTAATGAAAGTAGATCTATAATGTTTTTCTATTTGACAAAATTGACTCTAAACTTTTAAGGCTAGAAAGACTAGGAACTATCTTGTTTAAATTTTGTAGACCAGGATGCCCAAGGTGATTATGAATCAGCAATTTAGTAGTTTCAACCACAAGAGCAAAAGATAGAGGAGTGATAGTTAAATAGTATAACCCCTTAGACTCATAACACATAGTAATTACTTTTCTAGTCTGCAAATCCCAAATACAAAAATATTAGTGATAAAGATTATAGAGCAATTTAAGGATCTTGTAAGTTAACTAATAGATAATAATTTCAAAGGAAATTCAGACAAATAAAGGACGAAAAATAATGGTAATAGGGAAGTTGGAATAACATTATCAATTCCTTTTATTGATGATGTAGATCTATCAGTAAGAGTGACGTTAATATTATGTCAAGGTTCTTTAATGTGAATAAAAGATGAGATGTTATCGAACATATGATCAGAAGTGCTCTATTCAAGAATGCAGAAATTAGAAGGTCGTAGATGTGCTCCCTTGAACCAAGATGGTTACAAATTGAGGGGTATCTCTTTGAGAAGCCCGCACTTCAAGTGATTTATAGTACTCCTTAACATGAATAGAAATATTAGGCCTAACATTAGAAGGCTTGCCGCCGAGAAGTCCATCCTGTGTTGATAGTCTAGACTACACATTGTCATCTAGGATCTGATATCCTCTTAGGAGTGAAAATGATCAAAACTAACTACCAACTAGAAGGGCAATGGATAAGGAATCAGATGGACTCGAAGAACCAAAACAAAAACTTCCACATAAATTGCAGAGGTGCTACAACTCAATTTGTTGGAAAAGTCCTTTTGGTTGACATCAACTGGTTCTCAGCCACCATATATTGCTTCTATCAGGGTCCTAGGTAAGAACTCTAATCTATAATTCCCTAAACCTGGAAGCTTCAGAAAAATCTGGAGAGGAAGCAACTGTTGTTGATAAGCCGATTTGACTTGATTTCATGTATGCAAAAAGCAAGACAGGATCAAAAGCAAAGGAACATAATAGTCTTCAAGGCAATAGGTGGAGAGGAGAGTTGCTGGAGCTTGCACGAGACGAAGAGGAGATCTTGTAGAGAGGAGAGCTTGTGAGAGCCTCACAGAGACAACTGAGACAAAATAGAGTGTGTAGGAAGTGAGGCAGAGAGATCTGGAGTTGCACGAGAGAGGCAAGCCATGCGAGAGAAGTGGGTCAGACTTGACGTAGACGGCTGACCGATGAAGGTGTTAGGGCTCGAATAAGAAAATCAATCCACCTAGCAGCCTCATATGCCCTTTCACATTCATTATTAGGGTTTATATACATAATTACATCAATACTCTTAACCTAGTATATCATTAAAATAGGATACTCAACATTCTTTAAGCTAATTATTTCACTGTAATAATTGCTTCATTATGAAGGATATTTTCATTAGTGTGAGAGTTCTATAAGACTATAACCAATGAATACAAACTAGTCGGATGGTTCCAATTGTACAAATGAATGCCGTATATATATGTGTCTATATATATATATATATTGACACACACACAACACAATGGAATGAGGTAAGTTGGCCACCATTAAGATGCTCCATATTGGATAGAAGAACCTTTCTTTTCTTTTGTTTTACATGTTGCAGATATGCAACAAAGGTTTTGTAGGAGTTAACCTACTTTGCAAGCTTAAAGCCACTTCTGCTATACCAAAAAATTACTGCCTATTCTTGACTAAATTACTATCAGGCTCATTTGGTTGAATGAAATTTGACTGATAGTTGATATGCATTCATCAATGTTTGCAATTCATTCAGGGCGAGAAGTCTTGACTGTTAAAATTCAGAGATGAAGTGATGCCATGGATAAGAAGAATGTGTGTTAGTTATCTCTTATGAAACATTTTAAAATACAATTAGTTGTTTTATCATTGGATTTTGTATCTCAAATCTCATGTGGTTTCCTGATTGGAAAAGCCAAGTAATGACACACACACAGATATATATATATATATATATATATATATATATATATATATTACACATATATATCATGTTTTTAATTACTATTAAAGTTGTTTGGCGTAACAATTCCCTTGATTGTCAGCTAAATGACTAATTTATTGCATAATGCAGTCAATTATTGATAACATGCAATTCAAGTACTTGATAGATCACTTGCATGGTTTTTTGAATCACGACATTAGGCATGTTGATGATTTTTATGACATTCCATGATAGATCACTGGCATGCTTTTTTGGTGAGTTTTGACTCTGCAAATGCAAAATTTTCTAAGCTTTACTGTATTACTGGTGCAGATGACTGCTAAGATAATCTTTGTCTTGGAGAAGTTAAAACAGCCACCGATAATCGCCTCTGTAAGTTGGCTATTCTGAAGAATGCTTTTTTTACTTTTCTGAATGCATTATTGAGCTTTTACACTTTGGCCTCTCTTTGGCTTTTATTCAAGTTAGTAATACAGAAGTTTCAAATATTGGACTGACGTGCTGCATTGTTTGCATCCAGATTGTCCCAGGTTTTAGGTTGTTAGCCTGCTGAGACTAATTTTTACCTGTTTCATACTGAATCACGTCAAGTGAGCATATATAACTCAACATAACTACCCTGTTTTTCTGATATGCAAACTGTAACTTGTCCATTAGCTCAACCTCAGACAATTGTTTCTCTCTGTTATGATGGCATTCTTTGAATTATTCCTTTTTAAAATTTCTTTTAATAAGGTATTATGTTCACAAATGGATGGAAAGATGCACTTATGTGTCGTCCGTTTACTCTACCAAACTTGTATTCTGAAATATCTGTTATTTTATATTGACTAAATGACTTCTTTGAGTTCTCTATCATTAATTTGTTTGTCTGTGCTCCTCAGATTTTGGCAATTGTCTGTGGGTCTGTACCATTTCTGAAGCACCTAATCCTTACTGATGATGCACCATTTTTTTTTTTCACCGACAGCTGCCTCATCCTTGGGTAAAGGCTGCAGTGCTATTTGATTCTTTTCTTTCCCTTTTGTAAAAAATTATTATATGTTTATTCTTTTTTTTTTTTGCTAACGTTGATGTCTGATTTTCAGTGAAGCTATGATTCCATGCATTTTGCTTGCTTTGGGAGGTAATCTAGTTGATGGTATGTGAATCCTGGCAAGTCATCTTTTGATCGCTTGCATATGATCATAACTTTTTAAGTAGGTTTGTTGCTCCTTTTTTACTGATTGTTACGCTACATTGTGGAGTTGTATACAATAAGCAAGCACGAAGTGGTGCTGCATATATGCATGTTATTCTTTGTAGGGATTAACTATTTCATCATTCCAGTTATATTAAGCACAAAGCAGCAGATGAAGTACTTCATGGGATCTCCTGATGCACTTGAAGTGGCAGTCCATCCCATTCACAACTTAACCAATATTTCTTTGATAAATATTTTGTTATTCCATAGTTGGTATATTGATCTCAGGCATATAGTAAATTATCCATGGACCCTGCTAGGAAGCAGGAAATAGCCTGCATGAAAGGAACGGACCCCTTTTACGTATGACCTCTTCTATCATCATAGTTTACCGCACCCACACATCAATCTGCATGAGTTTGAGTTTCTTTGTAGATGTGATATCGGTCCATTCTCAATGACTATAGTGACCACGAGGATTTTGTGTCTAATATATCAAATTTCACAATTTGGGCAGTTATTCATATTAAGATTGTGGAAGCTATCACAAGAGGTGATACCATTGAATATGTATTTCTGCCATTCTCCCTCCCCTGGTACTTGAGAATGTTGACCTTGATGCATACTGTGTTTTTCAAAGGAATCCCTTAAGATGTAACAATCACTTCAGCTATTTCTGTCTGCTTTGATGTCTAGTGTTATTTTTTCATCTTAATCATCCAACATTGAAGTACCCTCTGAGCACAGTATATCTCTAGCATGATTTTGATATCATTCATAACACATTCAATAATGTAGATGACTTTTAAGAAGTTAGCTTCAGTCATGTGATTGTGTGCCATGATGCATTGATGGATAGATGCCGATTTTTTTTAATGTTATTCTATTATTCATTTAGCCAGTCCATTTGATTGAGCCTGTTTGGTCTTTTATTCCAATCTTCTTTCAGGTTTATTTATGACTAGTTGAGTTTATTTTGCTATGTCAGTTAAGTTTAATTTGGGTATATGCTTATGTATTTCTTTGGATTTTGTTCAGTCCAGATTATCAAATTAGGATTGTGATATTGGGAACGTCTATTTGTAGGATAAGAGCCTTTAAATAGGAATGACTCTTATTAATGAATAAACTTTACTCTTTCCGGTTCATGAATTTAATTCTTGATTTGGGAAATTGAATTAATTTTAAATTTTGGGAGAAAAGTGTAAGGGACTCAGGGTAAACTCCCTAGATCCCTAATTTTTTAAGTTAATTTCCAAATTTCTCTAATTTGCCACTTAAATTCTCCACATACAATCACAACTATACAATTTGATCCGATTTTGAAGTCAACTCCAAGAAATGATTTTGAAGGTTGAAACTCTAGTCGCTTCCACCTTAGGCTAACGGGAGTTGGATTCCGTGAAATCAGCCTGACCTAACACCCTTAGACCTTTCCATCTTACAATAAATCAACTAGTCAATAGAGAATAAAAAGGGTTCTTCAAGCTTTTTCTTCACTATAGCATTATGCTACAATGATCCTTCAAACTTCATGTCGCAATTTCTTTTCACACTACTGATAGTCCTATTACTAGGTTGCTTACCAGTTTACTTAAACATTAATACTAGTTGAAATAGTTGGAGAGGCTAGACCAGTTTTGTTCTAGCCTACTAAGACCGGTGAAACCAATAGTTTTGGTTCTATATGAAACCGATAGAATCAAATATATATATATATGTGTGTGTGTGTGTATATATATATATGAAAATTGGCTGAATGGCTAATGAACATTCAAAGCTTTAGAACTAATTAAGTACTCTGCACCTTTTATTAAATTGACCATTCTAATCTAACTCAATGAATTTTTATTTACCACCATTATTTAAATTTTAAATTAGTTTAATTTTGAGATTAAGATAATTTATCAATAAAACCACTTATCTCAAAATTAGCATATTTAAATGGCATCTGCCTTGCATCAAAACACCATTTCAAATTGGATTTGTATGCAGTACCTTTTCTTTTGATGTTGTAATCATGGATGTGAGAAAAAATGATAAACGATGCCATTGGAATTTGGTTTGCTAGCGCTGCTGCTGCTATCTAAATTTGCTTAGTTTCTTATGATTATTACAGGTCCAGGCGTTGGAAGTAAAAGGCTGGGTTTCCGCACAGTCGCTGGCATTGTATTTGGCCGTTTGGTCCTCGTTCCTCCTGTGGGCCTCGGCATTGTCACTTTAGCTGACAAGCTTGGTTTCATCCCAAGTGGCGACAAAATGTTCAAATTTGTTCTCCTACTGCAGCATTCGATGCCCACTTCTGTGCTTTCTGGTAATAATTTTTTGCTCTCTGGTGATAAGATTTTCAAACACATATGACTAGCATGTTTCGAAATAAACAAACTTAGAAATGTCATGATTTCGACTTGACTGAAACTCGACTCAAATCAATTATGGTATTAGGCATGCTTCCTAACCTATTTATTAAACGGCCAACTTTGTACTGCAATTAATGGTCAGCTCCAAATGCCAAGGTATTGTCCCTTTGGCCATCTAATACTAAGCCTCACTAACTGTGAGATCATAGACGGTTAACCGATTCATAAAACATAACGTAAACCTAAAACTGAAACCGGCTTAAAAACTAAAATCAAATCCAATCAACCGGTTAACCGAATAATAAGTAAATTGAAATTCGGTTCGGTTAACCGACATTTTCATTTTTTAACCTATATCTTATTTTTAATAGCGATAAACTTAATCTATGGTTTTATAATGTATTTAATGTTAAATATTTATATCAAATTTTATACAAATTTGAAATCTAAATAATATTTAGTTAACATGATAAAATTAAATTAAAATTTAATAATCATAGTAACATATAGACGCATTTTAATAATGAAAATTTTTACCAAAATTTAAATCATAATTCTAATTTGCATCAAGACATGCTTAAGCTTAGATAAGTAAACATATTTATTTTAATTGTATTTATCTCATTAAACTAAATAAATAATTTGAAGGGGTTCGATTCGGTTAACTGTCAGTTTTTCATGTTTAAAAACTGAAATCGAAACTGAAAATTGAAAATTACCTTAAATAAAAACCTAACCTCAAACCATTAGTTTCGGCTCCATTTTTTGGTTTTGGTTCGGTTCTTTTGTTTTTAGTTATTTTTTATCCGCCCTACTCACGATTTTGTCCTTCAAACATTATCTCGATATCTTAAGCTTATGATCTACTAGAAACTCTCCACTTTTTGATGTGGGACCAATCATCTCTGTACTTTTCCACCTAAATGCTTGTCAGGATCCATTCTTTGTTCAAGTGACTCCATCCTCACAGGACATCAATCAGGAAATAACTTTCCACTTTGCTCTGTCCAATTTCTACCTGGTTCGTCTGCGAATCACATTGTATTAGCTATTGATATCATTATTGTTCGCTAGAGTTATGTTCCCCGAGGATAAAGTTATTTGGACAAAAAGCAGCTTTTGACAAGCTTTTAAGGTAGGGGAGAACGATGAAGTTTCTGTTGTAGCTTGTCCTATACAGACAAGGGACTCCCTTCCCTTATCTATATATATGCAAGAACATAACCTTAAAAAGTCAAGATGGCTTTTAGAGGACAAAACCTTGCTTGGTTTGGGATGAGCAAAAGCAAGCAATACCTTGATACCTGAGGCCATGGCATAACGACATTAAACTTGACTTGTAACATATTTTGGTAGGTCGTATAAAAAAATTGATAGGTTTTATCATTTGTGCTATTAAACTTGATGGGATCATATTTTGGTTGCATTCTAGCTATATCGAGTCATGTTCAGATTGAACTCAACCACACTCTACAAGAATTTCTAAATGCTTCTAAAATATATCCTACTAGTCAAAACCCCTAATGTGTGGCAACAAAGTCATGCTTTTTCTTGCTCAACATTCTGCATTTAAGACTATCAAAATGCATGCATTCTTATAGCTAGCGAGTGATCACAGGTGCTGTTGCCAATCTGAGAGGTTGCGGGAAAGAAGCAGCTGCAGTGATTTTCTGGGTTCACATCTTTGCCGTCTTTTCCATGGCAGGATGGATCATTTTATACCTACAAATGCTCTTTTGAATACTGGTGGCCGTACGTGTACATATGTATGTATGATTATGTATATGTGTGCGCATATGTATAATATGCATTTATATATTCTCACAAAGAAGTAACTTCCTTTTTCAACTTGAAGATAATTCATTTGCTGATTTGAATTACAGAACTACTGAGAGAATTGGGCTCTGGAGACTGGCAGAGTTTAGGGTCATGGAAATATACAGCTAGGTATGATTTGTAAATTTTCAAATTACTTTATTTTTTGGGATAATTACACCCAGTTCCCTGAGTTTAACGCTTAATAACGCACAGATTTTCATTTTTAAAATTGTAACATCGGGTCCCTGAGTTTTAATAAGTTATTAAATAGGTCTTTTAAAATTAAAAAATTATCATTATACCCCTGGGCCTCTCTTTCTCCTCTCCTCCTCTCTCTCTCTCTCCTCCCAATCGGCGCGCACAAGCGATGCCATGCGGCCGCCGGCGGGTCCGGTGGTCGCGAGGCGTGTGCGACCCACCGCCGGTCGCTCGGTGCCACAAGCAAGTATGGTATGTATGGGATGTTCTTTCTATAAAGTGAGAAAGGTTCTGTGACATGGACGCCTAGCCAAACTCGGTAGGTCGGTTGGCCCACCTAACAGATGATGAGATTCTCGATCCTGCAGTTGGACAATTCTAAAAAGTTTAAGACTTTATAAGATAGCTATATATTTTATATAAGACTAAAGTCTCTCAAGCTCTAATGGAACACATCATCTGACTCAGCTAGCACCCTTAAAAAAAAAGGTAAACTCCCATGGTAAACTCCCCTTGTGCCCGCGCAGCTGCCGGTGGATCGCGGGGCCGTTGACCGTGCGCGGGCATCGGGAGGAGAGAGAGGCCCACAGGCGACAACTGCGCAGGCGCCGCGCTGCCGCGGGTGGGTCGCACACCCCGCGCGGCCGCCCGTGCGAGCCAACCGAGAGGAGAGAGAGAGAGAGAGGGACTCCGATGTTTAATTTTAAAAATGTGGCCCTCTGCGTTATTAAGCGTTAAACTTAGGGACCTGGGTGTAATTATCCCTTATTTTTTTTATATCCATAAATTGTCCAAATTAGCATAATTTGCACTCTAAATTTCAACTTCAACCCACATTTGAAAAAATATTTCTACTTCCAGAGTGCATCACATATGTGAGTCATTTTTATTGATATTTGCTTGATTTACAGCAGAGCAATGCTGTGTTGATGACTGATCGAGGAGCTGGGATCAGTATTGTATAGCTTTCCGCTGACAGCTGATCCAACTATGATTCAGCTCTGAATCTGAGCACATTATGCTGACATGGTATAATTCTAACTAGCCTGGCCCTCAACTATATTTTCTTTTTGTCACCTCACTTATATCTTTTGTGTAATATTTGACAGATTATGATCAAACTTTGAACAATCAGTAGTAAAATTAGTCATGTATAGTTGCACTTCATTTGTGTATATTTTTACTCTTGATTTTTGTATTCCCGTTATTTTATAGGTGGAATTATTTCCAATTTCCGTTTGCATGTGATAAAAGTAAATTTTTGTTTTTTTTTTTTGACAAATATTTTAATATGGACAATGCATATTTAAATTCCGATCGACTCAGTGTTAAAGTGAGTAGACATGTTCGATAAGTTTCGACAGAAGTTCTCGTATCATCGCAAGTAGACAATGTGAGTCAGACATCATTATTGATCTCTGAGAATAGTTTGAAAGATCTAGTGGGAAATGGTGCACGTATGTTCATGGTGAAAGATCTAGTGGGAAATGGTGCACGTATGTTCATGGTGAAAGATCTAGTTTGAAAGCCATAAGGATGCTCCAAATAATTGAGGAAGATATGTCACTCCTCGACCCCATCTTTCACAGTTGAGAGTCTCTCAAGCCCTTTCTCTCAAATCCTTTTCTAATATCAGTATTGCACATGTGAGAAGAGAAAGAAATAGAGTTGCACATGGGTTGTTCGCTTCGCCATGTTTGTGGATAATTAATTTTATTCGAAAATCGAAGATTGTTTGAAAGTTGAATTGATTTTTGGATCGAATCGAGCTCGACTTTATCATGATGAGCTAATTAACTAGTCATTTTTATGGCTCGAGAATTTTATCAAATAATTAGATTTAGTATGTTAGTTTTTTATAATTGTCTAATGATTTAGCTTACATCACCGTCTAGTGTTATTAGTGATGCTATTCTATTTGTGGCATCATACTCTCCTCGAGTGATGGCGACACAATTAGGATATCTCCACAAACTTAGTTATTGGTTGATCTAATAACCTAACAATATAATCGGATCAAGATAACAATTGATGGATGGGTTGTGCCCAAGAATTATGACATCTCTTATGGATCCCTAGTGGCTACCACCATCACCTTTAGCTATAAATAGGTGACTTATGGATCCCTAAAAAATATATCTCGATCTCATAGGAGGAGAGTCTCTAGGCTTGCATTAGATGCAGTAAAATTGATTCTCAAAGTAGGAAGCCCTCTAGAGCAAGTTAGAGGAGGTGAGGAAGTTCTTGGCCGCGTTTTAGTTGGAAATTGTTTTTGGACAAAAAAAGTTATTTTAATATTAAAAAATATATAAAACAATATATAAAATATAAAATAAAATTAATTTTAATGCTAAATTTGTGTTAAAGGTGAAATAAAATTAATTTTTAAAATTAAAATTTATGTTAGATACGAAATAAAATTTTTTTTTGTTGTGCGATAAAAAAATCTTGTTTAGACTTAAGGATAAATTTTATAAAACTGTAGTAAAATCAACAATGATATATAATGCTGAATTAGTACCTATAAATAAAAATATATACAAATAAAATAAATATTATAGAAATGAGGATGCTAAGATAAATGTGTAGATGTATATAAAAGAATAAAATGAGAAATGAGTATATTTAAAAAAAAAATTGGTGTTGCACCAATTGAGGATAAACTTAAAAAAAGTCAACTTAGATGATTTGGACATATAAATCATAGACCGATTGAAGCTCCAGTTAGAAAAATCGAGCTATTGGATCTCACCCATATACAAAGAGAAAGAGAAAGATCAAAGAAGAAATGACAAGAAAGTATAAGAACTGATCTTAATTACTTAGACTTAAATAAAAATTTAGTAATTGACAGAGTGTAATAAAAATAAAAAATTCATGCAGTCAACCCCACATAGTGGGATCAAGACTTAGTTGTTGTTGTTGTTGTTATAAAATAAAATTATTAAAATTTATGACAAATTTAAACTATTAATCAAATAAAATTTTGCCTCAAAATAAACTTAAACCAAGCAAAACCTTAGAGTGAGTTAAAAAGTATTTAGTGAAGAAAGGAGCTTCTAAGTATGAAGAACAATGTAAGCATTTCTCCATGAGATGCCAAGGAGTGGATTCTAGTAAATTCTTTAGAAGTTATGGTGAACATAATCTCGAGTTTGAATCACATCACGTAAAACCATATTCATTATGTGATTTTTTTTCTCACTCACATCTAATAGTTACTTTTGTTCGTGTTAAATCTTAAATTATTTATATTATTGAGTTATTATACTAACTATTAATTATAAAAAAAATAAATTTTAAAATTTTAAATAACATCCAGCCCCTTTAAACATCATACTAAATAGTACATTATATTCCTATACAATCAAATGACTCCATAAGATGCCATCACAGAGGTCTTAACGAAGATGATTATTATTCTTACATGTTTAATTTGTATTGATCATATAACATATTGTGAAATCAATCCTTCAGCCTTCTAAGTTGAAAGTTGTGTTTTTTTAATGGTGAGAGAAAAATACATTAATATATGAGGTGAGATAAAATTTTATAAAATACAAAACAAAATTAAATAAATGTAGAATATAAAATAAAGATGAAAATTTAAGTAGATTATAAAATAAATTTAATTTTTTATATTAAAATACATATTACTAAATTAATGGTTATTTTTAAGAGCTCCAAAGGCCTTTTTTATAGCATGCAAGTCTCCCGAAGCTACACGATTTTGTCGAATAGTTCCTAGCGCTCTCGTTAATTTATTTGAAGCTGTGACACCTACATTAAATAGACTAAATTTCAAGATAACTTTTAACTATAAAAATTAACTTTATTTTACATCTAACACAAATACAAATATTAAAATTAAAATATTTTATATTTTACATATTTTTTAACATTAAAATAATTTTCATTTTTATTAAATTTAATAAATAATTTTTTTTAATTTAAAAAAAATTCGAACCAAACGACTATAAGAAAAAATTTTAATTTCACGTAAAATAATAAATCAATACAGTGTGCACCTAATAAAACTCAGTGACAGTATTAGTGTACGAGTTTTTTTTTTAATAGCGAGAGTAAAATGAGTTAGAAACAGTTCTACGTGTCAATCTGAATTGAACCTATTAATATTAACTTTAATTTAAATCATATTCACTTAATAAACAAAATAAAATTTTACGAAGTGCCTTAAAATATGTTTCAGTAGTCATTCACCTACCTAAATACTCCAATTAAAATCCATTCAAAATCAAATTTAGCTCGCGACAGGGCTCTCTTTTCTTTAAGTTCAATTCACTTCTTTTCCTTGATCATGTTATATAGCCCATTCATTGATCTAGTTCAATACTTTTGTGGAAGATTTTTATATCAAGCCATTATCAGCCATTGGATCTGCCCCACAGATGGATTTCCTCTTCTGATTCTTGATTTTTCCTTTTTCTTGTAGTGTTAATAATTTTAGAATATGGATATTAATATGGAGCTTCCAAATTTTGGAATGGGGGCGAAAGGTCAGAGGGGAGTTTGGGTATGTGGCGTTGGGCTTAGCTCATTGGTTATAACTTCACGGCGAAGTCGTGTTCGTTTGCTCTCCGGTACAAGAGAGCCGATGCTTCCACCCTGTGTGAAGAAAGAAAAAAAACGCGTTAGAGATATTCGAGTAAAACTAGAGGGTTTTTTTTATCAAAAAAAAAATACATATTATTACATAACACAAAAGAATTATTTCTTAATGGAACCTGTTCTATGAGGGCCCCTTCTTTTCGTATCTCTAAAGGTTGTATAAAAGAGGAGAAATTATTGGATCCAAATATAAGTACTAGATAAGACCCAACAACAGGTAAAAAGGGTAAACACATGAGAAACAATGTTGTATGTAGCATCATTATTTGTTAGCTATGTAACGTAAGGATATTTTGTGGCGACAAATGGGATTTTTGCCTCCCAAGATTCCTATCTAATAATCTAAGGAAACAATCTACGTAAGTTTTGGTCTCTTGGTACCAATTAGCTAAAGAAACAAGAGAGTGGTGAGGTTAAACTTAAAAGATCTAAGTGAAATGGTTAAAACAATAAGAACATAAATAGATCAAGTTACCGCCCAAAACCCAAAAACCAGGCATGTAGCTGCAGGCGTTGTAAGCATCATTTAATGAAGTAATTAGTAATTTAAATAGTTAATAAAAGTTTCCAGCAGAGTTCATCTCTCTCACCAGCCAGGATGGACAACAAATCTTCCAGTAGATAAAGCCCAATTCACCTGCAACCCGACCATGAGAAAATGTAACAATGTAATCAAAAACAAAATGCAGCAGATATTATTATTCCTCAAAGTTAATTTTATTCATCTGTTTCTCATTTTAAGAAACTGAAAAAAATCATTAAAAAAAAAATACAAACTGAACATATGCTACGGGGAACCCAAGTAAAAAGGGTCATATATTTTTATACATAATCCACAGATAGCATTGCATTATTGTGTATGATATGTTTCTTTCGTTTATGTTTGGTATTCCAAGCTAAAAGACGTTAAACTTTAAAATATTTAAAATTAAGTCATATGTAACCGAGTGGAAGATGATAATTTAATACAAAGATGACATTTAGATAAGAAGATTAAGAGAAAACATTAGAATCAATATCACAAATAATTACGATAAGCAACATAATCAAGTCAATAGTTATCTTAACAGAAATGAAGAATAATACCTTATCGGTTCCTAGAGAATTAGCAACCACATGAGTGACCTGCTCATCAATTTGGTTGGTGCACACGGCGCCAAACTGCTCCGCAGTTTGCCAGAGGGGATGAAGGTGAGGATTGGCTTCGCCAACGGGGAACACACGGCTGAAGACAATCTTGCACCCAGTGAGGATCTTTCGCTGCTCGGTGGCGAGTATATGTCGTACATCAATGTCATTTAGACAACGATGAGAGAAGAAGATCTGGTGAATTCTCTCTATAACCTGCTTCCAAGGAAAACGATCAAGACAATGGTAAGTTATAGGAGATAGAATGAGAGAGCAATTATACAATAACAGTTATAGACCGCTAAGCAGGAAGCAAGTGTTCCATCTTCTGGCCTCTCATCATGGTCAATCTCAAGAAGTGAAGGTCCTAGAAGCCCAAACTGCCGTCTACTACATGGGAAATAGGTGTATCTGCAAAAAGAATGGCACAAATTAACAAAAAGAAGGAAATCAGCTGGAACTTCCCTGGTTTAACTGGTAGTTTATTGATACCTTTCAACGACAATAAGATTGTGCTTGTTATGTGGCCAGACACGGACCGAATCATCTATGATCACCACAGCTGATTCCATGCCTAATACTCCGTCTAAATCTTTGCTCTTTGGAACCCTCTCATCACCATCGAAAGGATCGCCATCGTCTCCCCGAGAAATCACTCTTCCGGCAAAGAGATCCCCTGTTGGATCGAGCACTTTTGCCATCTCAGTAGCATATAACTTATTTCCCATTGTATATAGATGAAGCTCAAAAAGCTTGCTAGCCTGCACCAAAACAATTGATATTCATGGAATGTTCCAAAGACTAGCATACAATTAATTTCAAATATAACTACCAATTTCTTCAATATTACATATAAACCTATGAGTATACTAAAAAACCAAAAAAAAGCTTGAGTTAAAAAAACATCCAGAGTTGAACGGGGATGTTTATGCAAAACTTACATTTTCCTACGCCAATTACACAATCAATTCCTAATTCTTAGAATATACAAAAAGCTTCGAATTCTTTTAAACAACAGAATGATTTGGGCCTATTTTGTTGTGTTTCGAAAATCTAATCAGCTTGTCTGAAATTGAATAAGATTTTACTTGTATGAATGTAATTTCCCAACAACAAATGGAGTGGGGAATTTAGCACAAACAGTGTTTAGCTCTCGATCAAGAGCTGCTGATGTGTGATGATGGCAGGAATTTCTGTGTTGCTTACAAAATATAGAGGGGGTTTAATGCCCCTTCATAACATTAAAGTTACCTTCTCCAAGAAGTTCCATACTCCAGGCCTCAATTTGGTCCACATTGACATATGCTGAAAGCGGAAAAGATGCCTTAGTGGCTTATCCCGATCTAGCTCTTCCTTCTTCCTCAAAATCTCTTCATGAACTTGATCAACTTCCCCAAACTAGGGGAATAAAAATGCACATTAATAAAATGGGCAAACAGGTTTTTGTATAACGTTAAATGACAAAACAAAGAATTTACCTTGGCCGAGTTGAGGAGAGTGTGATCTAGATCAAGCACCAAGCAGAGCTTCCCAGCAGAAAACATTTTATTCTGCTCTGCTATTCTTCTTGACCTTTCTTTCTGGATGGCAGCCTTTTGCTGGTCATCATACCCATCAAGCAGATGATCTACATCTCCCCACGGATTTGTTTGTATGGCAACTGATATAGCTGCTTGAGAGGAGCAGCTGTTTACAATTTTAGAGTCACCTGATTCGATCGTGAAGAGCCCACCAACTGGCTTACTCAAAAGACCTGATACCGTATCCGCAACAGTGCTCAGATTCTTCGTAGGCTGCTGAGTGATAATTGGGGCAGGAGTTGACAGATAGAGTGACCCAGCCATCTGTGCTTGCTCTCCTGCATCTCTAACTGTTAACCTATCCTTGTTAACCTGGGAATCATGAGCTAAAACGCCCACTTTGTTCTGCTCTGGTCCTGAAATGTCATTCTTTTGAGTCATGCTGTTCTGCAGAATGCGACGAGGATCACGAGGTTTCATCCGAAGCCTACCCACATCACTCTGAGAGTTCTGTCAATATTAATCAACATATTATATGACGTTGAAATGGGAATAAAATGAACAGAATATCTGAAGATAAAAAACTCATTTACACCAAATCTACCTACATATTAGTGAATATAACTACATAATTGCAGCAGACTAGTCAAGTGGCACATTTTAGATGAAATTTACAACGAAACAATACCTTTTATGGATCAGCAAAAGTATTATATCATAATTTTACACGAGTGGAATATATATGGAAATACAGGGAAAGGAAATATACAGAACAAAATATACCATGACAGCTAAATCTTTCAGATAAAAAGGCATGCAGAATCACATTCCACGTTTCCATGTTTCAATGTTGTACTATTACATATGTGTATGTCATCAAGAGTTTTAGCTGAGAAATATTTATTATATACACCCTCATACACACAAAAGCAACAACGATATATGTAACAAATATAATAATAATAATAACAATAATAATAATAATATATGTAACAAATATAAATGCAAATATACATCATTAGGTCAACATGTAAAACTGGTAATTCAACTTGAATAAACTCAAAACCAAGAATATTTAATAAACTCAAATAAAACAGCTTATAATTGAAAATTCCTAATTTGAGTAAGCTCTACTATCTTGAACTCGACCAGTGCCAGCCTTACTCACCATGGATGCAGCCTCTGCAGGAATGTTGGTTTTTGTCAAAGAATTCTGCGGAATCTCAGGTGGCTTCACCACAGCCCCATTCAGCGAAGAAACCACAACCGGTAACATAGCATTTATTACTTGTGTCGTCAAACTTGCTGAAGAACCAGATTTCTGCTGGGTCTCCACTGTTAATCTCTGCTGTTCCATTTTAATTAGTTCCATTAGCATAGCAGGGTTTACAGCCATGTCTTTCAATGAATAAGGCAATGAGAGTGGTGCAGAATTAAGTCCAATTTCCTGCACATTTCCAGAAATTGTACTTAACGAATTATTGTAAGATTCATTTAAAACCAGACAAGCATTTTTTTGCCTTTTCAAGGCGGGATCGTCCAGTAGAGAAACATCTGCAGCTTTGTGCTTTCTAGAGTTCATTTGCTCTTCAAATTGCCCATTTTTTGACACATTCTGATCAGAAGCTGCAACCACATTGGAATTTACGAACCTAAGCCTTGGATCCCTGCTTTTAGCCTTGACAACTTGGTTAGGCAAGGAATTCAACTGAGCTGCAATTTTCACAGGAGCATGCTGCAGTCCTGTTACAACATCTGAGAAGGCACAGCTGCTACTGGATGCTACAGGCATCAATGAACCAGCATCCTTTACAGTTTTAGCATTATCGACAACTAAAGAACTAGATACTTCATCCTGCTTATCGTCATCATAACAGCTTTCCTCTGAAGGAGTTGGACTTGGTAATTGATTAAGTGGAAGTATGGAGGACTTCCCATATTTCTGTTGGTAGGACGAAACGGCTTTAAAGGCGTCAGTCACATAGGTATGCAATATACAATCTTCATCCTCTTCTTTCTTGAAAACTCTTGGAAGAGAGAGGGCAGATGCACCAGAATCAATTGGTTTCAAAGTAGGTAATGGTGGTGCATTGTCTCGTGTAGGTGAAGGTAGGCTTCCTTCATCATAGTCTGCATGAAGGTCAAGCAAAGGGCTAAATTCTACCCTTCTTCCACTAAAAGGCGGAGGTACCAACTTTGGCAAGCAAACTCCTCCACTGTTACCACTTAAGGGCTTCTCTGGAGAATCACCAACTAGTTTGGCAGAATTGCCTGCATTACCATTTTGCATCGGTATCTCTTCATTAAGATCGTTCGAAACCAATAAACGAGTCATTGCATCAATCTGCAACAAAAACACTCAGCCAAGTTTTATTGTGACCTACACTTAAGGATGTACAAGCTCAATAATAAAAAAGCAAAAACAGACCTCCTTTACTTGTTCCTTCGTCAGCAAACTCGAATATTGATTCTTTATGCGAATTAGAAACCTAAAACAAGATCAGAACGGATTATTTCCTAACAAGGGTGAATGGATACTCTAACACTTAAATAAAAACAAAAAAGACAAAAAATAGAACCTCAACAACAAATCTACGTTCTGCTTTGTTCTCTTCACATTCCCTGAATTGAACACCTGTAGTGGAAAAATATGTGAGAGCTTCTAACGGGAAATAAAACCAGCAGATGTCACTAGAAGAAAGGCAATGTTCATAATATTTTACAGAATGAAGTGTCTGAATCCCCATAAATGCCTGCTGAACCAGAGCATCCAGAATCGGAACATGGCCTTCTGCAAACATGGTTTTCAAGTTCGCAAATGACTTCAATAAGCGAGAACAAACAGCCTCGAAGGATCTAAGAAGTAGAAAAGAACCAGTTCAGTCGATTCTTCGTCAGAAAGGAACCTCTTACATCCACGAGCTTATAAATTCAAAAAGTTTCAACATTTATTTCATATGCAGGTCATTTAGTTGTAGTGTATCTTAGATTTTATGTTCGAGCAGTAAAAAAGTATGAGTTCTTTTATTCATATGTCTTCTTTAATGCTCAGCACTTACGCCTCTGCTTCTTCAGAAGTTATTGTTTCTAACTCTTCCAAAATTTCACCAACCCTCCTATCAAACTCCCCCATATCATCTTCTTCCTTCCTTTCTACTTCCTTCGCTTCTGATTCCTTCTGCTTTGACTCGTCTTCCACTCTATCTGAAGCGGTATCCATCGTCTCCTCCGCAACAGACTCTGATTCCACATCAATCTCACCCTCCTCCAACTCTCCGTCCTCCTTCTCCACCTGGCGCCGTGAATCCTCGCTGCAGTCTTCAACAACAACATCGTTAGCCACCTCCTTTCCAGTTTTCTGACCATCGTCAGTCTCCAGCTTATTTTCTAAACCGAGAGGCTTATTCTGAACCGCCTGTGCCCAGGCGAAGCTGTACAAGTTCGGCGCGTAGTTCCTCGACACAGAGTACCTGATCATATCGTCTGCCCAAACCCTAGATCTCGATCGCCTACCGTCATGCTTGAAATCCTCCGCGGAGATCTCTTCCAGCGACGCCGACGAGTCGGCGTCGGAGATCTCCCCCTTATCCACGTCCTTCACGCGAGAGCTGCTCCTCGCCATCCGAGCCAGAGCTTTCTTCTCGTCGGGGTTCAAGAAGAAGCGATGGGGTCCGGGGAAGCGCATAAGACCGGCGGCGGCGGAATTGCGACCTTCTGCAACAGATTCCTGCCTGATCCTTCGATTTACGAAATTCTGAGATTAGCCGCCGGCGATCAAGAATGCTACGGCTCGATCCCTTAGTCAAAAAATGGCATAATCGGCAATGGAGAGCTTGATCGAAAGGGCTCCGCGAACGTAATCGAACTAAAAAGATCGACGATATCCGATTCTTCCGAGGTGCTTCCGTTGATCAAAACCCCCGCTATCGATCTCGATTGACCCTCGGGTAGATGACAGCGGCGGCCGGTACAGACGACGAGAGCCGACAGCACGAAACGTGATCTGGTAACGCAAAGCAGCAGCAGGGCATCCGGATTTTATTTATCGGAGCTCTGTTTTAATCTAGTCCGTACACGTCATCATATCCGCGATTTCTGGCCGTTGAATTCCGTTTGAGTAGGTTGCGGAATCTTATTTTGAATTCTTACTTCCCCCACCGTGATCCGGATCCAATTTCGCTGTCTTAAGTTTCGTTTGAACATCAATGCTGTAAAAATCATAACGGGTTCTTCGGTTCAACTAACTGTAAACTGGTATGTATAATGTATGGCATGCAGTCTAATTTTACATCCAAAATTATAAAAAATTAATTTTTTTTACATAATTTTTACTATATTATTTTTTTTTAGGCACATATCTAATAAGGTATTTTCTTGTAAATGTTAACTTTTTACATTAATAATGTTAAAATTAAATTTAAACAATTTTTTTTTATTTTTTATTTCAATATATATATATATATATAATATGTGATGTTTTATGTTAGGTTAAAATTAGCTGCGTTTATTTATAAAGATTAATTTTAAAATTTATTTGTTTAGCTAGTTAAAATTAAGTATAATTTAACGTATCATATTATATATATTTTTTAATATTAAAATTTAATTATATTTTATATTATAAATATATTATAAAATAAAAAATTAATTTTATATTTTATTTTTATATTGACGCCCTAATCCAAGGAGACGGAACGGCAACCACAGCGGTTTCGAAAAGGTAGTGCAGTGGTGCTTGAGGACGGTAGTGGCGGGCTCCAAGGGGGAAGGGGCCTGAAGTCGAGGATTATTGGGCCTTAACTCAAAATTGGCCCAATAATTCTCAAAAATAAAAAGGCTAAAAATACAATCTGTCTCACCCTAAAATTTTTCCAAATAAAAGAACCAAAATGTCACATGCCCATCTCTCTACCAAAATACATAGTATGATAAATGAAATAAAATAAAATAAAAGCACCATAAATAAAAAAAATATGAAATACACATATTCGACTATCTCATATGCATCCACAGTATTCCTTCTGAATATCAAAATATATGATCTCAAATAGTTATATGATTGGATCAATTTTCGCACACAAAATAAGACTCACTCGACATTTAATGCTATCTAAAACTTTGAATATTACACTATTTTTTAAATAAGTTACCTTATAATTCAAATTTTGTGAAGAAAATAACATGTACGTAATATCCAAAGCATCACATGATTTTTTTATCCTGCACCAAATCCGTCTTTCCTGAATGACTGACTCATCAACACACTATCCTCTTCCTTCTGTTCCACTTCTGTTTGAAATCTTCGGGGCCAATAAGCTTGGAAAAGCTTGAGTTCATCTCTTCCGTCAAAGCTAGAGCTGCTTCCGTATTACCAAACTTGTTCAAATTGCCAATCAATACACGATATGCATATATAGACGGAACATGGTACCTCTTCATCTCAGAAAACAATCTCAATGCATCACTAACATGACCTGATCGTCCAAAGCAATCTATTAGTGCGGTGTAAGATCGCAAATCCAGCTTAATTCCTCTATTGATCATTTCCATTGCAAAATCTTTACACGTATCCAATCTGCCTAGCCATCGAAGGCAGTTAATCATCGTATTGTAGGTGACGATGTCTGGAGAATGACCGAGCTTTTTCATCAGTGAGAATTCAGCCAGCATTTCGTCAACTCGACCGGCCTTGCCCAACGCAGCCAGGATGGTATTGAATGTAACTGTATCAATTTTGCATTCAAGATTCTTCAGTTCTTCAAACATCATAATGGTTTTGTCTGTCTGACCAGACTTGGCAGTGTCAAACATAATCCTATTCACTACAGTGGGAGCTTTAAGAACGGTTATTTCAGATACTTCCCTAATGAACTTCAGTAATATATTTGCATCAGATACATCAAGAAGAGCTTTTGCAACATTATTATATGAGTTCGAGTCTGGAGGTATACTAGAAAGCAGTAATTTCCGAAAGATCTCACGGAAAACGTCAAAGTTACTTGCTTCGCATGCAGCTTCTAGAAGTATGTTGTAATCATGCAGATCGAGATGGATTTGTCTATCATAAAGGTCTCTCAAAAAAGAAACAGCATCTAATAATTTTCCTGATCTACAAAGTTTCCTGATGTAAATGCTGTCAGAATTGGTGTCTTCTTCCTCACTTGAGAGGTAAAGTTCTGATGTCTTCACCATATTTTGTTCACTCAACGAACTATGGGTCATAAGATGCTGGCACTGGCTGCTGGTCGGTGCAAATAATTTGCTTCGGTTGGCAGGTGAAGATGTTATCAAATTATCCAAAAAAGGCATGTCAAACAGAGAAATCTGAAGATAAAAGGGGGTAAATCAGTAACGTGATAATAACCCATGGTACAGGTTTAATTAACTCATAGACGCAGATAAAAGAACAATCATGTGGATTGTAGAAAATAGGAAAACATGCTTGCAAAAGCTTCATCACACAACTAGACTCGGATAATCTTGATGTTGAAGGGAAAGAGGAAAGCAGTAACGAAAAGAAAAATGGAATGAAGAGGAAGAAGAATGTGAAGAACCAGAATTAAATGAAACTCCTAACAATATCACAGTGTTCATGATGCTAGATGGGAGTCGCTTAGAAACTTGGGTTGGTGCTACTGTTTCCCGACATGCTCGATTTGGCCGAATGCTAATATTTATCGATCGACCAAACCCATCCTTGGACCCTCCCCCCACTTTTTAGTGTAAGATTGAGCATTTTACTTGTTTTGTCTCTAATGTTTCTACAGACAGTTGTTTTGAGTTTGTTGTACTACTGTTTAGCTTTGCAGTAATAATGTTTTTTATTCTGTATCCTCAATGTTTGTAATATTGTCTCGTTATATTGTATTGTTGAAATAATGAGATGTTTTTGTATTCTCAATTTAGTAATAGAATGTTTGTTATAATATACTACAGATGGACATTAGCCAATTTTATGGGAATGAGGTTGCCAACTGGACATTACTGCTTTCTAGTATAAATTACTACAGATGGACACTGGCCTGCAAAGAAGAAACATACAAATAAAATAAATGTTGCAGAAATGAGGATGTTAAGGTGGATGTGTGGATATACACGAAAGGATAGAATGAGAAATGAGTATATCCGAAAGAAAGTTGGTGTTGCACCAATTGAGGATAAACTTAGAGAAAGTCGGCT
>KZ452014.1:1453396-1512410 GCA_002786265.1 Apostasia shenzhenica | reverse complement strand
CTAGATTCTAAACCAAACCAAACCGTTAAATTTAAACGGTTCGGTTCGATTTTTCGGTTTAAACCATAGTTTGCACACCCCTAATGACGAGAAGAATGCAAGCAGATGTGGAAGTGCAAGGCGGTGGTATAACTAGAGCTGAATTTATTATTAAAGATGACCTGAATAACATCATCCAGGGTGAAAGTAAGAGGATTTAAAAAATAAACAGCACTCGAAAGATTGAAGGTTATTATAAGTGACGCACTAATAAATTACACCAACATGGAGCCATTCGAAGCCAACCTTCATTATCAATAAGAAGAGTCGGTACTTACAACGCTAACAAACAACAAAGAGAGCTTAAGAGATATCATTGGAACTTGGAAGACAATGAGAGATCAAGTATGACGCTAAGAATACAAACCTAAGAAAAACTAATGTTATAAGTAGAAATTAATATAAATATAACACGCAAAGAGATCTTATTATTAAGCATATTATAAACATTTTTTTTTCTTGTTTTACAAGATTACACATGTAAAGCATATAATGTAAATAGTGCAATCAATTTTTTGGCACATTATGTCAGGTTGGTTATTTTTTATTAAGGCCTTGTTTGATTCGAAGCAATTTTTTTCCTCAACACAAATTTCAATTATAAAAATTAACTTTATTTTAAAATCAACACAAATACAAATATTAGAATTAAAGGAACATTTGATTCATTGTTATCTTGGTGATATATTATGTAATTTAAATGTCATAACATCTAGATGTCATCTTTTGACTAATAATTTTATAATCTTATAAAAGATTGTTTATAGCTGTCATTAAACCAAACAATTACTTTCTCTAAATAACATAACATAACGTCAAGATAACATTAAATCAAACATCCCCTAAAAATATTTCACACTTTACACACGTTACACACTTTACACACTTTCTAATATTAAAATAAATCTCTCCTATTAAACTTAAAATATAAAATATAATTTCTCTTTTTTTATTCTAAAAAAAATGTTAGCTATTTTTTATATTTTTTTGTACTTTGTTTAGTGTATTGCAATAGTAATGCCACATTTTTCAAAAGAAAAATAGATGAGGCTCAGGATATATATTGTAATAAAATATATAAAACTCATCCAAATTTGAACAATGAGGTCAGAGGAGAGAGAGGACAGAAGTGAGTCGGAGCTAGCTTTGAGCGATTCCGTGGGAGTGCAACTTCACGAGTGGCGAATACGTGCAGCGGCCGTCGAAGACTCGGAGCCCTACTTAGAGGGCGCACTTTGCTTCCTCTTTCTAATTTCTCTGGAGCACACAAAACACTATGTAGGTTTGCTTGCTTTTCTTCTTAACACATTCCATCTCTTATTTGTACTAAATCTTACTCTTGAATTCTTGAATCTCTGTAATATTTGCTTGTTTTTCAATCCATATATAGTTTTGAAATCATTTACAATTGAATGTTGAATTTAAATATGTTTGAATCAATTTATCAGAGTAAAACTTTTCTTGATTGAATCATATCTGCACAAAATTCTGATATATAACAAGCAAAAGAGAGCAATGAAAAGCAGAAAAAAAAGAAAATTAACTTCACCTGTTTGAGTTGACTTTGAGAGAACTACTGACAAAGATAGTGTTTACATTACAATATGTCATCATTGTAAGAAGAAATTTGATGTTAATAGTTTGAAAGGTACAATCTCACCTTCGAAAGCATTTAAGCAGGTGTGTTAAGAAAAAAATTGCATTATTTGGGTAACATCTTCAAGTATCAAAAACAAATGATGAGTTATTGGTGCCAAAAGGGTGAAAGTTTGATCAAGATAAATGTAAGCGAAGTTGTGACATAGCTGTTATTAAACATCATTATTCTTTCAGCAAATGTGAACATGAATTCTTTTGTGAATTTATCAATGATTGCAAACCTCAATTCAAACTAATTAGTAGAAATACTTTAAGGGGCGATATAGCTACTTTAATATTAGAATAGGACCTTTTCTGATTCTGGAACATTTTTTTTGTATATTTCATAGTGTATTTTGTGTATCTCATGGGCCATGACTGTATAGGGTATTTGTACCCTAATAAAATGTATGGGAGGTAACCTAAATGTATAGGTTATTATTTTTTCTTATTTGTACCATTTAGAGTTGTCAAATGTATGGGGTAACCTAAATGTATTTTGTTATTATCTTTATTCTTGGTGGACACACTTTTGGGTATCTTTTTTTTTTTTTTTTACTCTAAAGAGTGGACACTTTTTTTGGTGAATTGGATTTTTTCCTTTTTACTCTAAAGGGTAGATACCAATATAGGTGTATTTTTTTATATTGAGCTTGAAAAGCAAAATTCTAGAATCACACTTACCACAGATTTGTGAACTGCAGAGCATTAAAATATTACATATATTTGTATCACATCACATTTCATTAATATTGATTGGGAGCCAAAGAAAAGGATCATTGTATATAGAAGATTAGATTTTTCTCATGATGCTAAAACTATTCACAATTGCATTATGGAAGAAACTTTGGAGTGGAATACAGATAAAAAATTATTTTGCATAGTTGTAGATAATACTTCTAACAATGATGCTATGATCAAATCTTTTAGAAGATGATTCTGTGAAAATAATTTACAATTATTCAATGGTAATTTTTTTCATATCAGATATAGTGCACATATTTTAAATTCAATTGTTAAAGACGGCTTAAAACACATAGATAGACTTATAAACAAAATATGAAAAAGAGTTAAATATTTTAATAAGTCCGCTTTTGCTAAACAGAAGTTCAATAGTGTGATTGATCAACTCAAACTGAATTCAAGGAGAAAAGTTCCTTTACATGTTCCATATAAATGGAATTCAACTTACTTGATGCTTGAGGCTACTTTATATTTTAAAAATGCCTTACTTGTCTTCAAATGGTAAATAAAAACTATAAACATAATCTTTCTGAAGAAGAGTGAACAGTTGGAAAAGATTTATTTGGTGTCTTAAAATTTTTCTATAAAGCTACCATGTATTTTTCTAGTACAACTTAGCCTACTTGTAATATTTTTTTTATTGATATTTGTAATATACAAATTCAACTAAAAAATATTTTTAACCATTAAATCGAAATGGCTTGCATGATTTAATATGATTGAATAAATTAAGGTATTTATATCTAAGATTTTGACTAAAAGATAAAAAATTAATAGAAAGTCGAATCGACTTTAGCTCAGATTGAGCTTGAATCGGTAATAAATGAGCCAAGCCTAACTTAAATCGAGTTTTTCTCATCCATATTTTGGATCGGATCGAATTGTAAGCTTAGGTCGAATCAACTCAAAATTGGGAGCAAAATTTGAGAAGTATTAGGATGAATGCAATTTGATATTGGATTTGGGAGTTATACTTCATCCTAGATTCAAAATGTCTCTTGTTGAGTACTATTACAACAAAATATATGATTAATTTGAAAGTCAAAAATACATAGAAAGAATTCGAAGTGCTTTACTTGACTTGTTTAAAGAGTATCTTATTATTAATAAAATTCAAAATGAAGCATGTTGTACTACAGCAAGAGACGGTGAAGTTTTTCAAAGCTAAGACACTCAGAATCAAATGAGTTGAATAATTTTCATTCATGGTATTACTCAAATCTCAATTTATAAATATATTGTCTTCAAAAAAAATCAGAATTAAATTCATATTTAAATGAAGGCATAATCTATGTAAGTGGACAGTTTGATATTTTGAATTGGTGGAAAGTATATAGTATAAAGTTTCTCATCTTTGGTAAAATAGTCCGTGATATCTTAACTATACCAACTACTACAGTTGCTTCTGAATCTGCTTTTAGTATTGGTGCTAAAATAATTGATGAGGAACACTCTTCTTTAGATTCCTCAATCATTGAGGTTGTGGTTTGCACCGATGATTGGATACAAAAAAAACATAAAAATAAAAATTAATTTGTAATACTTATATACTTTATTGATTCTTAAAGTTATACTTTTTTTTAATTACAGGAGGTATGGATCAAGAAACAAAATAGGCCTAACATTTTCTATCTTAATAAATAGCAAGGTTTTCAGAACCGGACCGAAGATCAAACCGGTCAATCGACCGGTTCATGGTTTTATCGGTTCAACCGATTGAACCGTGGTTCAACCGGATGACTTAATAATTACATTATAATTAAATATAAATTTTCTAAATGTGAGATTAATTTTTAAAATATGTATATACACAGCTTATAAATTTTAGGCCACATTTATTTTGAAATTAAAAATTAACCTGATTTAATTTTAACCTGACATATCACATCACACATAAAATTTAATATTAAAAATTAACTTTATTTCACATCCTACACATATTACTAAAATAATAACTAACTTATATCACATCCCTCACATATCGCAACATAATAACTAACTTTATATCAAATCTCTCACATATCTCAACATAATAACTTACTTTATTTCACATCATTCACAACTTTCAATAAACAAATATGTCTATTCAAGTTTAATTTTAACTTTATTAAATTTAACCTTACAAACAAACAGACCCTTATAATTAAAATTTCATTTAAAGACATACGAATATACATATAACCAATAGTTATAGTCATTAAAACAAAGTGTTAAAAAAAAATAGTTGACATACAGATGTTAAGTTTGAGTTGAAAATTGTTCATCACTTGAGTGTATTATTAAGCTTAACTTTTATTCTTCGAAGTATATCTCCCCCCAATATTTGGTATTACAGCTAATAGTTCAGCTAAGATCATGTGGTTCATGCAAGGTGCTCTAGTAAATTTGTTAGCTCAACATCATCTATAAATTAAATTCTAAGAACAGAAGAGTCACACTAAACTTCTAGATAGTTGAGTAGGATCTTAATGTTATACACTTGATGAACCAAATGGAGGGAATGTAGGTCCAACATAAATGAATCTCACATGAAGGAGAGATTACTGAAGTAATATGAGAATTATCCGACATTAAATGATCAATAAGATGACAAACTTGTATATTAACCTCAACAAGATTTCCGCGGATGTGTCCAGGTCTATTTTATGTAGTTGAATAATGCAATTCTAACTGAAATTTGAAATATCTCAACCAAATAGAACAACATTTCAAACCATTACTAAAAGCAACTATAAAACTTCAAATAATTTGTTAATACTCATCTTAATCCCCATTGCCAAGGAGAAAAAAATTGGATGAAGAAAGAAACCAGTAAGGAGATAATCCATAAACTAACAAACACAAAAAATGAATCACCTCTATATTGTCATATTACTTTACGTCAATCTCCTCCGAGCACATTCCTCTTCTTTGCGGTATTCATGTATGGCCTGATAACCCACTCATTTTGTGCTTCAGGCTGATCAACTGTTCCCAGCTTGATCTGGCACCAAAAAAAAAGACTATTATTAAGTGTAAATTGATCAAAAATCATAAGCATGTAAGATAAGACCCAAGATCAATTCTCCTTTTAATGTGAAATCAATTTCTATTAACCTGAGTAAAAATAAGTGGGTAACATCAAAACTTGAACTTAAGACCTCTGACTCTTTTAAACTATATTAAATCTCCAATAAACAACTGACCAAACAGCTCAAGCTTGTAGGTTATGGACAATAGTACTTCTAAGTTCTTACAGATAAAATGGCTCGCTAAAAATCTGCTGATAAGATGCATAAATCTTTGTCAAAATAGGTCAAGAAGTAAAAGAAATAGGCATGGAAAACTATCCAGGAGAGGAAAGGTTAGGATATGCAACAAAAGAGCTCTCAGAGCAGACCTGAAAAAGCCTTAGCTCAAAGCGAGGGCCAACCTCCTTCAGTTCGACTGATTTTGGGCCACCATGTTTCTCATAGACATGATGCCTGCGTGTATAAACAAAGGGCAAGGCTTATTAGTGCACCATAACATGAAACACTATTTAGAGATAAAAATAGCTAAATTAAGACAGTTCGGAATCTGCTGAAGCTATGAGATACGGATATTTCTAAAGGTTTGATGTGCTCGTATCATACCCATATCGAATATGATACTTCCTGATATGCCCCAGACATATACCGAATAGCATCTTTGAATATAAAAAAATTAATTACTTGGATATGCATAGGATATGAGTGGAAAATACAAATGAGATATGATGGATGTAAAATTGATGGATCTATTATTATTAATTTTTTAACTAATCATAGCCCTTCATAATTTGTGGCATCCTTCATCTTGCCAGGTGATCATGAATGTCTAGTCATCCTTCACATTTCCAGCCATAGCCTCATCTCCTCACTGTCTCTCTCTCCCTACAAAGTATTTTTTTGCTACGTCTAAAGAACAATAAGAACTCTACTAACTGAGCTACAACTCTTTTTAAAGTAGATGAAATTAAAAATAAGTATATATACTCACTAATACATTTCATAACTTATGTGGCATATTATTAGTGAACCTTTTGCACGATCTTTTGATGTTGTTTTCTAGAGTTGAAAGTATAGAAAAATGATTAAAAGATCAAAACAGGGTATTCAGTACTCTGTAGGACCTATCCTCGAGGAAAGAAAAAAAGAAGGGCTCTTCAAGGAAACATTCCCAAATGAAAGAAAGAAGGCCTTCCTTGAGGATATTTCCTTGTGGGAGAAAAGAAGCTATAATGGCATTGAGAAATCTTTAGGTTCAAGACAGAAGAAAAACCTTGATCAACCAAGGAATCATCGAAACACATCCCCGGCAAACCGAGAAACCATAGAAGATTAAAAAGAAACCTCAGAGTCACTGACAAAGAAAAACTAAAGTTTCCTGTGAAAGGAAACATACTCTTGCGCTAATAGATGGAAAAAAACTCATACCTACCTCCTCTTCTTTACTTCACCACTTAGCCCACCTTTCCTTTGTCCCTCTAGTTTTTTCATCATTGTCACAACCGCCCAACTAGATGGAAAAAAACTCATACATATCAAATGAAAAGGCTAGTTGAAAAACTGAGCAAACATTTTAAAGTGGCCCTCTCAAAAATGTTCTTGACCAACATTTTTTATTACTCTCCTGCGCTAGTCATTGACAAACTTAGGCTTGTGACATCTCTTCACCTGCCATTGAGAAACCTTCTCGAAGAGCTAATTACATTAATGATTTGCATTTTCTACAATGTCTACAAAACAAACCTGATCCTTGGGTTTCCGTTCTTAACAAAAGGCTCCTTAGAAAGATATTGTCAAAGAATTGAAGTCCCACCTAACAAACAAATAAGAGCAGCAAACACTACCGTCTGAAACAATTCTAGTCGAGTTATCAGAAAGTACAAGTTTTGATGTACATATTGCTGCAGTAATTTAGATAATGTTCTATAATAGAATGCTCTAGCTTCACAGAAAATAGTGCAGGAAGCTACTTTGTCCATATTATTTCTTTTTCATTCAAAATACCTAACAGAAGAATAAACAACAGGATATAAAAAATTACTAGAAAAGCAGCGTGGCCATATCTCTATGCAAAGAAGCACTAACCTGAACGAGATGTAATCAGACCGATTTGCAAACGTAATTATGCGCTTGGAATCAGGCTTAGGAACTGGAAATAGATGCTTAAGAATGGTAGCTGTCCTCTGACCAAGCTGAAGGATATCAAAACGTTTAGTAGCGCGAGTAAAGGATCAAAACTCCATGGCATAAAATTTATAAAAAAGCAATTTTGAAAGCATATAATAGACTAACAAAATAATCCAATATTACTGAAGGCAGGAAATTGTTCGACTTTTCTGCTAAGCATATAAAAATCAAACAATTCATAAAACATGACAAACATTTTGATGCAGGATGGATGTGGATGACAATACGTGAATGAGCAATCAGCAGTTTAACTGATACCGACTAGCCCCAGGACTCCAAGCAGTTCAAGCATGTTTCGCAAACCATCAATGTTGATGTCTAGCGATTTTGGTTAAGTGATATGATTAAAAGCAGGTTTGGCAGACCAAACTACGGATGGAAGAAAATTAAGTGATATGATGACAACGAACCATCAATGTTGAAGTCTAGCAATTTTGGTTAAATTTTATAAACTTGTAGTAAGACCAGCGATGATATATGGTACTGAATGCTGGCCTGCAAAGAGAAACATACAAATAAAATAAATGTTGCAGAAATGAGGATGCTAAAGTGGATGTGTGAATATACACGAAAGGATAGAATGAGAAATGAGTATATCCGAAAGAAAGTTGGTGTTGCACCAATTGAGGATAAACTTAAAGAAAGTCGGCTTAGATGATTTGGACACCTAAATCGTAGGCTGATTGAAGCTCCAGTTAGAAAAATTGAGTTATTAAATTTTGCCCATGTACAAAAAGGAAAAGGGAAACCGGAGAAGACATTGCAAGAAACTATAAGATTACTTACACTTAGATAAGAATTTGATAACTGATAGAGCGCAATAGAAACAAAGGATTCATATAGCCGACCCCACCTAATGGGATTAAGGCTTGGTTGTTGTTGTTGTTATAGTAAGGTATAATCAAGATGTTTAACTAAAGATGCAAATAGAGGAACTAATCCCACCAGGTCACCCTAAAAATAAAAGAGAACTTGGAACTAAACAAACTCAAAGACTTAATTAAATAAATAAGAAACTCAGCTAAATCGTCTCGAAGTAAAATAACATACTCGAAAAATAAAAATTAACTCAAATAAAATTAGTCTACAGTAATCAATCAGCATAAACATGGAGCGATCTGATCTGAACTCTCAATGACAAAGATATCTCCATCAAATCTGATAGCAAACAAACATTAGACTTAGAAGACAGTGTCGTTGTGGAGAAGGTAGAAAATGAAGAACAGATGCCTGTTAGATGCATGGTAGGAAATGAACTATGGAAATTTGCACGAGGAAATAAAGCAAAACAAATGTCATACCAAAAATGTGAAATTTCAAACAACAACAAAATGACATCAAAGGGCGGGAGAGGATAATTGAAAAAAATAAGCACCATACTAAAGATATCAATGGAGTAGGGCAGAATAGAGAACAAAATCAAGTCACAAAGCATACATTTGAAGTTCATGACCCAATTAAGAGAAAAGGGCAAGAAAGAAAGAAGGCAATGATATCAAAAATGCCATAAGGTCCTCGTCTTTCCACACTATCCCTGACTCCAGGTCTGTTATTTTCCATTCAGGTAATATGGGAAGAACACCTGCAGGCTGTATACATTCTGACGTACATACCAACCGACTTGGAAATATTTTATCAAGTATTTCTCTGTCTCACGGAGGTGTGAACTTCAGACCACGAGATAGCACAGATTTTCAATGTTTTAAGACCTCAAGAATTTCAATGATTTTCATATCAAACAGAGCTCGTCTTTCAACACCATCAGATTTCTCAAATCAACCATTAACAAATTACCAGATTGATATTTCCAAACTACTAATTGCTTAGTATTAGGGCCCCTTCCCTCAAACATTAGCAAATACATAGCAAATACATGATACTAACATATTGAAGGTCAAGAGATGAACATAAGGTAAACATGTCACAGAGGATATAAGCCACAAGAAAAACCTTGTTCTGAAGTTCTTACAATGACTATGATTTAACAAATTTCATGATCTTATCCTAAAATAAATTTTGGCACCGTAAAAACTTAAATAACACTCAAAAAAATGACTTAAATAGCATAAGAACACAAGCTTATAGCTAACTAAAACATAAATAAGAAAAGCAAGTTGATGTAGTCATAATTCATTCAACAAGCCCAAGTTAAAAGTTGAAAGACTTGATTTCAGATTTTGGATACCATGATAAAAAGATACTGGTTTTCTGTATGTTATACAAGACTATCTACATCTGAACTTGTATTGCAATTGCTGTGGATTAGTAAGAATTAGATCATTGTAAAAAATTGAAAATACCGGCAGATGCCATCAGATAAAAAACTGTATAAACTATAAATTTCCCAATTTAGAAATTCCAAAGGCATTTGAAATTTGTAAAGCTTCTTGCAATTTACTCCTACTATGCCTGCTTCAATTTTAAAAAATTCAACTTTCCATCAATGTAGAAGGTAGGATGGTTTTTCCCTACATATAAGTGCCAAAATTCAAAGTCTAGATGCATCATAGCAGAAGGAAAGCTATCAGATTCACAAGCCAAAAATAGAGGATACACTGATCAGAAAGACAGAAAATCAGAAATAATACTTTGGTTGTGAAGTTATCAATAATCAGGTGGGGATATGCCTCAGACATTGTTCCTACAGCCTTCTTGTCTTTTATATCATGCCTAGTCACCTGAAGTTTAAAAAGCATAGACATAACTCCTCTCCAGCAAAAACTTTAAACGCCACGAAAAATAGAGAAAACTGAACAATATCTCATACCACATTTAGCAATTCAAAATAAGCACTTGGGCCAAATGGCAGATGACATAAAATCAAACCATCTGGCACCCCACGATGTTCATGTACTAGAATCACATCTGTAAAGTCATGTGCACGGCAAGCTTCAACAATTTCTGAGATGACCTGTGAAGCTTAACTTGTGATTAAATAAACATATAAAGAAATGGTTTATAATAGTGCACAAAATAAGATACTTCAGGTTCTCTTATTGATCAATCTGAACCTAAAAGAAATATTGCTAGCCATTGGTTGGAGGTTACTTGCAATTCCAAAGAATAATTAACGATAGATGCTTGCATCTATTGGAAACAATGATCCTGCGCTCATAAAACCCTTACATGGGGTGATATCTAAGACCCATATGCCATCTGTACTCATAGGTGACTATATAAATTTAGCATTTAATTTTACAGCATATAAAAAGTGCAGACGTGTAAAGTTCACAAAATTTGAATTAAAAGCACATACATTATATTTATATGCATGTGAAAATTGATAAGGGTAAGAAAGACGACTATGGGGGTAAATGGCCTCTTTACACTAGTTAAAAACTATCAGAAAGCATTGGCAGATGATAACACCACAGAAAACATTGTTAAATTAAATATCTCAAGGACAAAAAACACAAACCTGGCCACCACGATTCATCCTCATTGCATTTGGAAAAACAATTTTCAGTTCCTACAGTAATGGAGAGACATCAAAAACAAAACAATTAATCTTGAAAAATGATTAGAAATCAAAGAACAAACCCATAATATAATCATAAAAGAAGAGGATGATGACCTTAACAAACTGGGTGAGAGGAGCACTTGGATTGCGAGATGTGGTTAACAGTATTTTGGGATCTTTCAGCGTTGCATTAGCATATTCATCATCAATAAGAGATCTGGGAACTGTCAATAAAATACAGGTACAAGTTGGTTGTCAGACGTATTAATAAATCTACCAAGTTCATTGTGGCACAAAAATTAACAGGAATCCACTAAAATATAGTGCATCTTAATGTATAGCAAAACAGGGCCATAAATTCTGTAGTCCATCAAGATTTCAAGAGGAAGCATACAACACACAGTAATAGTTGACATAAGTGAACAGGGGACGAGGAAGAGAGAAAATGACAAGGGTACAAAGACAAGATGGAATTTAATAGGAAGAGATATTTGAAGGCAGAATTTAACTAGCACAATAATAACAACAACAAAATCCAACTAGTTGGGGTCAACGAGATTTCTCTTCTCCATTAAGCTCCATTTAAAGTCAAAACCGGGTTATGACAGCCTTTCCTGCCCTCTTTCTGACAGTATCACTTGGATCCACTTGAATTTATTCAATGATGGATTTGCCCAAACCACCTGAAATGCCCGTCTTTCATCCTCTGACCCTCTCCCATTTGAAACCAACCTACACCTATGTGATCACCCATCCATAGGAATGCTCATCATCTCAAATTTTAACTAGTAAAAAAATGGCATGCCATTTTGATTCGTTAAAATGATGCCTCTCCATTCTTGATTTGCAATCACTAAAGATTCACTGCATAGCTACATAATTAGGAGGAATAGGGAAAAAAACTCAAAAGAACATGTATATCACTTTAGTGATATTGATACAAGCAAATTCAGAATTTGGTCAGAAATAAAGTTGGTTAGGTGCATACATTCAGATATACAACAACAAGTGTATACAATAAGGATGACTGTAAAAAAAACAAGCTCCAAGTTCTCTCTGGACATAGAAATAAGATCATAGCATTCAAAACTTCAATAGCATAGGTAACATCAGCCGCCTTCATAGAACTACTTCAACAGTCATGAAAAAATGCTCTTAAGATGCAACTGTAACATAAATAAGAGTTGACATGGAAATACTCGTAGTCTGTTCATCCTCGAGATCAATCTCTTGTCGAAGTGCAGCCTCCTCATTCCTAAGCTCAGTTGGTATTGGCTTCCCTTCTATAATATGAAAACAACACAATAAAGAATATTGAAGCTGATAAAAAAATAGCGAATATTAAAGGTGGGACAAAACACAAAGAAAAAAATGAGGTGTTTGAAGCACACCATCAAGAGCTTCCCGTATCTTCCGCTTTTTCTCATAGTACTCGCGCTCCTTGCCCTCCAAGCTCTTCCGATAGAGATACTCTCTTCTCAACCTAATGTTCCTCCTCAACATTGCTTAAATGGAAAATCTCAAAGGAGAGTAGCAGTATCCAGAAAAATTAAACTCTTTACACCTAATCAAAACCCTATCATGTTTTAAGTTTCAAAAAAACCTTATCACATTTTCAAGCCAATAAAGGATAAAGGAAAAATTGACAATAATGCCAGAGATTAAGGTTAAAATCATGATTTACTCTTATTTCTGAATTTGTTAAGGACTCAACCCCTCTATTTGAAAAATTTAGGACCACATACATTTTTATGCAATATCAGCAGGACTACGGGAATCATTGCTTTCTGAAAAAACATATTTAATTGAAATTGATAATAATGTTAACATTTTGCAAGTCATTAATAGCATTAATGGCTTGCTAATAGTTAACTCTGTCAATGCTTTGCATACAGTCAGTGAACGATAAAAAAATGATGCAGGCACTAGGAACTGAACATTGTTTAAAGCAAAAGATAAACAACAAAAATCAACATTGGAGAAATATTACAAAAATGTTTGAGATGAAAATGATAATCAAGACCAAGCCAAAGACCCAAACATCCTATGGAAAACCGATGCAGAAAAATCAACCAACCTGCGTTCGAACGTAGAATAGGCGGGCGGTCGTGCTGCGCGGAGTCCGCGAGTGTCGGAGACGTGCGCGGAAGGACCGGCTGCTCGTGCGCGGAGTGGATGGCGAAAGGCCGGTTTGATCGGCCGAGGCGAGGCGAAGGGCTGCGCTCGGCCTGCGTCCGCGAACCGGAGGAAGAAAGGCGCTGATCTAGGGCAACCCGGAGGTTCAGCCGCATTTAATTGGAAGAATTCCAAATTAGTCTTCTGCTTTTTATTTCTTTGCAAAGTAGTCCTTTCTCAAACCAATATATTTAATCATGATTCGAATCGGCTCGGAATTGTAAAAAAAATATAGAAATATTATATATTTAATAGGATTTGATCCTTAGACCTTGAACAAAATAAATTTTAAATCTCCTTTACTCTACCACTAAACTACTAACTAAATTATATAAAATAAAAATTTCTTTACGTATATATTTATATAATATATCAATATTATTTATGTTATACATATAATTTCGAGCCAAATCGAATCATGTTCCGAGCGAGCTAGGGCCAACTTGAAATTGGCTCGAAATGAACTTCGAGCCAAAATCCTTAGCTCATGATTCGATTCAAAATTTTCGAACCGATTTTGAGTCGATTCAAAAATCAAACGAGTTTCGAGCGAGTTTCGAGTTTCGGATATTTTTAACACCCCTAAACTGAGTACAATCGAATTATTTTCAACTTATTTTGATTCATTTAGGTTTAATTTTACCAAAATAAATATAAATTATTCTATTTGAATATGAATTAATCAAAATTATATTCAAAATAATTACAGGACATTAAAGTGAACATTCTTATTAATACAAAAATTTTAATTAACTCAATAAATAAAATAAATAAATAAATATTTATATACATAATAATTCATATCATCATATTTACATATCAAAAATTTCTTTTTAAAAATTACACGTCACACATCTAAAAATCACACTCCATACATTTTTCTTACACCACACACACTTTTTCTAAAGTTGCAATATAATTTTTTTTAAAAAAGTGTGATACATATAACTATGATAATACGGGGTATTACGTGCGTAATTATTCGTAAATTTAAATCCATCTATCTCAATAATTGTCAATAAAATTTGATACCTTGAATACCTTAATTACCTCAAGTACGGTTTAAATATAAATTTCATACAAATACAAAAGAAGACTTTTAAAGTCATGTTTGACAAATAATAATTTTAGTTATAACTAAAAATTTTAAATTATTTTAAAAAATTCAAAAAATTTCATAATTCATCCTATACAAAATTTAATATTAAATAATAATTTCATTTCACTTAAATATAATTTTCAAAGAATCAATTAATTTTATTTTATACTCAATATTATTTTTTGTAAAATTAATTAATTTTATTTTATATTACAGATATTTTTCAAAAAAATTTACAGAATTTTTCTAAGTTATCATTTTTTTCGGCTTATGTATGTAATTGAATTTGATCATTGAATTAGTTCAGTTGATCTCAGATCTTTAAAAATATCAAATTAATTAAATTTCAAGTATTGTTTCAAGTTTTAATAATATAAATTTAAGAACATGTTTGGTTCGAATTTTTTTAACTTCATATAAATTTCAATTGTTAAAATCAACTTTATTTTATATTCAATACAAATATGAATATTAAAATTAATTTTATTTTATATTTTACATAATTTCTAATATTAAACTAATTTTTTTTATTAAATTTATAAAATAAAATATTTTTTATTCAAAATTCAATACTCAGATCAAAAATATAAAAAAAAAATTATAATTTTTTAAAAAGAGTTATATAAAATAAAAAATAAAATTATTTATGTTAAAATAATGTAAAATATAAATAAAATTAATTAATTAATTATCAATTATAACTATTTTTAAGATAATTTTTATTAAAAAAGTTATGGATGATCTAATATAAATTAAATTTTTTTTATTAGAAATTATGTTTGAAAATGAAAAGCGCTTTTTAATTAACAATTGCGAGAATAAATTTATTTAAGATTATTAATTCAAATTTCAAACGATCTAAATAACAAAAAATGGGGCCAGCAGACTCACTACCAATCTGCATCGCCTCCGGCTTTCTCGCCGCCTACTCCACACAACCACCATCCCTTACCCAGCCGGCGATCCCGTGGACCGCGGCGTAGATCGCCTCCGCCCGCGGATGCCCCTTGTCGCCGGTGACAAACGCGTGAACCCCATCGCCAGCGACCTCCACCCAGCTGCAACCTACCACCTTCCTCACTCCCTTCCTCCTCATCTGCCCCCTCACGGCCGCCAACTCCTCGTACTTCCCAGCCCACCCATACGCGTTCGCCGCCATTACCCATCCTCCGCTCCACTCCGGCTCCATCTCCACCACCCTCTCCGCCACCTCCACCGCCCTATCCACCTCCCCCTTCTCCTTGCACGCTGTAACGTACGCCCTCCATCCCTTAGCCCCGGCCGCCCCTTCCGCCTTGGCTGCTATCTCCTTCGCGGCCTCCAGCATTCCCGCCCGGCCCATCATGTCCACCATACATAAGTAATGCTCTGCCGCCGGCGAAATGCCGTACTCCCCCGCCTCCATTCGCCGAAAAATCTCCCTCCCCGCCTCCACCATCCCGCCATGGCTGCACGCCGACAGAACCCCGACTATAGTCACCTCGTTCGGCGCAGCCGTCATGGAGTTGAACAGCTCCAGGGCATCTTGCCCCCTTCCGTGAGAGGCGTAGGCATCGATCATGATGTTCCAGGACGCTAGATCCTGTTGAGGCATTTGATCGAACAGAACACGGGCGTCGTCGATCGACCCGCACTTGGCGTACATGTCGATGAGAGCATTGTCAAGGAAGACGTCACCGTTAGTGATCCCGTGCCTCAGGAGGTAAGCATGGGTCTCCTGCCCGCTCGCCAGCGCGGCGATCTGAGAAATGGCGGGAAGGATGGCCGTGGCTGTGATGGCGTCCGGCTGAACTCCGGCGAGCAGCATCCGGCCAAACAGCTGCAGCGCTTTGACATGGTCGCCGGAGTATTGGGATGCGGATATCATGGAGTTCCAGGAGAATACGTCTCTCTCAAGCATTGATTCGAACACCAGCTCGGCCTCCTCCAGGCCATGGCACTTGCCGTAGAGATCGATCAATGAATTCGAGGCAGATACATAGAGATCGCATCCCGTCTTCACAACGAAGGCATGAATCCTCCTGCCGGCTCTGAAATCAGCCGTGGACGTGAAAACCGAGAGAACTCCGGTGATCGTAAACCCGGTGGGCACTATGCCTTCCCGCAGCATTTCTGCGAAATACTCCTTCGCCTCTGTAAACCGCCCCGTCTGCGCGAATCCATTGACCATTGAATTCCATATCACCACATCTCTCTCCGGCAAATCGTGGAACACCTTCTCCGCGCAGTCGACGAACTCCATTTTCAAGTAGGCGTTCACCACGGCGCTGGCAGCGAAGATCTCGGAATCGAGGCCGAACTTGAATAGCAGTGCGTGGATCTTTCGGATCTCGATGATATCGCCGAGGTCCGTTAGGGCTTTGATAATGCAGGGGAAGGTGAATCTGTCGGGGGAGAGCGCGGGATTGGTGCGAAGGCGGCGGAAGAGGCGGAGGGCGTCGGCGGAGAGGGAGTTGGAGGAGAGGGCGGAGATCGCCGCGTTCCATGCGACTAGATTTGGTGGGTTGGGGGAAGAGCTGAAGGCTGCGAGGGCGTCGACGGGGGAGGAGGAATTGGAGTAGAGGGAGATGAGGGAGGTGAGGGCGGCGGGGGAGGAGGAGAGGAGGCCGGAGGTGAGGAGTAGGGCGTGAAGCTCGCGGGATCCGGCAAGGCGGCGGCCGGCGGCCAACTGCTGGAGCTTGGAGAGAGAGGGGAGAATGGGGAGAGAGGAGGCTGCGAGATCTGAGGATTGGCGCGCGAGGGCGGAAAGTTGTTTCATGTTCAATTGCAGTCTTTCTTTGACTCAAAATACATCAAAATTTATACAGTAAATTGCCTTTTGGTCCCTGAGGTTACTTTAACACAAGTTCTTAAATTTCAAAATCCTTCCATTAGATCCCTCAGGTCAACATTAAATTTCAATCAGGTCCTTGTAGTAATTAAAAAGATAAAATATCCCTCCTCTCTCCCGGCTGTGTCGCAGGCGCACACGTTGTGAGCGCGGCAACTCGCGGCCTTCTGAGTGCGCGTAGGAAAGGCGAGCATGCGATCACCTATGCGTAGGACATGTGCATGCGGCTGGCACGACAACTTGTGCCATCGTAGACTATGTGGGTGCAGCAGCATGGCCGCCTTGGCCGCATGGGTCGTGCGAGCGCGTGGCCATTGTGGCAGCCTTACCTAAACAAACCCAGGTCACAGTCGCAGTCGCAAGGCCAAAGTGCAAGCAGCTGTGAGCCGCCACGCTCACGTTCGTGCAGCACTGTCGAAGGTGGAAGCGGGGAGATGAAGGATATTTTTATCTTTTTAATTCCTAAATGGCCGAATTGAAAATTAATATTGACCTCAAGAATTTTATTTAATTAAAAGGCCTAATTGAACATAAGCTTCAGCTGTGCACCTGCATATCTACAATCAATTTCGACTTGAAATTTCAATTTTAAATCTATTTCATAAAATAAAATAAAGTGTGAAATTCATATTAATCGTAAAATTCGAACTACACTGCACACTTTTCCATTTTCTCTGACAAGATTATCGAGAACATCACTGGTGAATGCATCACCATGCTCCCTTCTTCTTCTCTACTATTTTCTCCGACAAAATAATCAATAATACCATGAGTACTATGTCATCATCTTTCTTCTCTCTTTAATTCAATCTGTCTCGACTTTCCACTTCAGTGAAGTTTCCGATAATCAACACCACTATCTCTCACACTTTCTCTCTCCCTTGTCTCTCTCCAATTCCTCACTATTAAAGTTAGGCATTTAAGTATTTGCTTTTCAATAAATAATAATAACCCACGATAGCTTCAAAATTTTAAATATTTAAGCTTCCTCGACTTCAAAGTAGCTTAAGTTTTAAGCTATATTTCAAGTAACCTTTTGAGCTTCTAAAGTGTTTAAACAAGCAAAAAAACGGAGCTTAAATTGCTTTAATGTGTAAAATGAAATTTGAATGCACAAATAACTTAAAAATTTAAAGTCACTTACACATAATATGATAATAATATCATTTAGAAGTGTTTTAAATCTAAAAAGCTTAACTTTAAGTTTAAGTAGTTGCCAAATGCACCCAATTTTTTTAATACAAATCTTAAGGATCTGAATGAAACAAGATGTGAACAAAAAGATCTTCAATTGAAGTTTCAAAGTTTTAAGGACTCCAATGCAAATTACTATAAAATTGAGTTTCACTGGATATGGGCAAAGAAAAATGTTAACCTTCATTTTTACTCATAAATATTTTTTTATTTTATATATATTTATTTTATTTTTTTATTTTACATGCATTTGTTTTATTACATAAAACAAAATAATGTATACTTATAAAATATATATATATATATATATATATCCAAATTTAATTTTAACCTTATTAAATTTAACCTTACAAACAAACAGATCCCTCGGTAAAAGCATAAGTTTACATGTTATGATCTAAAAGGTATGATAATTTTTACAAATTTCAAATTTTTTACAGGACAAGGCAAATCCAATCCCAGTTATGGTTTGATCCAAATTTAAATAAATCTAAATCTGAGTCGAGGCTAATCTGATTCGAACTCAATCCGTTTACGGGCCTAATTAATTGCCCAATGCTATAATCAAAACAATTCAAAATCATGAAAAGAAAGGAAAACAATTCTATAAGGAAAAAAAAAAAAAAAAAGAATTCACATGTCTCATCAGCCCACAAGCTCTGCTCTTGATAAGTCCCATTGAGAATACATGCATTTACATAAATTTATTAAAAGATAACAACATGAATTGACACAATAATCGTATACACAGTTTACTCGAATACAATAATAACAACAAAGAGACATTTACATACAGAATACGCCCCTCTTGTTAAGCCTCGTTTGGTTGGAGCCATTTTTTTTTTTCACAACACAAATTTTAACTATAAAAATCCACTTTATTTTATATTTAATACAAATACAAATATTAGAATTTAAAGTATTTCACATTTTATATACTTTCTAATATTTAAATAAATTTCTCTCTCATTAAATTTAAAAAATAAAATATTTTTTTTCTCTTGTCCAAATAAGACATGGCAAGAAACCATAAAAAGTGATCTTAATTACTTAGACTTAGATAAGAATTTGATAACTGATAGGCCGCAATGGAAACAAAAGATTCACGTAGCCGACCCCACCTAGTGGGATTAAGGCTTGATTGTTGTTATTGTTCAAAAAAAATTCGAACCAAATGAGGCCCTAAATATCTACACGAAGAGCAAAATTAAAAAAATTCAAGCAGGCAAAACAATAACTTTAAATGCTACCAACTGTGCATGATATCCTCCTAAAAGGATTTGCAAGCAGATGAACTTCAGAGAAAACAACGATGTTAAAACATCTGTGCAGCCAAGTAATAACATCACTTTCTGCTATAATTAATTTAGCTCGTGTAGATATAAATATACTTTGTACATAATACTTTTGACGTCTGTACCAAAAGCAAATAGATTACAATTTGCAGTATTCGTCAATAATTTCCTCGAAAATTTCATGAGAAAACTTACAAATTTCGAGTATTTTAAAGTGAGTCCCTACTCGAAGTGTTACATAAGCGGACAAGCCATCCTGCTGCATCTGAGCGAAATTCACTGTACCTTGTTTTACTTGGGAGTTAATCAGAAAATCTGAAAGAAAAGGCTGGTTGAGCCATCACTAAATGATCGAAGATCCGCCGGTTTCACCAATGCGCGGCACAAAGGGCATGTGCGTTCCCTTTCGAACCTGGAAAAGCACCACAATAGTTTTCTCGATAGATGAAAGGTTTTACTTGGGACGTAATTAATTCGAGATTAGTGAGCTCTCGGCTTAAGATGAATATGTGCTGCGGCCAATTTTACTGGACTGACAAGCCGTGTGGAGGCGTCAAGGTGGAACGAGCATGGTTTGGGTCAATCAATTTAAGCTATGTAAAGCTCTCAGATCACTTTTGGGAAAAGCTTCATGTTTGACACAAACCTAGTTGAGTCGGGGTTTGGATTACTGAACTTGATCCATTTAAACTTCAGGTCTAATTCGTGTTGAACCATTTCAATTAGCATCAATTTTGGTTCGGACCAAAACCTGACCCCGAACCGAAGACGGTGGATGACTATAATGAAAACAAGCCTCATTCCAACCGGAGAATACAGAAGGCGAAAATGAGGATTAAACATTGAAATCGAGGGAGTTCATTAGGGTTTGTTTTAACGAACCTATCGGACTAGGAGAACAAAACTGGATAGGTAAAGAGAACTTGTTGAAAAGACAAGGACAACTTACCATTCGGAAACACAGTCTTCGCAGAAAATGTGCTTACACCGCAGTAGGATTGGAGCATGCATCTTCTCCTGGCAGATAGCACAGAGATCACCAGCAGCAATAACCTACATTTTTACCAATAGCAAGAACTCAATAATTTATGGTATGATCCTAGCATCATACACACAAAAAGGTATAATAATTAAATCAAGTCTTTACCGGTACATCCGTTAAACAAAGCAAGGAAGCTCTCTTCGCAAAAAGTAAGCATGATATGACGATTTATAAACAAGTTATATAGCCATGAGACCAAACTACTTGTGGTTGGCTAGACAGATTTCCATTCTTGACTCAAGCTACACGTAAAGCAATGCAGGGATTTGACGATCTATTTGTGGAAAAAAATGAAGCATGCAAATATGAATAAACACCATCACAATAAGGTTATGAAATGATCAATGCTGCAACAATGATAAATTTTATTGGATTATTTTCAATTACATAAGCGGATATGTCAACAACCAGATACATGATAGTTAAACTGTTTCTATAATTACAGTCAACTGAATTTTCCTAAGGAAAACCAAAAAGCCAACTATATATGACAAGACCTTCAAATGCAAGTCATAAGAGTGCTGTCTAACGCACTCAAGCTTGCAGACAATTGCACTTCCACAGTGACTGTTGGTGTTGCTATGATTTCCACTAAGGGCCCATTTGGCGGTTCACAGCCAAAATAGCAGCCATAGCCAATTTGATTTATTTAATTGAAGAAAAATATAAATTATTTTATATCTCATTTTACACAAACTCTAATAATAAATATCACTTTATTTTATATCATACACAATTCTTCGTATATCATTCAATTTTATTTCACACATTACACAATTTTTAATGTAACTTTATTTTTCTATCACACATTTTTCAAGAAAAGTCATCATCCAAACACAAAAATATTCCATGCCAAACAAGCCCTAAAGAGCATTATCTTAAAAGAGTTTGTTCACGATATTATGCTACAAAATTCAATGCTCCAAATGTCTTTTTATTGGAATACAAAGTGTTAGTTCCTTCTTTATGATTATGTTTTCTTATGTTTGATCATCAATTTAAGAAAAAAAAAAGCCTTATTGGACGGCTTCAATCAAAGATAAACAAGTTAACAGATACAATGCAATGAAGAAATCAATGAATAAAGGTTATTAAGCTTAAAAAGTAATAATCATGCAAAGCTTTAAGAGCAAACACTAAGATTGAAGAGGCTCAAAGGATCATCATCTGATGATTTACTTTTGGGTTTATTTGGGTAGAATATTTGTAAAATTAGTCTCTGTGTCCACCATGGCAATGGATCAGGTTTTGAGCACTAGGGATTCAATAGAAACACTTGGTTCGAGCCTGAGTCTTTTTTGTTCGAGTTTGGGGAGTTAAAACCTTTTTTGATTTGTAGTCCACGCTATGGTTGACTGATTAGTTGTTAATATTGATTTAGACCAAACCTTGGTTGTACTGAGACATAACTCTTGTTTATCTTAGTTAGATCAAACTTTGGTTGAACCAAGACAACCCTTGTTTTTTTAGTTGAACTAAGACAAAATAGTATTTTTCTTTAGTTCAACCAAACCTATCCAGCGGCAATTCTTTCTTTGCAGGTTTTTTGAATTTGGTTGGACCAAGTCATATTCTTAGCCAGTCCAAGTTCTATTCTTGGTTGGACCAAGTCATAATCTTGATCGGAACAAAGCCCGAACTTAGCTATTATTATTTCCATTTTTTGAGCATTTTTTCCTTATTTGTGGATCATTTTGAAAACCTTTTATGTAAAATCTAGCCATCTAGGGCTTCAACTAAAACAACCTTTGCTATTATTCCAAGTAATCTAAAGTGAAAAGAATAGTGATTTCGTGCGATCTAAGTTGATGTGCTCAAGATCAAGGCTTCAAAAGCAATATTCATCCTCCTCGATGCATATACTTGAAGAGAGGTTATTCACTTTTTCTCTATTTTTCTCTTGTTTCTATCGTGCTTCATTTCTATTGTTTTGGATTGAAAAGTAAGAGAGTGGTGTGACTCTAGAAGAGTGAAGTCTAGAGAGTGATGTAGTAGTGTAAACAAGTTTCTCCAATAACCAAGTGTGAAAGGAGAGTGCATAGTGAAACTTACTGGGTTGCCATGTGGGTCATAGATGTAAGCGTAGTGATGTGTTGAACACGTATGTCGTCGTACATTTTTCTAGGTAAATATTTCTTATACTATTTTCACATATTTTCTCTGATTGTTTTTACTGATTCATTTCGTGTTGTGTGAAAGGTTTTATTTTGCAAAACCACACATATTCACCCCCTTTAGACATCTATTCGATCCTTCAATTGGTATTAGAAGAGGGTTATCAACCTACACTTTACATCAACTTAACATCTGAGAAGTACAATGGTGCCTAAAACTCAAGAGGTTTAATCGATCCACAGGCCACCACTCTTTGATGGGATCAACTTTGGATATTGGAATATAAGGATGACAACATTTATTTTAGCAGATTTCAACATGATGACGACTTTAGAAGAGGGCTATCAACATCCAAAGGACAAAGGTGGGAAGGAGTTCAAAAAGGAGAGCTACAGCAAAAATAACAAACGTAGGTATACGGTTAACACACATGGCTTAATTTCCTTATAGTGTGCTTTGACAAAAAAAGGAGGTGACAAAGCTTGGGCTACAATTATCTGCCAAAGAAATATGGGACAAACTAGTAGAACTACATAAGAGAACTTCTGGAGTCAAACAGGACAAGATGAGATTCTAGTGCAATCAATTTGACAACTTCAAGATAAAAGGATAGAGAAACGGTAACATAGATGTATGTCAGGTTCAAGGAAATCTATCATGGACTCGTCAATTTTAGTGAGATACTACAAAATAAGAACGTGACCTCAAAGGCATTTGAAGCCTTTCCAAGGACCCAACTTTGGGTAGGAAAGGTGGATGGGGTATCACAAGATCTAGATACCTACACGAACGATGATTTGTTTAACCATAGGAAGCTCTATGAGAGTTGCTATGGAAAAAAGAAAGAGACGAAGAAGGGCATTGCCCTTGTTGCTAAAGAACCGACAAAAATGACTACCTCCAAGGAGCCACTCAAAGTGACTACCAACCAGCAAAATTCATTAAGGAGACTAAGAAGCCCTTCAATCCAAACAAGGGAGGTGAGGAGTGGAAGAAAAACATCATGTGCTATGGATGCAGTAAGATGGGTCATTTTCATGATGAAGGCCCAAAGCTTCACAAAAGGAAAAAAAAAAGGAAAAAAGATAATAAGAAAAGAAGAGAATTCCCTAGTTACATGGGATGACTTAGATTAGGAGTCGTCTTCTGATGAAGAGACTAGCAAGACATATGTTGCACACTTTGCTCTTATGGCCAAAGTGAACACGGAAAAGAGCTGATGAAACTGAGGTAAGCACTCTATCACATGATAATCTGTTTAGTATGGTTAGTGATCTCATGAATGACTTAAGAGTCCCCAAGACTAAGATCAAGGATCTTAGAAAAAAGCCTAGGGCTCTTAGGGCTGTGAAGAGTTCAAATGCTTCTACTTTGTTAACCTTAGCCCTATTAGCGATTCCACTCACGTTCTGAAACTCATGATATAGAACACAGAGCTTAAAAACACAATAGAAGCACTTCCTAAGCACATTGCACAATTTACAGCAAATTCCAATTATCTGGACATGATTCTTGGGAGATAGAGAGCTTATTATAATAGAGCCAACACTGGGTACAACTCAATGAACAAGAAGGCTCATGACTTTCTCCTCATTAAAAATTGCCCCAAATTATCTATCAGATATAAAGTTAGGTCATTCATCCCTGCCAGTGCTATTAGAAGTCGTAATTCCAAAATAACAAAGTCATGGGTGTCTAAATTTTATTTTCCTAACAACAGTGGAGCCAAATCCTTTTGGTACCAAGAACACCTTTCCTTGTAGGTAGAAGTGTGGTAAGGGAAGGTCGCTAGAATTGGTCAACATACACATTCTAAAATTTAAATGACAAAGCTCTTTAAGTAATTGGTATTTTAATTACTTATTTTTACATGCCTATTTGTTTGTGTTTAGTGATTTATTTTATGTATATGTTTTATGTTTAATATAATTCAAGAGAGCTTAAATGTAAATTGCATGTTTAAAAAGAATAATTAATTTCAATTTTTGCTTGTTTACTATAGTTCCTCGTTATAAGTTTTTTTATTTTGAAATCCTCGTTATATGGTTTTAACTTATGAATATGATATTCGCTTCAACTTTTTTCAAACTTCTAACATAATTTAATTTACTTATCATGTCATATGATTATTATATAAATATATATATAAACAATTTACCTTTAAAGGAGAATTTTGAGTAAGTTAAATCATGTAGTTGCAAGTATTAAGGGGCCTGAAGCACGATACTTCATGAGCCTATCATATCCATATCATATCCGTATTAAATATCGATACTCTCTGATACTCCACCAATATGTATCCAATACGTTACATGGTGTATTAATTTTCATTTTTATTTTTTAAAAATCCAATACTTGTACAATACTTATCCAATAATTATTAATACTTCTAATTGAAAATATTAAAACAATCGATTCAACCCACATGATAAAAAATAAAAAGTCTCATACGTAAAACACAACTCATGCATAAACTCGACGTTAAAATTGAAACAACGATACATTGAACTCACACAATTAGAATCGCAAAGAGCTTTATGCATGTGATTGTTTCGATAGTAGCAAAATATTTGATATCCACAAGTTGTTGTATAAAGTAGGCCTCGATAATAGCAAAATATTGGATATTCACAAACTGTTGTATCATCTACTTTACTACTTAATCCTTTTTTAAAGTTTTACATATGTCAGTGATGTTGCCCACCTCAATCGAAACTGCTTCTATGCTAATCACATTTTTTTATCGTAAACAAACCCATATTACAAAAAAATAAGGCCTTGATATTTTTTATTCTATCTATTTATTAAGTCAGAAAATCAAAAAAGAGAGCATGTATCTAATTTAACTAGGTCAATATATCTGAGTTTGGATCACATTATTTGTATTATTATTAATTGCATCATGTTTGCATCAAATTAATTGATTTAGATCGAATTTAAATTGAAACTAGACTTAGTTTATTGATATATATATATATATGTAAACTCTCATCACACTTAGATAATTTGAAGATTGAAAAGTAATTAAACAAACTTTATGACATTATTTTAAATTTAAAATTTAATAGTTATTAAAGGATATTTTAAGTTTTTAAAGTTTAATTATTCATAATGTTACTTTTAGTAGTATCAAAAATATTTAAAAAATATAATTAATTTGAAGAAAATTTAAAAAATATTTTTAAAATTCATATGAACAAAGTGTAAAAGGTATTCTGGTCTACCACATAAACTACACTTTAAATATAATAATATGACACATTATATACATATAAAATTGTCATATCCTACGAAAAACCCAAGATTTTGTCTTTTGGAAACTGAGCTGGGGGACAATATAGTTGAGAAAATGTGCTTGATATCTAATTGAAACAAATTCAAATTCGGGACCTACATGAGAATGCCTCAAGCCACAGGATTTCAGTCATAATTTAACAAGTTTTTGAACTACAATTGCACATGCAAATAATAAGATGAAAAGTCAGAGGAGAAATATTATAGAACAACAGATTAAAAAAATAAATTGATATGATAAAGATATAAAATGATTATGAAAGTGCCATCTTGTAAAAAAAGTACAATGAAAAAGATCCAATAAATGGAAAAACAAATAACAACCAATCCGAATGAATGCTTTTGGCATCTTTTAGATTTTTCTAGGAAGAAATTGAAGTAAAACATTCACATTTAAGAGGCACAAGGGTGCTTTCGGAATCACTCTTTTATTTGAAAACAAAAATGAGACTAGTAGGACACACAAAGACACTTAAATATTAGATAACAGGACTCCAAGCAAGTTACAAAAACACGAGACATGTAAATATTTTTAGAGTATCGAAATTACTAGGGGGTTTGGTCCAATGTTATCTTGGTGTTATATCATGTTATTTAAAGAAAATAATTCTTGAGTTTGATAATATGTGTAAATAACCTTCTACAAAATTATAGATTTGTCATATAAGATATGACATAGCATCAAAATAAATTGAACCAAACACCCCCTAAAAGAAATATGAAATATTTTCTATTAACTAAATATTAGGAGTAAGAGAGAAGTAAGATTTCAGATCACTAGCAAAATCTTTTAGTAATATACCTGCTCTGCTGTTGCATGAGATCCATAATGGACTTCTTTTCGAGATAATGCTTTTATTGATGCCAAAAATGATTGAACCTACACGATAAATTTCATAAAAGCATAAAATCAAATTTTCGACTAGATTATCTTCAGTTTCCGAATGCTCATAAATTGATAAAATAATTAGAAAAGATTGAAATACCTTTTCAACCACTGATGTCAGTTTAAAAGTTAGGTATAGCCCTGTAGTAAGAGAAGAGAAAAGACTTCCATATTCCTTGTTTAGGAAGAACCGATACCAAACAGGTGTTGGTAATAAAGCTCGATATAGTAGAATAAAATATTCCACAAGGGTTAGCAGTTGGCCCTATTAAAAAACGTGAAGAACGAATAAGCAAGAAGCATTAGGAACTCGTGCAAAGGTTTTATCAAATTTCAAGTTACGACATCCGATTTGACAAACAATATAGAAAAGATTAATAAAAGAAGCAAATAGTATTTGTCCACTATGATCATTTAGAAGTGACAAAAAAACATTAAAAGGAAACTAAACTAGATGGCGCTAAATTCTGGTTATATGCTAACTTTTGGGTTTAAGAAACCCCACGCATTCAAAAAATTAAATACACAGAACCAAGCTTATCTTCATATCAGCGACCTAGATTATGCAGTTACAATCCAACTAGATTAAAGACAAATAAAAGTTAAATCAGGAGAAACATTTAGTTTCAATAGAAATAATTCATATTTATAACCATATAATGTTGGCTTAAGCAAATTTCAAAACTATATTGATTTGCCTAATATCAACCTAACAACTAAGTATGCTATAAAATCTCAAACCTGAAGTATGATGCCAAAAAATGGGAGTACAAAAGGCATAAAACAAGATATTATCAACTTGCAATAGGAAAAATTTATTCTGGCAATCAATATACAGAACTAAACACTCGTTATAAACATGCGTTTGGAAAAATACAAGCATATAAACATAGCATCAAAACAAGACACATGCTCCAATCAGATTAGCTGAGACTAGGTCTCAGTAGAAGCTCGACTCTAAAATTTAACTAAGGCTTAATTTAGATGATTTCAATTTCAAAAAAAAAAGATAATTTCAGTCAATTTTTACCTTAAATATTTTGTGCTTAATTAAACTAAAAAATTGTAAAAAATAAACATAAAAGTATTTTCACTTTCAAGTTGAACATTAGTAGCCTTAGATAAAGCTAGTATCAAACAAGTAATTAATGTCAAAATACCATGCGGAGAAGACAAAGTACAAGTGGATGTGCTAACTTCTCATAACACCAAAGTATTTAATATACATGGATTATAAGCACCGACACACAAAAGAAAAGTTAAATGAAATGAAGATGACAACCTAGAATAAAAAGAGGTGGTCACATTTATGCCATTCGGAAGTGACTAGATATTAGATTCATTTATAAGAATATTTCAAATAGCATTCATATCTATCCACTATGCTAACAATGTATAGCACAATATAAGATCCACTTGCACCACATAGAATAATTTATGATCTCAAATTTGAATTCCCTGTCCACTTACTAACATGGTATAATGCAATAGACCAACCACTTGCACCACATTCAATAATTTATGATCATAAAAATGAAGTTTCCCAATGGTCATCCAAAACTACAAGCATCTTCCGTGGTCTAAAATGCAACACCTCTTAACATGAAATTTCAAAATGGCATAATTTTAAACTGTTAAAGAGTCCAAGTGAGACGTCACCAATTGGATTAATAGAATATAATAGGTAGGAACACCACGATCGACCGTCAATTCACTCTTGAAAAAGTTTATCATCGACGGTCGAGATTTAGCCACTACTTCGATCTGGATCGACTAACTATCAGAACAGATTTAGAAAGGTAGATGTTGCGGATTGCTGACTTGGTAGATTAAAAATCTCTCATTCATTTTGATTGATTGGAGATTCCATTTTGGGCTGATTTTATTTCCCACATTTCTGTATTAGTTATTTCTATTTCTGTGATTGTTATTTTAAGCATATTATCTGGTATTTCCTCATTTGTGTGAGAAAAATATTATATTATATTTATTTATTGAGTCAGTTTGTATGAAAGTCTGTATAAACGCCTCCATGTTATTTTTATTTCCCCAATACTGACTAAATGAACTTGATTTGTGTTTTTCCTTGGGATTATTTGCTTCAGGAATGAATCGATATCCGGATAGGGAATGGCTTGGGCCTTAGGTGAGAATCCCTAAACTCCACCAGCACTAACTCCTCCCCTCCGAATTCGATTTCATTCATCTTGCACCCCTCAGCATTCACCTAATCTCATCCTTGTTCACTCCGCCTGCTCGCTTGCGCTGTTGCATCCAGCTCGCCGACTCCGGTCTGACATGATCGCATTGTCGCTCACCCACATCGCCGATGACACACTCGGGCCGGCTACGCCCAACCCACACACACCGACTCCATCTTGTCACGCCGGCACTACCCAACACTCTCGTGTCCGCTCGATTTGACGTGCTTGCACCTCCCAGTGCGCCCACACTTGCCTGCCATGTGCACTGCTAGCCAGCCTCGCGTGCGACGTCTACCTCCCAAGTGCGCCGTGCCAGCCTACCGTGCTCGCCGCGCCCGCCTGCCGCCGCTCCGCGTGCCACACGCCGCATCTGCAAGCTTACTCGCCCGTGGTTGTAGTCCTGCATGGGGCACAACCACGCGCTCGAGTCCCGCGCACCCACCAGTGACTGCTCGCCCTTGCCCATGACACACCCAACGCAAAGCAGTCCTAATTCTTTTGAAAATTACACATGGGTACCAGAAGTTCTTGGCCCGATATGAATTTCAACAAAACCATTAATGTGGTTGAATCGAATACTCTGGATCTTTATGCTCGCTTGAGATTTGATCGAAATTATTCCGCCTATGCGACCTATTATTATTGAGTGCAATTTAATTATTGTTAGTTAAATATTAAGAAATTCTATAATCCCATTACCCAATTTTTGATTTTTTGAAAATCCAATTGCGCCCTAATCAGAGTTGATAACTTTTCAATTACCTTCAATTTAATTTATTTAAAAATTTTTAAAAGAAATTAGTTTTGCAGGCTTAGTTATTTCTTAGTCATTACAAAATTGAAACCTAAAATTTTAGCATAAATTTGTGAATATTCTACTATATATAATCTGTCGATTTCTAAAACTGCATCATCGTTCATCTATCCTGCATCAATAATGCTTCAGTGTTTTGCTAACAAAAAGAAATGCTCGATAAACTACAAGATAGCACATTAGCATTTGGTAGGAACATATATCAGTATTGAATTGAACGATCAGGATGATGCCATGTGTTGAATCAAAATTCAAATACAGATTAATTAGAGTTATTTGAGATTTTTTAAATTAGCTTTATTTAGATTTGATGTGATTTGATTTGATTCATAGCAGATTTAGGAGATTTGAAGACTCGTCATATTTAAAGCTGGTTTTACTTTATAGAATTAGTTCCATAATTACTTTCATTTATTTGGGATTTCATTTCCTGCATTTAATATTATATCTTCAAATTTCTTCATGTGATCTCTCTATATAAAAAGGTCGTCTTGCATTATAACAGTAAGTAGCATTTGATGAATGAAATTATATTTGAATTTTCTCACAGCTTAAATCCACGTTAAGGGCCCGATATTCTGGTGACGGAAAGAATAAGGTTAGCCTTTAATAAGAATCCTCAAATTAGCCTAGTTATCCACTTTCTAAAAAAAAAAACTTCTCCATCCATTGCTCTCTCTCTCTCTCCGGATCATCTCTGAGCGCCTCCAACACTTTACACACTCTCTCACCTCTGAAGCTTGCCCGCCTCCGACACCCGCTGCCTCCTTATTTCCCCCCTTTGACATGCGCCCACCTCCGCTGCACGCTACCTCACCGACCAGCACGAGGCGATTCATCACTTTCTTCAGTACTCGGCCCACTACTTCACCTAAAAAATGTGTCACTCAAGCACACCGATGTGAGCCACCAACTTCACCTAGGTCGCTACTATTTTGAACTTTTTTGGCTAAGATATAATTTCTTTTCTCAATCAAATTAATTTGATTATTCTATTTCAATATAAAATTATTCTCTTGAGTTGGATTATTCATTTGGCACTAATTGCGTGACCTAACATCTATTTGAGTGATACTTATTGTTGGATTTATGTATGAGACATATGTCCTAAATTCCTGAACCTCGAATTTGATTAACTGAATTTAACTTGACACCCTAATATAATTTGATAAATTCTTATTTATCAGATGATCTAATTTAATTTTAATTTTAAATATTTTTAATTTATGAGATTTAAAAATCTTATTTATCATATAATTTATTTATAAAATATTTAATGCTTAACTAAAAATAATTTACTAATTAATTTGTTGAATATAAATATAAAATATCATTTGCATTTTTTTGTCCTACATCAACATTACATCTTGCAAAAATAACTAAAGGAATAAAATCATTCAGAAAAAAAAATAACAGCATTACCATAAGAAACAAGTAAATTTTTCTCCAATAAAATAATAACCAACCTGCTTCCTATAGTTGCGGCCTCTGGTATTCTTATAGTGTACCAGCAGCATGCATTTAACAACCATAGCTGCTTGGCGCACCATAGTATCTAGAAAGCATGAAATAATAATGAGACCATTCTTTCACCAAAAAAAAAAAACAATGAGACTGCTCAGAAGATAGCATCACATCAATGAAGTATAAAAAGAATTACCACATGGAGACGTTTTATTTTTTTTTTATAGTACCACATGGAGAAGCTAAGTAAACGAACTATTGAATATATCTTAATCCTAAAGGAAAGTGCCAACTGGCTTTATAAAGGGACATGTAGATACATAACCTTAAAACTATCTTATCTACATATTAAACACCCAATCCACAATATTAACATTTTGGGCATATTTCTGTTATTTTCATCCTCTATTTCGACAAATACAAAGATTTCGGTTCAACTTCTTTATCACACCTAAGGCAGGGTAATAAAAGAGCATGCAAAGCCATCAAAACTAATATTTGTAATCACTTTATTGTGAGCAAGAAGTAGACACTGGGAATTAAGAGTTTAATATGGAAATACTGATAGATGCATTTACCTTGAAATCCTGAATCAGAAACCAAATCAAATTAATTTGATTTCTTGTTAAATTTGAGAAACCAAAATTACAACTTAAGTTTATTTCAGTTATAATTATTTTCTTTTCAGAAAAAATGACGGAAACATTGTGATGTCATTTTGTTAAGCACAAGAAGTAGACAAAGAATATAAAGCGAATTAAAAAGTTAAAAGGAAAGAATTAAATTAACAAGAATTATGAACATCTCTACACTTTGATAGCAAAAATTGAAACCAAAATAAAGAATGATTTTTAACAATGAGCAGAGAGGCATTTGAACTACATAAATTCTATTTGCATTACATAATCACTTCAAAAGCGAACCACATCAAGAAACAAAAACATTGGTTTATAAGCATAATGCATATCTTGTGATTGTAACAAGGACCTTCATAGATTGAATAAATCTACGGACATATAGAATACACAGCTTGCAGTAAAGCATTGACCAAAACTAAATAATTTAAATTACAAATCACTAGTCGCCTAATAAAAAAATGGCAAATAAATATAAAAATCTTTCTTTCAAAAGCCAGTAGCTAAATAGTAGCGGTAACTTGATCAAATTCTTAACAGTAATCAGATCAACATTATCTCAGGCAGGCCGATATCTGCTAAGAAGGCAAGACCAGTTTCACAAATGACTAGGAGAAGCTAATGCCTAGAAATTAATTTGAGAGAAATTTAACAACAATCAGAATTATATAGAATTTCAGGCAAAAGAGAAAGATCACAAGTCCTACTGACAAATCTACCATGATAATATCTGAAGCTTAAATAAATCTTACACATCAGCAATACAAAGAATTCTAACCAAACCAAAAAGGCAGAAAAAGTGCATCTAAAACTCCAAACCGTTTCATACAAAGCTTTAAATTAGTTATAATAATCTCTTTCAGGGTGCAAGAAAATCTATGGTATGCTAACTTGAACAGAAACAGGCGACAAAAGAACAAGATTTCATGCAGATTAATTCATCTTAGAGCGGGTGTGAAGCTTTTACCATTCACCAAAATGAGAAATATAGCATGCCAGAAAGGAGGTACTTCTTTTGGTGGAAGCATCAGCAGGAGATATAACAGGTCATCATTTCTGTACCACCAATACACTCCAACCACATGAAGGGCGAAAATAAATGTAATGCCAACAAGTACAGATATTTTTCTCTCTCCCTGCAAAAAAAAAATGACTTTGTGAAAAAAAATATAAAAAATTACTAAAACTTAATTTTACATCAGATTGTATTAGTAAAGCAGAAATTTAGAGGACTTTAAAGAAAATAAAGTATAAAATAACAGTAAAACCAAATGACAATCTAATATAAATTTGGAAATGCATAGGAAAAAAAAAACATTTCTTGGCTCATTACACTAGCACGAATTTTCAAGAACAAAGGTAATATATAATATTTTGCCAGCTATAGTAAAATTAAATAAATAAGTTGTGATTTAAAACTTTAAAAGAAGGTAATTGAGCATAAATTACACTATAATACTAAGAAATCGTAGAATCAGTTTGATTTTATGTTAATATAGATCTACTATGAAAGCTATTCAATTGTTGAGAAATTTAATCAAGAAGTTTAGGGAAAGAAAAAAATCAGCATTTGGTTTTTATTGATCTAGAAAAAGCATATAAAAAAGTCCTAAAAGAAATGCTTTGGAGAGTTTTTTTTAAAAAAGAGTTCAAATCAAACCAAAACGATTAAATTTAGTCAGTATGATTTGGATTAGAACATATCAGTTTGGTTAATGGTTTGATGATTGAATTTTTTTAGTTAAATGGATGGTTTGGTTTCCTATGTTTGAAAACCAAAGCAACTAAATTAACAGAAATTTCACATGCCACCACGTGAACATGCACTTGAAGTTATATAAACTATTCATTAATTTCTTTTTTTAAAATTATAATATTTATTAATTTTTTAAGGTCATGTTCTTAATTTTTGTGGTTGTAAAATCTTATAATAATATATTATATTGTTTTAAGATTTTTGAATTTTTGGATATAACTAATTAAATAAAAAGAATATTATGGTTTTAATCAAACCAAACTATTAAACCGACCAAATTTTATTTGGTTGGTTTGGTTTTCAGTTTATACTCTGATTTGGTTGGTTTGCTTTTTTAAATTTAAAAACCAAATCTCATCATTTTTCTCAATTCGATTAACCAAACCGACTAAACCAACTGAAAACACACCTTTGGACACAAAGGGGTTTGACTAAAAATTTCCCTACTACAGTTAATTACATTAAGGCTCGATTTTAAGTACACATTTTTGGCATTTATTTAAAGGTCCTAACAGCACACATTTAAGAAAAGATACATTGATGTGTGCTTTCAGCAGATGATATTCTACTTAACAAGACTACAGATGCCGCTAAGGTGAAACTTGAGTTATGGAAGAATACATTATAATCTAAAGATTTCATCTTATAGATCAAAAATCGAATATAAAAAATACAATTTTAGTCAAAATAGAAGCACTTAAGGAAGTGATGAAGAGTGGAAGATTGTTTCTTTTTTATTTGATATAGTAAAGATTTTTTATGAGGTAACTACGCATTTTTTTAGTACATCTTATTCTACATCCAACATATTTTTTGTTATCATTTGTCGTATTCAGCTTAAATTAAATAGTTTAGTAAATCATGTGAATATAGAATTATAGTTAATGGTAGAGCTTATGAGGATGAAGTTTTGAAAATATTAGAATAAGTGCAATTTAGTTCTCTCTTTAGCAATTATATTTGATCCAAGATATAAGCTCCATCTTATTGAGTACTACTATAGGAAGATTCATGGAGAGGCTAATTGTGATAAGTACATACAAAGAACAAAAAATGTCATTTACGTTTTATACTAGGAATACAAAAATGCTCAATGTTATGATATGGACACACACCAACATTGAAGCTAATAATCTTCAAGTAAATCAATCCAAAGCAAAACAAAAGTGACTTGAAAAACTTTATTCTTGGTATAATTGTTAATACCTGGATTCAGCGTTGAATCTCAGCCGTACATATGGCAACTAAAGGCTCACTATTTATCATTGTGCAAAATATTTTGTTCATCGGTTACTATGTTTTACTAATTATGCTTTACTTTTACAGATCTCTAACCTCGGCCATGAGGTTTGATCATCCGCAGCTTATCTCTAACTTTGGCCACGATGTTAGGCTATCCACCTTTCTTCAAGTAACATTGGCTACGATGTTTGACCATCCACTGTTTCCAGTAATATTGCTCACGAGCATTGTCCATCTACAGCGATCGCTGCCCCACAGCCTGATGGAATTTGCCACATTAGCATGATTTTTACTAAGTGCAAATTCCTGCTAGCCATACAGACTGAGGACCCGAGTGCCTTTACCATTATCAACAGTCTTCCTGGAGTCGACAATAGTGGTGTCGACGATATGGAGCCTAATATTATGAAATTTCAGCCTAAAATTTCACTGAACTCTACTACAACTTACCTATAAATAACTTTGGGCGGAGCTCCAGGGAGAGAGAGAGAGAGAGGAAGGAGAAGAATCAAGTAATCATCAACAGATAACCAGACACACTCATCGAAAATAGACTAAGCTTGTATTATTTTCTTCTTCTTTCTTCTTCTTGTATTAGTCCTTTGACCAAATCTTTCTTAGCACTAATGAAAACCTTTTTCTCTAACTCTCTGGTGAACGTAGGGGAAGCTACCCCTGAACCACCTCGCATTCTTGTGTATTTCTTGGATGATTCTTTACTACTCCCCTGTGCTAGCATTTTGGGCTAGAAATATTGCGTGCCGCTAATTCTCAAGACTCTCGTCTCTCTCTGTCAATAATAATTAATTATTGAAAAAAGCATTATTTATCCTACAAGTCAATTTCATATCTTTGATTGATGGAAAATACATAGTCTAAAGTTCCCAATTCTTGGTATGCCAACAAAAAATATATTAGCTATACCTACTACTACTATTGCATCTGATCAAACAGTAGTGTTGGAGGAAGAGTTATAGATGAACGATTATCATTGGATCCTTTCATTGTGAGAATATAATTTGTACAGATGACTGGATTGAATCAATCAATAAATATATATTTTGCAATTAAATTTTGAATTTAGAGATTCTAAATTGATATCATAATAATTTTATTTATTTTTTATTCTGTACTAGGTGGCAAAGCTGGAGGTGAAAAGGATCAAACTTTAAGAAAGGCATGGAGGACCAAAAGTGAAGATTTAAAGATGCTTAAGACTTTGAAATTGCTATTAATATGAAGGCTTTTGTAGGCATAATACTCTAACGATTTTTGTGGTACTCTAGTTTAATCTAATATCATCTTCAGAAGTATTAGTATTTGATCATATTTTAGATTGCTATGAATATAAACATCATTGTTAGCTTGAAAACATAGCTTTACCTATTTAGTAGTTTAGAAACTATGAATTTTGTTTAACTATTCTATCTGCTTTTTCTTTGTCTGTTCTATTTGCTTATTTGTTTTTGGGTTTTCTTAGTAATTTGTCTTGAATTATTACTTATTCTTACTAGTTTTGTTTTCTTTTTATTTTTTGTGATCCTTTTTGGGTGGTTTTTTAAGCTAATTACCTCATTATCTCAACATTTTTTCCACTTAATTTTAAGAATTTTGGGATTGTGTATATTTCAATTTTCGGGTTACGATTTGTCTTTGCTATTAAATTTATTAGGGGTAATTCCACTTAAGCTCCTGAGGTTTACTCGACTTGTCACGCAGGTCCACAATTTTAAAAACATGCCAGACGGACCCCCAAAACTTACTGCAAACTTTATAATATTATACTAACATTTAATTCTTGCGTACTAACTTTAACTTGATAGATAATTCATTTCTTTTACTAAATCTCATTTCTTGTAACATTAACATTTTTCTTTTACTCTTTTCCTTTAATTATGATATAATAAAAATAAAGGCTAACATTTGCACCCACACAAAATATATATATATATATATATATATATATATATATATATAAGTAGATACACAAACATATTATATTTGTACTTCTACATTACTCTTTGCTCATAAGTAATAAATATGGTGAGAATTTGACATATCACTGTTGCGCTATAACAATAATCTCACAATATTAGTATCTTAAGATTTGACTTACAATTTTTAAAATACTCTATTCACAGTGTGCAATTTGGACTAATACTATTGTCGATGTAGTCGTGGACAAAGGAATCAGAAAGCATCAAAGACTATATTTTATAAACAAATTAATCTTGTAAATACGCAGGAAAATTCATAAGAAGAAATTAAACAAACACAAAGACAATCAATCTTCAAATGTTGAATGTCTAAATAGCCCAAAATGCGTTTGCATTAAGAAATTTGAAATTGCAAAATAATGATATTGCACCTTCAAGGCTGTTTGTTTACGTAGTATATCATTTGACTTGAACATTACGGCAGCAAGCCAAATTGTAATGAAGAAACCTAAAAAATTAATAATCAGTGAGAAAAAAATTAAAATCAATACTTTACATATAACAGTGTCACATGGTAAAAAATGAGATCCCACTGTACGAGTTTCAGTATCAAAAGAAATCAATTGTAGACTAGTAAGGCAGTGGAAATAAACTTAATAAAAAATAATCAGTTTATCTAAATTTGTTGTGTCAAATTATTTTCATTTGATGAGAATATAATGTTTCACAAGTACAAGATAATTAGCATAGTCCAACAAAGAGAGACAAAATACTAATAAAACTTTTCATCCAACATTCCCACAAGTTAGAGCATATATATCATATAACTCTAGCTTATTAAAAAAACAAAAAACTAAATGAACCAAGAGAATCAGTGAAACTGCCTTCAAAGGAAGGACGTGGAGTGATTATTTGCTTTGTAAACACAACATTTCTGTCAAAATGGCTATCAACTTTAATACGTTTAGTCCAATAGCAACGTAATTGCAGCCTTCCTATCACAATACATAAAAAGGCTTTGTTTGACTTATATCCCAAATTGTCCGGGATTTAATCCATACCATTTCACATGTTGTCTAAGCCATGGCCAGATACTCAACCTTAACACTAGATCTTGTAAACACATCTAGTATTTTACTCATCTAAGTAGCTAGATTACCTCCCACAAATATAAAAAACAATTGTGGATCTTCAGTCAACAACTACACAGGCATAATATACATCTAAATATGCCACAACTTCAAGTTTCACATTAACTGCTAAACACCTTTTCCAAGAGACCACCACATCTTCAAAAACTGGACAACCAAGAAAAAAACTTACAGAATTGAGTTAGCTACTATGACCTATCAAGTTTATTAATATAATGAATGAACTCACATGTCCTCAAATAAATTGTAAGGCAAAGTATCTATATCATATTTACCATGAAAGTCATATACCAGTCTACAACAACATTCACCTAAGTAGGTAACTAATCCATCAAGGCCTTCAAACAATATAGTTACAATTTATCAGTTCTAGCCTTCTAGATTATACATCTTTCCCCTCATTCATCTCTTTCATTTTGTAATACCCATAGATGTACTGCATACTTTCATTACACTTTAAGTCTAAACAATTCATGCAATTCTATATTGCCAGAAAAACAGATAATCCTTAAGAAAAGAATTCATGTTATTGAAAGTAAAGGACAAGCTTCCCCTATTGTTAGGTTTGTTTGATGCAATTACTAAACTTTTAGGGACCGTCAATTAGCCAAAATTAACTTTAGCAATTGGAATAGAATATCTTTTACAGAGGGCTTTAAATGATATGAAATAAAGTTATTATATTAAGATGTATAGTGTGTGAAATTAATTAGTATTATTTTATTACGTGATGTATCATATGAAATAAAAATTTTCATTTTGCAACATACGTATGATGTGATATATAATTAATTTTTAATAATATTTTTTTTGTATGATGTGATATCTCAAATTAAAGTAAACTCTATTAACTTTAACCTAGCTAATCTCAATTTAAAACTACAAAAAACATATTAAAAGCCTATCCAACTAGTCTCCTAGTGATTAGATTGTGGATACCTAACGTATTCTGATTTTCTTGACTTGTTTTTTATTCTCAAATTTTTGTCATTTTATTACATACGTTTTTAAGTATGTATGGAACAATTTCAAGCATACTTACAACTGGTATAAAAATGGCTGAAAATAACTCAACTATCTGGTTTCCACTAATAATCTCAATAACTGATATTACCATGGAATTTTACCAAAAGGCATATAATTATTTCTAAAATCCCAAACACATTTTAAATAATGGTTGGGCTTCCCCAAGGTCAGCTGATCCCAGATATGTAGTTTAACAAAATCCCAAGCAAAAGTCGGGTTCAATTAAATTCATCACCAGAAGCCTGTAGTTTCCCATTACCCTAAATAAAAGGAGCATAAATTTATCTTCTTTCAAAGAGAGAAAACTCACAAAGAATACACTAACGGGTAATATTCTTTTAAGCATCCTTTACATGCAAAACTAATAGTCAAGTTGGAATTTTTCTTGGAAATAAATGTACCATTCTAAACCGAATGGTGATTCTTTACAAACAAAGATTTTTAGGTACTTTTTTCTTAATTATAGCCATTGTGCTCTCAAACTTTGACAACATTTATCCAAGCCTTCCAAATAGCAATTCGGTAAGGGACAGTGTCAGTGCTGATTTGTTAGGATAAACAAAGATAATTAGTAAGTAGAGATCATAAGATATCTAGCAAACTCCGCTATTGTTCAAATATCTTCAAAAGGGATATCATAACCCCAGACTAAAGTATGCACCATAACTAAGAAGCATATATCAACAACTTTTGCACATATGTACCTTTTAAACAACAGAAAGAGCAACCATATTTATCTTTAAGTATTACAAGTAACAAAAAGTATATAGCTAACATGGCGTAAACAACATCAAACACACAATACATAATAGCACTGAAGACTGACATTGTCCAATTAAAAGGTTTTTAAAGCTAGTAGAAAGCGCAAAAACTGGCCAAAACTATCAAGCGCCAAAGTAGAGGAATATGCTCTGTCTGATAATGGCCTAAAATTCATGGTTAATTTTATTCATGGCCAAAATCTTAATTTTATTTAAAATTTATTTTATATATTATCCAACACAAATTTCAACATTAAAAATTACTTCATTTCACATCTAACACAATTTTCAATAAATCAATCAACTTTATTTAACATCTAATACAATTTTTAATATATTAACTCACTTTATTTCATATTATATAGGTTTTTTAAAAATAACCAAAAAATTCATCCAAATGATCATTTTTATCCTATTACCAAACAGGGAGTTATCGAAACCACAGGGATCTTAGAAGATGTAAAACTTAAAAAGGCACTTTACTCAAAAAAAAAAAACTTAAAAGACACAATACCTTGCAAATGTTGCCGGATGAAAACTACCAACAAAAGCAGGGAGAACGGAAGGACCTGCTCAATCCACCTAGCAGCCTGCTGTATGTCGTATCTCTGGTACAAGGAATCCCTGCCGTTACCTCCTGATACATTTCCTTCCCCATCAATATTCTCCCCAGTAACACCTGCGCCAGATGGAGATAAGGTAGCTCCAGAAGAGGGAGATAAGTCAACACCACCACCATCACTCACACCCTCCCCTCCTTGTCTATGGCGAACTACCGGTGCCTGCTCCGTAGAAAAACCATTATCTCCGAGACTGCTCTCCCTTCTCGTGCTAACCGCCACTGGCTGCTGAATCCCCGTCTCCGTTCTAGGATTATCCTGATCACCAATTCCAAAAATTCTAATGGACACTTCACCGCCGTTGCTGGCGGCAACAGACTCATCCGCACGGCCGGCAACATTTTCCCCCGTTCCAGAGCCGATCCCCCGGCCGATCAAACCCTCGTTCTCCACATGGCTCGACCTCGGACGCAAAAGACCAGAGTACTCAAGTATAGCGGATAAAGGCGCCTGGATCAAGTTCGATGCGGAGAACGGCAGACCGTACCTCCTCGACGGGCTAACGCCGCTCGCACCGAACGCCGGGTTGGCCGAGCTCCTGAAGGGGTCGGGATTGCCGCCGGAGGCGTCCATCTCCGGGGAGGAGCAGGTATTCGAGGCTAATGGCGAAGGGATCGGCGGCGAAACCGGTGTTAGGCCGGCGACAAGAGGACGCCTCCGGAGAACTGCCAGCTGACCAGCCGGCACCGTAACCCTAACCCTAGCCTCCGCCCAATCCGGGCGTGAGATAGAAGAGATCGAAGGAGCGATCCAAGCGACGAATGCGGAGGACTTGGATATTTCGAAGTCCAAAGGAAGAGAAGAGAAGAGAGACAGAGGCAGGCTAAACGATCTCACGACTTGCGTACGGCTTAACATCCATACGACAGCAACGATAAAATTGGATTGAAGAACGAAAATTGATCGAATTGGTTTTAAATCGAATTAAAATTGAGTCGATTTAAATAAATCGATTAATGAGTTAAAAGTTCAGTTCGGTAATAATTTTGAGCCGATTTTGAGAGGTTTAGCTCGATTCAGCTCGAAATTGACTCGAATTAAATATATTTTATATTATAATATGTATATATATATATATTATAAATCGAGCCGATCTCGAGTCAGATCGAGTCGAGCTTACTCGGCTTGATATCGGCTTAAAAAGAAATTGAGATTTAATTCATCTTCGAGCCGGCTCGAAAATGAGTCGAAATCGGCTCGAAGTCGATTGTAATCGACTTAAGCCGGCTCGAGTCGATTTCGATTTCGAGTCGATCGAAATGTAATCAATTCGATTTCAAGCCGGTATTAGCTCGGCTCGAAATCGGATCGGTAACAGCCTTAGCAACGACACCATTGTGCTCCGTGTGGGCCCCCAACTCGTAACAATGAACCACGCTTTCTATTGAAACAAATTTATGAACCATTCTTGGGTATTGGCCTTCCTTGATCAGATCCAACTCATATTTTAATCTGATTATCTTCCAAAACAAATAATCTCTTTACTCAAAACAGTGATCTAAAGTTCGACCCACTTTGATCATATTTTTCTACGTCAAATCCTGATCAGTATTGACTTGATTTAAGGAGGTTTAGTTCAATGTTATCTTGATATTATGTTATGTTGCGTTATATTATCTAGATAAAGCAATTGTTTGATTTAATGATATTTATAAATAATCCTCAATTAGATTATAAAATTAGTAGTCAAAAGATGATATTTACATTACATAATATAACACCAAGATAACAACGAACTAAATGCTTGAAATATAAAATAGTTCATACTTATATGACACATAAAATATCATATTTATATAGTAAACAATTCTCATAATTAAAGTGGGTGGGGAGTGATTGCTGAGGAAATTTCCAAAATAAGAAAATCATCGAAGCAAAATGAGGCTCCTGATAAGCTTCTAAGTTGAATAATAACAGGTAAGATAGTCCATAAGTAGGATTTGGATCGGGTCAAACCCCAACTCGAATCCAAATCAAATTTGGTCATAGTCGGCCCAGATCCTCTCGGATTGAAAATCGGATCTGGTCTAACTCTAATTTTCAAATTTAATCTATTTACTAAGATTGCGGATAATATCAATTATTAAAAAAGATATTTACCCTTACCTAATTAAGATCCTATGTCAGGATTATGGCTAGATATATAATTAATAAATTTAATAGCAAAGACAAATCGTAATCCGAAAATTGAAATATACATAATCCTAAAATTCTCAAAATTAAGTGGAAAAATGTTGAGATAATGAGTTAATTAGCTTAAAAAACCACCCTAAAAGATCACAAAAAATAAAAAGAAAACAAAACTAGTAAGAATAAGTAATAATTCAAAACAAATTACTAAAAAAATAAAAAAACAGATAAGCAAATAGAAGAGACAAAGAAAAAGCAAATAGAATAGTTAAACAAAATTCATAATTTCTAAACTACTAAATAGGTAAAGCTATGTTTTCAAGCTAACAATGATGTTTATATTCATAGCAATCTAAAATATGATCAAATACTAATACTTCTGAAGATGATATTAAATTAAACTAGAGTACCACAAAAAATCGTTAAAGTATTATGCCTACAAAAAACTACAAAAGCCCTCATATTAATAGCAATTTCAAAGTCTTAAGCATCTTTAATCTCTTCACTTTTTGTCCTCTATGCCTTCTTTAAAGTTTGATCCTTTACACTTTCAGCTTTGCCACCTAGTACAGAATAAAAAATAAAGAAAATTATTATGATATCAATTTAGAATCTCTAAATTCAAAAATTAATTGCAAAATATATATTTATCAATTGATTTAATCCAGTCATCTGTACAAATTATAGCCTCCATAATGGAAGAATCCAATGATAATCATTCATCTATGACTCTTCCTCCAACACTATTGTGTGATCAAATGCAATAGTAGTAGTAAGTAAAGCTAATATATCTTTTGTCAGCATACCAAGAATTAGGAATTTTAGACTATGTATCTTTCATCAATCAAAGATATGAAATTGACCTGTAGGATAAATAATGCTTTCTTCAATAATTGATTATTATTGACAGAGAGAGACGAGAGTCTTGAGAATTAGCGGCATGCAATAATTCTAGTCCAAAATGCCAGCACAGGGGAGTAGTAAAGAATTATCTAAAAAATTACATAAGAATGTGAGATGGTTCGGGGGTAGCTTCCCCTACATTCACCAGAGAATTAGAGAAAAAAGTTTTCATTAGTGCTAAGAAAGGTTTGGTCAATGAACTAATACAAGCTTAGTCTATTTTCAATGAGTGTGTCTGATATCTGTTGATGGTTCCTTGATTCTTCTCTTTCCTCTCTCTCTCCTTGGAGCTCTTCCCAAAGTTATTTTTTAGGTAAGTTGTAGTGGAGTTCAGCGAAATTTTAGGTTGAAGTTTCATAATATTAGGATCCATATTGTCAACAACATTATTGTCGGCTCTAGAAAGACTGTTGATAATGGCAAAGGCGCTCGAGTCCTCAGTCTATATGGCTAGCGGGAATTTGCACTTCGTAAAAATCATGTTGATGTGGCAACTTCCATCAGGCTGTGGGGCAGCGATAGCTGTAGATAGACAATGCTCAAGACTAATATTATCGGAAGCAGTGGATGGTCAAACATCGTAACTAATGTTAATTGAAGAAAGGTGGATAGCCAAACATTATGGCCGAAGTTAAAGATAAACTGCGGATGATCAAACTTCATCGCCAAGGTTAGAGATCTGCAAAAGCTGCAAAAGTAAAACATAATTAGAAAAATATTGTACGCAATGGTAAAAAGTGAGCCTTTAGTTGCCACACGTACGACTGAGATTCAATGTTGAATCCAAGTATTAACAATTATACCAAGAATAAAAGTTTTTCAAGTCACTTTTGTTTTGATCGCTTTGAATTGAATACTTGAAGAGGCATTAGCTTCAATGTTGGTATTGCATATGTCCATAGCATAACAGTCGACACTTTTGTATTCCTAATATAAAACATAAATGGTATTTTTTTTTCTTTGTATGTACTTATCACAATTAGCCTCTCCATGAATCTTCCTAGCACTCAATAAGACGAACTTTATATCTTGGATCAAATATAACTACTAAAGAGAGAACTAAATTGCACTTATTTTAATATTTTCAAAACTTCATCCTCATAAGCTCTATCATTAACTATAATTCTATATTCACATGATTTACTAAACTATTTAATTTAAGTTGAATATGATAAATAAGAACAAAAAATATAGATGTAGAATAAGAAGTACTAAAAAAATGCATTGCCTCATAAAAAATCTTTAGTATATCAAATAAAAAAGAAATAATCTTCCACTCTTTATCACTTGGATTGTATTTGTAATTTTTGTTAATCAATTGAAGATGACTAAGGCCCTATTTGGCGTGAGAACCAAAACAAGATCAAAACAGGACTAAATTAGTACTAATTTAAAAAACAATAATAATAATAATAATAAATAAATTTTTTAAATCATTCTACACAAATTCAAATATAAAAAATATTATTTTACTTTACATACTCAGTAATTTAAAATAAAAATATCAACTTTATTTTTATTCTAGACCAAAATATTCAAATCGAGTATTTTGATCTAAGATGTGAAATAAAATTTATATTTTTATTAAAAATTATTGAGTATGTGAAGTAAAATAATATTTTTTATATTAAAATTTGTGTAGAATAATTAAAATAATTTATTTATTATTATTATTGTTATTTTTTAAACTAGTACTATTTTAGTCATGTTTTGGTCCTCGCGCCAAACAGGGAAAGTACTTTTTAGTGACAAAGCAGTTTTGAGCTTCAAAAAGGTGGAGTTCTATGTACGAGGAACATCTAAATGAACCATCTAGCCTTAATTGGCTTAGTACATTATTAAATTTTTTATTTAGTAGATTTATATAAGTATTTTATATGTTATGAATCTTAATTATCAATCCACTAATATGCTTTAAGTCATCTTGTACAATTAAATTCAAAATATGAGTTATATATCTAACATGAAATAGGTCCTACCAATGATAATAAATTTCTTTCACACAGTCAATTTTTAAAAAATCTCACCATAATATCATTATTTGAAGCATTATCAACAACAATAGAGAAAATTCTTTTTATTGATATTTTATTCTAAAGTTATTTATAAAATACATGCATGGAGAGTCTGACATCATAGGAAAAGTTCATTCTTCTGTATGCTACAATCCTCTTTTTCAATTCTCAATTGTATCAATATAATACAGTGTTATGCAAATATAAGCAATATTTTGATACTCAGATGTCCATAAGTATGTAGTGAGGGTAAACTTAGATTGCTGTAATTCAATTTCTTCATATATTTACTTGTTCTCTTGCTTATAAATATTAATAATGTAAGTCCTTAAAGTGTTACGAGTAACCATTATAAATAAGAGCTAATAATCATTAATAAAATATCTAAAAAAATCATGCTTACATATCCTAAAAAGATAATAATATTTAATAACAACAAGAATAAAACTCTTTTTACAATTTTTTGATTAAAATTTCAAATAATAGATTTAACTGTCTCAACAATAGTCTTTTGAATCTGAAGAGTTTGTTGACCTGAAGTGACTGTTCTCTTAAGATATCTTTCTAAATACATTTTAAGATGAGATGTATTTTTAGAACTGTTTGTACTAAAAACAATTTTATAATAATGACATATGACACCTTGTTAATCATATTTATTTTTTATTCTTTCAAATTCTGACCATACATGTGAAGTAAGTTTCCTTCTTTTACTTGATTCATCCACCTCATTTGATTATTATTTAGCAACATTTTCTTGGCCTTTTCAACATTGCTCGTTTGATTTGTAGAAATTGATAATTTTAATTCAAAATTAAATTTTTATTATTAAAAATTAATAATTTATTATCTAGTATATTAACCTACTACTCTAAACTATTTTTTTTTATTCAATATGCTTTTAAATTAACATAGTAAACTTATTATTAATGGTAATGTGAAACTCATTTTTTTTACCTTTATTTATTCACACTTTAATATATACTAGTTAATGCACGTGCGTTGCACGTGATCCCGTTGGTTTGCTCTTTTTTATATCGAGCACGATATTTAAGCTACAGCAACGGTTTGTCTGTATATCACTTAACATCCGTCATTCTCGATGCGCTCATTTGGTCTAAAATTATTTATTCTAGATCTCGAATCATTTATTTGTTTAAAATAAAAAATAAAATTTATTAATTCAGTGCTTCCATAATCTAAAAAAAAAGAAATGAAATATAAATAATTTATAACTATTTTAGAAGTAAAATAATTAAGATAAAAATATAATTTGAGATAAGACAAAAAAATTCATAAAATACAACATAAAATTCATTAATTCAGTGCTTTAATCATCAGGAAAAATATTTAAAATTAAATATAAATAATTTAGATCTATTTATAAGGAGGTTAAAATTTAAGACTAAAATGTAATTTTAACTTTTTTGGACTTAAATATAAATATGATAATTTGAGAAAAAATTAAACTTAAATATAAATAATTTGGATTAATAATCTGAAAAAAATTTAAATTAAATATAAATAATTTGAACCTATTTATAAGGAGGTAAAAAATGTTAAAACTAATATACAATTTTATTTTTTAAAATTTAAATATAAATATGATAACTTGAGAAAATAATTTAGAATTAAATGTACATAATTTGGACCTATTCGTAAGAAGGTGAAAACTTTGAGACCAAAATGCAATATTATTTTTTTTGAATTTGATAATTTGTGAATTTATTTGTCAGGAGGGAGGTGAAAAAGTTAAGATTAAAATGCAATTTTAGCTTTTTTGAATTTAAATATAAATATGATAATTTAGAGAAAAAAATTAGACTTAAATATAAATAATTTAGGCTAATAATTTGAAAAAAAAAATTAAATTTTAATATAAATAACTTAGATAAGGAGATAAAAAATTGAGATCAAAATACAATTTTAACTTTTTAAAACTTAAATATAAATATAGTAATTTGAAAAATAAATATTTAATTGTGGCTAAATAATTGTATTTTTTAAAGTTGAGATTAAAATGTAAGTTTATTTTTTTAACTTAAATATAATATATAGCTTGAGAAAAATATTTAGATTTAAATATAAATAATGGGACCTATTAATAAGGTGGTTGAAATAGTGAGACCCAAATGCAATTACAGCGAGTTTTTAAATTTAACTGATGGAAGCGGTGGGGTGGCCGTGTGGCAGTGCTGGCTTCCACAGCTGGCAGCCTTATTTTTTTAGGAACAAGTACACATTAGTCTCCTAATGTTTACAGTCTTATACGTAGGCTTATATATATTTATTATGGGTCCCAATATATTCATTTTTTATCCAAATTAACCCAGAATTTTAAATCTCAAATTAATTTCTGAAAGTCTGCTTTTATTTGGGCTTAAATATATATGAATATGAAGTACTTGTCTTCAAACCGTTGAAATTTGCTTTTATTTGAACTTCAATATAAATATGATTCCATTACCAAACATATATCATTATGGATGAACAGGTAATAGATTTCATTTTGCATTATTCATTTTTACTAGAAAATAAAAATATTTAACTGCAAATTATCTTCATATGTGACATCTAAATAGGAAAACCAGATGCAGGCATTTTCTTTTGGCACTGATGTTAAACGATTCGATAATATTTTACAAGAAGGTCACATCTATCATGTGCGAATGTCATAGTCTTTCCAATGGATGCACGCTATCAAATATGCAACAATGACAAGCAGATCAAATTTACTAGAAATTCAGAAGTTAGTGAATCAACTAAAGAATCTAACATCAAACAACCAGATGTCGGATATACATCAATGGATAATTTGCAACAGATTCCCCAACTAAGCAACAAGCTACTTAGTGTATTCTAATTTTTTATTTAAATTATATGATAACATGTTTTTTGTTTATGCAAATTGTTTCATAACTAACCAATATTCATGAACAATGAATGCAGATGTAATGGTTGTCGTTGTAGAAACAAAGTCATTGCTAACATTTAGCAAATCCAACAACTCCACAGGCTATGTTCAAGATATAACTGTTGTTGATGAAATGTTTGTCTATTATTCTTAACAAAAAAAGTTTTAAATAAAATAAGCTATATTGCTGATAGAAAAATGGATATTACTAATCAATTTGTTTGTTCATGCTTACCAACTAACTTTAAACCAACAATTATATCATTTTGGGATGAATACGCAACCATAGAGGCTACAAAAATAGGTGAACTACTCAAAGATACACTACCAATTATTTCAACTATAAGATTGCGCCAAACTACATATCAAGGTAACTCAATATCTCTAATCAGTCATTGAATATAAATTACATCAGCATAGATTAAATGTACGTTAATTATTCCACAGGTTTATCTTTATCAACAACATCAATTGGACCTATGTGTAAGCTAATGAATAAGTTAAAACTAAAATGTAATTATTGAGAGTTTTTCTATTTAAATAATGAGAAGAACGGTGGCAGCAATCTCAATTGATTTTTATTTTTTTATGAATAATTATTATTTAGTCTTCCATCTGTTATATATATAACTAAGTCCCAAATATTTATTTTAGATCCAAAATGATTTATTTTGGATGCAAATCAACATGACATTTTAAATCTCAAATTAAATTCTTGATGTCACAATTCTTCCCACCTTTAAAAATTTCGTCCCTCAAATTTTTATAAATAATTTCATGAATTTCATTATATATTTGAACTAATTTGTAAGGAGGTGAAAATTTTGAGATCAAAATATAATTATTGCTGTTTTTAGTGAGTTTTTAAATTCTGCAGCCAGTTTTTATATTTTTTTAAGGAACAATTATAAGTTAGTTTTCCGCCTTTCATGTCTTTATAAATTATTCTAAAAATATTTATTTAAGATCCAAATTCATTCATTTTGTGTTCAAATCAACTCAAAATTTTATATTTCAAATTAAATTTCAGATGACACAATTCTCCCTACCTTTAGAAATTTCGTCCCCGAAATATACATAAATAATTTTATGAATTTTATTAACATTCGAACTAATTTGTAAGGAGGTGAAAAAGTTAAGACCAAAATACAATTATTATTATTTTTGTGAGTTTTAAAAAGTTTGAGACTAAATGGCAATTGTTACTGTTTTTATGAATTTTTAAATTTCAGAAATTACAGATAAGACAAAAAAAATTTCTCCAAAAAATTGAACTTAAATCTAAATAAATTGGACCTATTTGTTTGACGGTAAAAATGTTGAGACTAAATGAATTTGGACCTATGTGTAAGCTGATGGATAAGTTAAAACTAAAATGCAATTATTGGGAGCCACTGCAATCTCAACTGATTTTTTAATTTTTTTTGAATAATTATTATTTAGCCTTTCAGCTGTTATATACTTATAACTAAGTCCCACAAAATTTATTTTAGGTCCAAAATGATTCATTTTGGATCCAAATCAACTTGACATTTTAAATCTCAAATTAAATTCTTGATGTCACAATTATTCCCACCTTTAAAATTTTCGTCCCTCAAATTTTTATAAATAATTTCATAAATTTCATTATATATTGATTTGTAAGAAGATGAAAATTTTGAGATTAAAATACAATTATTGCTGTTTTTGTGAGTTTTTAAATTCTGCAGCCAGTTTTTATATTTTTTAAAGGAATAATTATAATTTAGTCTTCCACCTTTCATGTCTTTATATTTAAGACCCAAATTCATTCATTTTGTGTTCAAATTAACTCAAAATTTTACATCTCAAATTAAATTTCAGATGCACAATTCTCCCTATCTTTAGAAATTTCGTTCCCGAAATATACATAAATAATTTCATGAATTTTATTATACATTTGAACTAAATAACATATCTAGGTCATTCTCAAGATTTTTAAAGAATTTGCTGATTTATAATTATTTGGATGCTTATTACAAATAATATGTATATACAAATATTATAAACATATTTGCAAATACTTGTATTCTATTAGTTTTTATTTTTCGATGATTTAGGGGGTTAAGTTGTAACATTAAAAAATGAAGGATTTAATATGTAATTCAAGATGATTTAAGAGGTATGTAAGTAAATTCCCCTTAAAAATTTATAACTACGTCAAATTTGATGGATAACCTTTCCAACGAGCCCTATGAACGTTCAAATATTCTAACAATTAGGTCAAACTTTTCGTTCAGCAAAAAAAAATTAATGGATTCATTATTATTTTTAACTCTTTTTAATATATATAACTGTCTTTATTGATGGTTTTATTAAGGGAGTATTTAATTCGTTGTTATCTTAATGTTCATGTAATCTAGATGTCATCTTTTGACTAATAATTCTATAATCTTATAAAAGATTATTTATAGATATTATTAAACTAAATAATTATTTATAGATATTATTAACATAACATATAACATTGAACAAAACAAGAGATTTTGAAGCCAGTTTTATTGAATATTTTCGAGAATACCATTTATACTCGTCTGACTTGTCTATATAGGCTTATAATAAATTTAAGAGGTAATTCCACTTAGGCCATTGAGCTTTACTCGACTTGCCACGCAGGTCTATAATTTTGAAAACATACCAGAAAGGTCCTCAAAAACTTACTGTATAGGTTATTGTGGTCCTTAATATTCATAAAAAGCTTTCAATAAAGTCTAATTAAATATTTTCCGTTAAACATTTCGTTAAATCAAAATGTTAATTAAGAAATCATAAAAAAAAATTTAATGTAAAATTACAATTGTACTCTTGGTCCTCGTTGCGACCGGCAGCGCGCGGCTGCATGCGCCGCCGAGAGCTGGCGGCACTGCGGCGACCAGCGTGCGGAAGCAAGTGCTCGCGGTAGCACACGCGGCCGCCTTTGCACAAACGCCGGCAGCCGCGCACTGCTGGCCACCTGTGCGCGGATGCCAGCATCCGCACATAGCCGGCCACTTGTGCGTGGACGCTGGCAGCGAGAAGCTAGCTAATTTAGGATTAACTTAAATTAATCCAAGCCCCTCCCACAAATAAAAGAAAAATTGCATCCAAATCCCTCAATCAATGAAATGCTCCATCTAAGTCCTATACATAATTAATTAATTCACAATGAACCTTGGTGGATTAATTCAACAAAATTAAGCCTTATTTAATTGGAGGGTTGAATTTTAAACAAAGAAGAAAAAATTTAATGAAAAAAAATTAATTTAATATAAAAAGTGTATAAAATATAAAATAAAGTTTATTTTATTATTTATATTTATATTGAATATGAAATAAAATTAATTTTTATAAATTAAAATTTGTATAAAATAGAAAAAAAAAACATAGACCAAATAAATCCAAGTAAATTTTATACCACTCCACAAGACAAACTTTAGGTCATTACAATCACACTGATAAATTAACGGAGAGATGAAAGTGGCACACAAGAAAACATGCAAATTATTAATCATAGATTAATTACTGAAGGAGATTAATTATTAATATATAATTATAAGCCATGATCGGGTTGGACGCTGAGCATGGCGACCGAGTCGACCCAAGCCTGGAATCGGCCGTGGTAGAGTTGGTCGCTGAGCGAGATGGTGACAAACATGTCTGCCACGACACGTATATTATTCCCAAACCAACTCGGGCTCTGCGAGCTCTCGAACTGGAGATGAAGCTCGATTAGTCTTTCGCCGAGAAGCAGCTTTGCATCAGCGATATACACAGATCGACAGCCATTCAACCATCCTTTCGGGTTTTCACTGTTGTACGCCTCTACTCCTTCCTTGCAGTAGCGAATCGCAACGTCCTTTTTCACCGGCGTGTCAAGCATCGAATGCCACTCCGAGTCATTTGGCAGGTAGAACGGAAACTTGATTGGCGCCGCAGTCGTTGACGTGAAGGCGCAGATGAGGAGGAGGACGAGAAGCTGGAGATGACGATGAGTAGCACCGGTGGACGCCATGCAGCTGGGCCGGCGCTCGCCTTTGAATTGGGGAACTCGGGATGGGAGAAGGCCTCCGAGGCCACATCATTTATACGCACGCGGAGTAAATTACATACACATCCCTTAATACAACTTTATTTACATCTTAAATATTAATTTACAATTTTATCTACTTATAATGTAAAATATTACATAAAATATGTCTCCAAAATTTCAATTTCAACGCCAATCCTTCAAACATCATATCCAGGATCGAGACCTTATTGCCGATCATTTGAATTTATGAAAAACAAATCTGAATAAAATACTTTATCAACTAAATTTAAAATTATAAATTAACTAGATACTATTTTTAAAACTCTGGCATCATCTAGATAATATTAAAATTTTATGTATTTTTTGGAATAAAATAAATTAATTATATTAAAGTTATGTTAAATTAAAAATAAATTTATTAATTTAATATTATATTTTATGTTATGATGGGATGCAAAATAATTTTAATTTTTTTTAATAAAATAAAATCTTTAGTTATAACTCTATTTAATAAAGGATGATGGAGTCAAGAGCCGACTAATTATTCGCACAATTTTTATGACCTCAGATTTTGAATAATTCAATTTGAAGTTAACCAAAGATTGAATCATTCGTACAATTGGATCTATTCAAAACTAAATAATAATAAAATTTATAATAAATAAATAAAATAAAATAATAAAATATTATTTATATACAAGTATTGTATTAATTTTCGAATAATAACCCAGTGTATCATTATATGGTTGGATATTAGGGTGGGCAATTCTAATTGGTGACATGAGTTTGGGTCAACCTATTTATTGGTCCAACTCATTTAAATTCGATTTGAACCTGACACATTTATTAAATGAGTCAATCATCACCTAGTGAGATTAAGGCTTAGTTGTTGTTGTTGTTGTTGTTGTTGTTGCTGTATGTGACAACGATATTACATTGTCAAAAAAATTATTTTTATCTATGTGACATTATTATCACAAAGGAGTCACATAAGAATCCTACTTAAATTTAAAATTTAGGAACACTTATGTGCACTACAAAGCATTTTTCTATTATATATTAATAATAAGCTGAAATCATGAACTCAATATAATCAATTAAGTACAAATAGGTTGACGTCGTCGATCTAATATTATGACTCTTTGGCCATTCTCATATACATATGAGGCAGAAAGCATTAACAGCTCTTAAAGTCTGAGAATTTTTTGCGTGCACCAGTGCACGGTGCACAAGCCAATTAGCGCACGACACATCAACACGCATGACCACTTTCATCTATGTATTGTGCGCTAACTGGGCTTGTGTACTGTGCACCGATGCACGCAAAATTTTCTCCTCCCCTCCTCGCCTTCGTAGCAGCAAAACTTTCCCATGGCCTCTATCTGCAGTCTCCTCCTCCTCACTGCTACGTCAACAACCATAGCGCCACCAACGAACTCATCTGAGTTGTCATATTCGTTAGACTCTGCATCTACGTTGTACATATTTTTCATAAAAAAACTACAAAATTTTTAATTTAACAAACTTATCATACATATTTTTCATAAAAAACTACAAAATTTTTTCAAATTAATTTTTTTCTCCGACCAAACAAAATTAATCTACAATCATCTTAAAATTTCCTTTTCTTACTCACATTTAAATTTACAAATTACTTTCTTTATCTTATATTATCTAAATTGGATGTTCAGAATCTAAAATGATTGAATAAACGAATATAGGTATGTGCTTTAAGATTTTGATTGATGGATCAAAATTAGCTAACAGTTGGGTTGTCTTTGATTTGAATCGAATTTGAATCGCTAGCCAATGAGCTAGATCTAGCCTAAATTGAATACTCCTCATCTCAATTCATGCAAATTCATGAGAGAATTATGCACTTTAAAATTTGATGATTTATTGTAATATAGATCTTTTCATCACTTATAATATTAAAAATAATATAATTCAAAATTTGTGGACTGTCTTGCAAAATTTCTAAATACTAAGGAACATTATTATAGTTCAAAATTTATAAACTAACATGCAAAAATATAAGACTTCAAGAACCTAAATTTAGTTTACTCAAATATAATTCTATGCACAAAATTGAAGAGGCATTTGGTTCAAAATTATTGTGATATTAATTTGAGTTACTTGAAAAAACTCATTATTTTTTTTCAAAAAAATAAATTATTTATTTTGATAATATACTTTAATAGTATTTAATTACAAAAATTTATAATTTTTTTTTCTAAAATAACATCTAAATATTACTTAAAATTAAGTAATATTCTGATATTACTCTATCAATAATTGAGAGATGTGAAGAATTATTTTTTTATTATAAATTTTTAATATAATAATAATGAATTAAAAAATTAATAATTTAGATTATATGTGCCATATATAAATATCAAGATAATATATATTAATATTTAGGTAATGAAAACATCTAAATAACTAACTTATATCACATCCCTAACATATCTCAACATTATAACTAACTTTATATCACATCATTCATATATTTTAACATAATAATTAATTTTATTTCATATTATTCACAATTTTTTAATAAAAAATATCTATATTTAAGTTTAATTTTAATTTTATTAAATTTAAATCTTACAAACAAATAGGTCTTATAAGAAGTATTTATTTAATATAATCTTAATATTATGTTATATTATCAAAATAAAATAATTATTTAATTTAATAATATTTATAATTTTATTAAAAATTATAAAATTATCATTCACAAATAATATTTAAATATTAAAATATCTAGCTAGTTAGCAGACATGACTACGGAACAAAATGCTCTCCATTGGGACATAGCAATGAATGAGTAGTAGTATCTAGAGATTTTGTAAATCTCAAGAAATATTTAATTATAACAAATAAAATAATGTAGTGAAAAAAGTCAAATGAAAAAAAGTTAACTAACTCATCATAATATTAAATAATTATTTATTTTACATTTAATATAATTTTTAATTTAACTAATTCATCATAAATATTTTTCAAAAAAAACTACAAAATTTTTTTAAATTATTCTTTTTCGAGCCAAACAGAATTAATCCACTGTTATCTTAAAATTTTCTTCTCTTGCTCACATTTAAACTTACAAACTAGTTTTCTTTATCTTATATTATTTAAATTAGATATTCAGAATTTAAAATAATTGAATAAATGAACATACGTATGTGCTTTAAGATTTTGATTGAAGGATCAAAATTAGCTAACAATTGGATTGTCTTTGATTTGAATCGAGTTTGAATCGCTAGCCAATGAGCTAGATCTAGCTTGAATTGAATATTTCTCGTCTAGATTTCGGATCAAAATGAGATTAAATTAAAAAAAAATTGCGAGTCAATTTGAGATCAACTCAAAACCTGGCCTTTCTGAGATGTCATGCCTCGACGTGTCAGCCGTAAACAAAAAGGCCCAGTCAATCAAAGATTGAATCATTCGTATAATTGGATCCATTCAAAACAAAATAATAATAGAATGTATAATAAATAAATAAAATAAAATAATAATAATAAATATTATTTATATACAAATAATATGATTTATTGCATTAATTTTCAAGTAATAACCCAGTGTATCATTATATGGTTGGATATTAGGGTGGGCAATTCGGGTTGGTGACATGAGTTTGAGTCAACCTGTCTATTGTTCCAACTCATTTAAACTTGATCTGAACCTGACTAATTTATTAAATGGGTCAAGCATTAAGGCCTGTACATGACTTATTTAATAAATAAATTATTCGACCAAATATGCTAATCTATTTATTATAATTTTAGAAGTATAATGATTTGATAAATTTAAAATATTTTTTTACTTTAAATCAATATAATTATAATTATAAAGTTTAATTAAGAACATTAAAAATACAATTAATAATAAATTTTATTATAAAAAATATACTAATTTTGATAAGTAAATTCGAGTTGACCCACCGATCCACACCCCGATTCTTTTAGACGCTCAAATACAGGTCGACCTATTTATGGCCCTACTCGTATAAGCTCCACCCTACTCGATTAAGTAAGGTTGGATTTGGGTCAAATTAATCCGTCAAGTCAAAATTTGCCCTCCCTGGTAGATATAATAATCTCATTGCTGAAGCTAAGTATTAATAATAATATACTTTTTTTCATCTTTAAATTATATTTGATTAATTAGGCTTAAATTAGTCTTTGTTAGATTAACAAGTATGGGTTTTGTAATATTTAGAATCCGTGTATATGAGTTTACTATTAAGAGTAATGCTATACATTCTCAATAAATGATCCGAAATTTTAAATTTAATTTAGATTCTTGTGTGGCAACGATATTACATTGGCAAAAAAGTTATTTTTATCTATGTGATATTATTATCACCAAGAAATCACATAAGAATCATACTTAAATTCAAAATTTGTGATCCTACTTAAATTCAAATGAGTTTTTTTGTTTTTTTTATTACTAATTTTTTTAAAAAATTACTAGTATACCCCTCCCCCTCTCTCTCTCCTTCTGATCCCGTGCACGCGCAAGGCCGCGTGGCCGCCGGCAGGTCTGGTGGTTGTGCTGTGTGTGCAACCCATTTGCGGCCGCCGACCTCCCGCATGCGCCGGGAACGGGAGGAGAGAGAGTAGAGTGGTATAATGACAATTTTAAAAAAATTTAATAATTAAAAAAGAACTCATTTGATATTTATTAAAACTCAAGGACTCGACGTTATAATTTAAAAAACGTAGACCTGTCCGTTATTAAGTCTTAAACTTAAGAACTTGGGTATAATTTACTCTTAAAAATATTCATGAATATCAATTCTAAGGTAAACATGCATGAAGTCTAATTATTATTATATTTTTTGCCAAATTTTGAGCATTTGCCAAATAATGCCATATTACAACACAAATTATATTTTTCTCTCTATATAGGACTACATCAAATAAAAGCATCTTTATAGGATCACTTAATTAATCACTTATCTCTGGTATTTCTAATCTACTCCTCATTGACTACTCTTCATCATTTCCCTTATGCTGTGTTAAATCTATTATATTTTATGTAAGAGTCCATTAAAATGGAATAAAATTAAAAGAAATAATTATTAATATTGAATACTCAAATAAAGATTGCATAAACATTCACAACACTTTATATAATTATCATATCATTCACAAGTATTTATTATTAGTTCATGTATTATGATTATAATGTAATCATGAGTTTTGATATTTGTTATTATATTTAAATTAGTGACTAATGATATTTTGAGTTTAATGTTTATAGACTTGATGATTTATTTCTAACTTGGTGCTCTACATAATAGTTAAAGTAAAAAAAAAAATTGAAAAGTAAAGTCAAGCTTGAGTGAAGTGTTGGAGTGATCAAGATTAATGAACAAGTCTTGAAAAGAAATTCAATTGAAGATCTTTTTATTGTTTATTACTTATTTATTAGTAATATTATTATAAGATTATTCTTAGAGTGCTAGAAGATATAAATCATGATTTGAGCACTTAAGATATCATTATAGATTAGTTAGATTGAGTTTTGATTAATTAAAAATGAATTGGACAAAACTATGATCGATTAGGTCATTGTAATCCAATTGAAATGAACTTTTCAGAAGTATCTTTATTTGATCGATCAAGTGATTGATTAATTTTGATTGATCCGTTAATTGATCAAAGGCAGAGCACAATTTAAGATTGGTTCTTTGATTAACCAAATCTACCTGAAATATGATCATTGAGTTTCTAATGGTTATTTGCTCAATCAATCAAAAGTAGTTTTAGGCCATTTTTTACAAGTTATTGAAAACTTTTTTACATAAATAGTTGAGGGATTTTGGGGTATAATATTAATCCTCTCAAAGTCATTTTTTGAATTTCATCGGTTGAGAATCAATCCTTTTTGGTGTGGAAAATTAAAAATTAATTAAGAGCTAATTAGAAAATAAAGATCAAGTGCTCAGGATGCTCATTTATGATCCCTCTTCTCTAGTGTTTCAAAAATTTAATCTTTGAAAGGAGAGGTTAGTTTCTTGAGTTTATTTATAATATTATTTGTATTTTGCTTAGTTTTAATTGTTAATCTTACTTAATTAATGAGGAGGGTTTTCAGTTGAGAACTAAAAAAGGTGATTTAGTTCCCACCTGGTGTGAAGAGGGCTCTGGTGTAAAGGTAGAAGAGATTTGGATTCAAGCTTCTCCACCTTAGGACAAATAAATGATTGGATCATACAGGCTTTTTTGTCTTTAACCAAAAGAGTGGTTTAGTACATAGTTGATTTATTGTTTGGTCGATAATATAGGTATCATAAAGTATCGAAGCTCGTTAAATTATTATGTATTTTGTATGTGTGATCTTATTTACATTCGTGCATATTTTATTTCCACTTTCGTAATATATAATAAGCAGA
>KZ452014.1:1409757-1435757 GCA_002786265.1 Apostasia shenzhenica | reverse complement strand
TTATTAAAAATTATAAAATTATCATCACAAATAATATTTAAATATTAAAATATCTATCTAGTTAGCTGACATGACTACGGAACAAAATGCTCTCCATTGGGACATAGCAATGAATGAGTAGTAGTATCTAGAGATTTTGTAAATCTCAAGAAATATTTAATTATAACAAATAAAATAATGTAGTGAAAAAAGTCCATGAAAAAAAGTTAACTAATTCATCATAATATTAAATAATTATTTATTTTACATTTAATATAATTTTTAATTTAACTAACTCATCATAAATATTTTTTTAAAAAAAACTACAAAATTTTTTAAATTAATTTTTTTCTCCAGCCAAACAAAATTAATCTACAGTTATCTTAAAATTTTCTTTTCTTGCTCACATTTAAACTTACAAATTAGTTTTCTTTATCTTATATTATTTAAATTAGATATTCAGAATTTAAAATAATTGAATAAATGAATATACTTATGTGCTTTAAGATTTTGATTGAAGGATCGAAATTAGCTAATAGTTGGATTATCTTTGATTTGAATCAAGTTTGAATCACTAGCCAATGAGCTAGATCTAGCTTGAATCGAATATTCCTCGTCTAAATCTCGGATCAAAATGAGATTAAATTAAAAAATTTTGCGAGTCAATTTGAGATCGACTCAAAACCTGGCCTTGCTGAGATATCATGCCTCCACGTGTCAGCCGTAAACAAAAAGGCCCAGTCAACTAAAGATTGAATCATTCGTACAATTGGATTCATTCAAAACAAAATAATAATAAAATGTATAATAAATAAATAAAATAATAAATATTATTTATATACAAATAATATGGTTTATTGCATTAATTTTCAAGTAATAACCAAGTGTATCATTATATGGTTGGATATTAGGGTGGGCAATTTGGGTTGGTGACATGAGTTTGAGTCAACCTGTCTATTAGTTTAACAATTTAAACTTGACGTGAACTTGACTCATTTATTAAATAGATCAAGCATTAAGGCCTGTACATGACTTATTTAATAAATAAGTTACTCGACCAAATATGCTAATCTATTTATTATAATTTTAGAGGTATAATGATTTGATAAATTTAAAATATTTTTTACTTTGAATCAATATAATTATATCTATAAAATTTAATTAAGAACATTAAAAATAAGTTTGATATTTATTGAAACTCAAGGACCCGATGTTATAATTTAAAAAACGTAGACCTGTCCGTTATTAAGTCTTAAACTTAAGAACTTTAGTATAATTTACTCTTAAAAATATTCATGAATATCAATTCTAAGGTAAACATGCATGAAGTCTAATAAATTGATCAGAAAATTAATGTTATATTTCAACCGTTAATTCCTTGAATCCTTCTAAAAATTAGAGTTTAAATTTTACTACTTGTAATGTTAATTCATTATAAGTTATTTCGCTACCCATAGAGCTTGTTTGGTTGGAGGATAAATTTGGATAAGGAAAGAGAAAATATTTTATTTTATGGAGTTGATGGGAAAGAGGAAGAGAGAGACCAAAAAAGACATGGTAAGAAACTATAAGGAATAATCTTAGTTACTTAGATTTAAATAAGAATTTGGTAACTGATAGAATGCAATAGAAACAAAAGATTCATATAGGCGACCCGACCTAGTGGGATTAAGGCTTGGTTGTTGTTGTTGTTGTTGTTGGTAAATTTTATAAAACTGTAGTAAGACTAGCGGTAATATATAGTGCTGAATGCTGGACTGCAAAGAAGAAACATACAAATAAAATAAATATTGCAGAAATAAGAATGTTAAGGTGGATGTGTGGATATACATGAAAGGATAGAATAAGAAATGAGTATATCCGAAAGAAAGTTGGTGTTGCACCAATTGAGGATAAACTTAGAGAAAGTCAGCTTCGATGGTTTGAACATCTAAATCGTAGGTCAATTGAAGCTCCAGTTAGAAAAATTGAGTTACTGATTTTTGCCCATGTACAAAGAGGAAGAGGGAGACCAAAGAAGACATGGCAAGAAACTATAATGAGTGATCTTAGTTACTTAAACTTAGATAAGAATTTGGTAACTGATAGAGCGCAATGAAAACAAAGAATTCATGTAGCCGACCTTGTGGGATTAAGGCTTGGTTGTTGTTGTTATTGTTGTTGATGATGGGAAAGAAATTTATTTTAATATTAGGAGGTGTATAAGATATGAAATAAAATTAATTTTAAAGTTGGAATTTGTGTTGGATGTGAAATAAAGTTGATATAAGATATTTTAATTATCCTATAATAATTAAAATAAGTTAAATTTTAATTAGAGTCCATTCATCCCTTCCTAGACCCATACTGATCTTATATATATATATATATATATATATCAAAATAAATATCAAATAAAATATTATTGGAATGAAGTTTATATATCTATCGATTTTTTATTTAATCACTTTTACTTTTAGGCTTTGCTAGCTTTCTTGATTTATATTTCAACTGCCTTTTCAATATATTCGACACCATCGCGTCATAGCTCTAAGCGGTAGAATAGTCATATACTTTAGTGACAGATTAGAGATTATCACTTTTTAAGCTTGAGCTAAGGCAGGGGCATAAACACAAATAAGAAATCTAATTTAATGTTAGTTATCGCATTTCAATCGTCTTTAATTTTTACCACCATTTAATCTCAAAGTTGAAGCCACTAGCTTGAATTATCGCCTTTCAATCGCAGGTCTTCTGGACTATAGCAAGAACCCATCAAAAGACATAAGTACCGTAGAAGAATTTTTTAACAAATTTTATTTTTAACTTCAAGTACATAAAAAAAATTCCTTCACAATAATAACTCATCAAAATATAAAAGTGACAGATAATCAAATTATTTATTTATTTGCAAACTTTAATAGCATTTGGATACCATTGATATAGAAAAATTCTATCCAAAGCAACTAGTAATGTAGCAAAATTTTGGATAGAAAAATAGGCCTAAAATTAATCAATTAGAAATCTATTTTATTAAGCTAATTTGAAATTACACAAAATAGCAAAATTGTAAATATAGAAGGAAACTAAAAATCTACAAAGTTTCAAATCATGTCAAAAATTATTTTAAATCTTCTGATGACATCATAAATTTCTAGACAGATTTTTTATCTTAAGTTAAAGCGATCAGAAACTTTTTTTGATGAAGAATAACTTAAACTCTAAACTCTAAATCCCAAAACTTTATTCAGCAAATACTAAAATATATCCCATTTTAATTTAAGCAATAGATGCAAGTTAAATTTTTACAAAGTTTCAAAGCAATTTGAATTTAGTTGATAGCATGCATTTTTCTTATTGTATCTAAACTCTGTCAAAATTTGGTAAAATCCTGATAGTTAAATTTAATGAATTTCAAATCCAACTTTAGAATCAGAGAGCACTTTTTAATCTAAAATACATCTAATTAAAAACCATAATATTTGAACAAAATTTGCTACTTCTTGCAACCAAGCAAAGGAGCTCTCTCAAGTGCACCTCCAACATCTCCAAGCAAACATGCATGCCAAACCTCCAAGTCTCTCTTCAGGCTTCCTCTTTCTCTCCTCCACACAGCCTCCAGAAGGAAGAAGATGGTCTTCTTTTATGATGATGAGCTTAAATTAATAATGAAAGAAAAAAAAAAAACTCTTCTCCTCATTCTGTAACATTCTGAGATTCAAATGTAGAGGTATTATCCGCATTGACTTTAGAAAAACTGCATAACTTGAGTGCTTCCCATGAATTAATCAATACTAATGCTACTCCAGCTCAATTAGTACTTTGACTTTAAAAAAATTCTGTGACTTGAGTGCTTCCCAGAAGATCACTCATCTTAATGCTACTCCAATCCAAACACGCTTAATTATCAAGTTTTTCATCATTAGTCTTACGGTTTTTACTGCAAAAGCATCTCTATTATTTGAGAATATGTTATCTACTTATGCAGCTCAGTATCTCCCTCCCTTTCCGATGTGAGTCGATTCATTCTTGTGCCTCTCCCTCCACTTATTATTCGGCCTACAAGCTTATTAGGAATTGCACTCTACATCAGTGATTCCCCTCTTTTGGGACATCACCCGACGAATACTTCCCACTTGCCATTACAGCCCAAATCATGACACTTGGCCTTCTCCAAGCTTTTAAGGTGTCAACCGTGCTTAATTCAAGACACCTAGCTAGGTGGTTTAATAAGCTTAAGGCTTAAAAAAAGCTTGGCTAAGCTAATTTAGGATTAACTTAAATTAATCCAAGCCCCTCGCTCCCACAAATAAAAGAAAAATTGCATCCAAATCTCTCAATCAATGAAATGCTCCATCTAAGTCATATACATAATTAATTCACAATGAACCTTGGTGGATTAATTCAACAAAATTAAGTCTTATTTGATTCGAGAATTAAATTTTAAACAAAAAAAATTAATGAATAAAAAATTAAATTTAATATTGAAATGCATAAGATATAAAATAAAATTAATTTTAATATTCATATTTATATTGAATATGAAATAATTAAATTATTTTTTATAAATTAAAATTTGTATAAGATAAAAAAAAACATAGGCCAAATAAATCCAAGTAAATCTTATAGCACTCCACAAGACAAACTTTAGGTCATTACAATTTCGCTGATAATTAACGGAGAGATGAAAGTGGCACACAAGAAAACATGCAAATTATTAATCATAGATTGATTACTGAAGGAGATTAATTAATTAATATATAATTATAAGCCATAATCGCGTTGGACGCCGAGAACGACGACCGACTCGACCCAAGAATCGGGTTCGCCGTCGAGCGAGATGTTGACAAGGATGTCTGCCACGACATCTTCATCCTTCCCAAACCACCTGCGCTTCGAGCTCTTGAGCTGGAAACGAAACGCGACTCTTCCGTCGTGAATCATGGCTTTAGCGCTATACACAGATTGACAGCCATTCAACCTTCCTTTCGGGTTTTTACTGTTGTACGCCTCTACTGCGTCCTTGCAGAGAAGAAGCCCAAATTCCTTTCCCATCGGCATGTCAAGCATCGAATGCCACTTCGAGTCATCTGGCAGGTCGAACGGCAGCTTGATTGGCGCCGCAGTCGTTGACGTGGAGGCGCAGATGAGGAGGAGGACGAGAAGCTGGAGATGACGAGGAGTAGCACCGGTGGAGGCCATGCAGGGCCGGCGCTCGCCTTTGAATTGGGGGAACTCGGGATGGGAGCTAGAAGGCCTCCGAGGCCACATTATTTTATAGTTAAACGCACGCGGAATAAATTACATACACATCCCTTTATACAACTTTATTTACATCTTAAATATTAATTTACAATTTTATCTATTTATAATTTTAAATATTACATAAATTATGTCTCAAAAATTTCAATTTCAACGCCAATCATTAAAACATCATATCGAGGATCGAGACCTTATTGCCGATCATTAGAATTTATGAAAAAAAAAATCTGAATAAAATAATTTATTAACTAAATTTAGAAACTTTGTTAATGTTGACGTAGGATGTGAGGGTCACAGGAAACACCGAAAAGAAAGAAAGTTCCGGGAGACGGCGGCGCGCAAAGGGGTGAACCTGTTAATAAAGGCTCAAGGAGAGAACTAGCTCAGAACATCCAGAAAAACACACAGAGATTTAAGGTGGTTCAGGGAAGTGATCCCCAACGTCAACCTAGACGGTCAGTGAAAGAGTTTCACTAATGGGGAAGAAGTAGCCTTCAAGGCTTGTACAATGTTTTCTCAAGAAGAAGATGAAGAAGAAGAAGAAAGCTCCTCAGTTGGGACCTTGTTATAAGAATCAGAGTCCAGGGGTCTTTGTCTCTATGCTCTGTGTGTGTGTGTCCTGTTGAGGACCGTTCAACGGTATTTGTAGCCGTCGGGAGTGCGTAGCTTTACTCTAGTTTTTCGGAGAAAAGGTGATGGACAAGCTCTGGGCTCGCGCCGTTTGTCTGCCACTGAAGAGGTCCGCAGCTGTACGAGGAGGATGATAACTTTTAATACTGGTACTTCTTCTAGGGAAGGGTGCCTGTACGGAGAACGGCGGGGTTAGGTGAAGTTGATCGTGACAGGCGTTTGCTCCGTACCCTCGTGTACGAGGTTTACAGAGAATAATCCTGACTCGTTGTGGACGAGGTTTGGTTGTATCCTCGTGCCCGAGGTTTAACCTGGTCAAAAGTCCTGCAAAACCTGAAGCTGAGTCAGCAAATCAATCAATCAAGTGGAGGCCAGCCAAGCGTCTCGTGTTCGGTCAGAATGCAGCGCAGGAACCACGTGTTAACAGTTAAAAAAAATTAAAATTATAAATCTACTAGATACTATTTTTAAAGCTCGGGCATCTAGATAATATTAAAATTTTATGTATTTTTTGAAATAAAATAAATTAATTATATTAAAAGTTATGTTAAATTAAAAATAATTTTATTAATTTATTAAAAATTATATATAATATGAAATAAAGTGATTATTAATTTAATATTAGATTTTATGTTATGATGTGGTGCAAAATAATTTTAATTTTTTTTAATAAAATAAAATCTTTAGTTATAATTCTGTTTAATAAAAGATGATGGAGTTCAGAGCCAACTAATGATTCACACAATTTTTAAGACCTCAAATTTTTAATAATTCAATTTTAAGTCAACCGAAGATTGAATCATTCGTACAATTGGATCCATTCAAAACAAAATAATAATAAAATTTATAATAAATAAATAAAATAAAAATAATAAACATTATTTATATACAAGTAATAAGGTTTATTGTATTAATTTTTGAGTAATAACCCAGTGTATCATTATATGGTTGGATATTATGGTGGGCAATTTCAATTGGTGACATGAGTTTGGGTCAACCTATTTATTGGTCCAACTCATTTAAATTCAATCTGAACCTGACACATTTATTAAATGGGTCAAGCATCACTTAGTGAAATTAAGACTTGGCGGTTGTTGTTGTTGCTGTATGTGGCAACGATATTACATTGTCAAAAAAGTTATTTTTATCTATATGGCATTATTATCACAAAGGAGTCACATAAGAATCCTACTTAAATTCAAAATTTGGAATCACTTATGAGAACTACAAAGCATTTATCTATTATTAATAATAGGCTGAAATCGTGAACCCAATATAATCAATTAAGTTCAAGTAGGTAGACGTTGTCGATCTAATATTATGTCTCTTTGGCTATTCTCATATACATATGAGGCTGAAAAACAGTTCAGCTCTCTGATCTCTTTCTTATGCATGTATGACTTCTGGTTTTAATTTTCTTACCTTTATTATGATTTTCTTCTTATTTTTGAGAATTTTGGATAAAATCACACAATCTTGTTTATAGAAAAAAAAATTACATAAATATCTTAAAATTTTCTCAAAGACTCTTATTCTGCAAGGTAGTTACACCTATTAAGTTAAGATTGACAACTAATGAATAATAATCATATAAATACTTAGTTTTGATTGAAATATTCAAATTAGTCAATAGCAAATTGACTTTGACTTAAATCGAGTTTAACAATCTGCTAACGAGCTATGCCTGGCCCGAATCAAAATTAGAACAAATTCTTAGAACATATCATATTCTTAGAACAGGTCAATATGGATTCAAAAACTTTTGACTCGATCTTAGCCAATTTTGAGCTAATATGAGATCACCTCAAAATGAGAATATCCATAGGAATCCTACCATTTTGATAAAGATAAAATTTTAATTAGATTTAAAATTTAAAATTATTTATTGAAAAAATACAGCTTTACCTTTTAATAATTAAATGAAAAGATAATGTGCGAGTAAACATTCTTGGGTGATATACTGATATCTAGCCTCCATTTGCCAGTCTCAGAGAAAAGGTACAACAAAGTTAAAGCAAAATATTATTGAAATTAGGAAAAAAATATTATTATTTGAATATTTCTATTTTATTTCATTTGCATTATTAAATACCATCATATATTCCAGCATACTCCAGAAATGAAAGGAATAAAAAATAAAGATTAAGATTTTGATTGAAGGATCAAAATTAGCTAACAGTTGGATTGTTTTTGATTTGAATCGAATTTGAATCGAATTTGAATCGCTAGCCAATGAGCTAGATCTAGCTTGAATTGAATACTCCTCATCTCAATTTATGCAAATTCATAAGAGAATTAAGCACTTTAGTCCCTTAATTTGATGATTTGTTATAATATAGGTCTTTTCATCACTTATAATATTAAAAATAATATAATTCAAAATTTGTGGCCTGTCTTGCAAAGTTTCTATTTCCTAAGGACCATTATTATAGTTCAAAATTTATAAACTAACATGCAAAAATATAAGACTTCAAGAACCTAAATTTAATTTACCTAAATATAATTCTAAGCACACAATTCAAGAGTCATTTGGTTCAAGATTATATATTTTGATTTTAATTTGAGTAATTGAAAAACTTATTATTTTTTTTCAAAAAAAAAATATTTATTTTAATAATATACTTTAATAGTACTTAATTACAAGAATTTATAAAATTTATATTCTAAAATAACATCTAAATGTTACTTAAAATTAAGTAATATTCTGATATTACTCTGTCACTAATTGAGAGATGCAAAGAATTAATTTTTTATTATAATATTTTAATACAATAATAATGAATTAAAAAACTAAAAATTTAAATTATATGTGCTATATATAAATATGAAAATAATATATATTAATATTTAGGTAATGAAAACATTTAGATAACTAAATTATACCATATCACTCACATATCTCAATATTATAACTAATTTTATATCACATCAAACAAACTGACCTTATAAAAAAAATTTATCTAACATAATTTTAATATTATATTATATTATCAAAATAAAATAATTATTTAATTTAATAATATATATAAAATTTTATTAAAAATTATAAAATTATCATCCATAAATAATATTTAAATATTAAAATATCTAGCTAGTTAGCTGACATAACTACGGAACAAAATGCTCTCCATTGGGACATAGCAATGAATGAGTAGTAGTATCTTGAGATTTTGTAAATCTCAAGAAATATTTAATTATAACAAATAAAATAATGTAGTGAAAAAAGTCCATGAAAAAAAGTTAACTAACTCATCATAATATTAAATAATTATTTTTTTTATAATTAATATAATTTTTAAATTACTAACTCAGCATAAATATTTAAAAAAAACTAATTTTTTTTTAAATTAATTTTTTTCTCGAACCAAACAAATTAATCCACATGTTATTTTAAAATTTTCTTCTCTTGCTCGAATTTAAACTTACAAACTAGTTTTCTTTATCTTATATTATTTAAATTAGATATTCAGAATTTAAAATAATTGAATAAATGAATATACGTATGTGCTTTAAGATTTTGATTGAAGGATCAAAATTAGCTAACACTTGGGTTGTCTTTGATTTGAATCGAGTTTGAATAGCTAGTCAATGAGCTAGATATAGCTTGAATCGAATATTTCTCGTCTAAATCTCGGATCAAAATGAGATTAAATTAAAAAAAATTGCGAGTCAATTTGAGATCGATTCAAAACCTGGCCTTGCTGAGATATCATGCCTCCACGTGTCAGCCGTAAGCAAAAAGGCCCAGTCAACTAAAGATTGAATCATTCGTACAATTGGATCCATTCAAAACAAAATAATAATAAAATTTATAATAAATAAATAAAATAAAATAAAATAATAAATATTATTTATATACAAATAATATGGTTTATTGCATTAATTTTCAAGTAATAACCCAGTGTATCATTATATGGTTGGATATTAGGGTGGCCAATTCAGGTTGGTGACATGAGTCTGAGTCAACTTGTCTATTGGTCCAACTCATTTAAACTTGACCTGAACCTGACTCATTTATTAAATGGGTCAAGCACAAACAGGGCCTTGGCCCTGTTTGGCGCGAGGACCAAAACAGGACCAAAATAGGACCAAAATAGTACTAGTTTAAAAAATAACAATAATAATAATAAATAAATTATTTTAATTATTCTACACAAATTTTAATATAAAAAATAATTTTTTATTTCACATACTCAATAATTTTTAATAAAAATATAAACTTTATGTCTAGTTGCATATAAGATTTGTGTGAATTGCTTCAAATTTTATTGTCCTTTGCATTAGCCATCTTCAAATTAATAATATTAAAAACAAATCAAAATTTAATGTTACAAATCGGTTGTAATATTTAGGTTTTAATTTTAAATTTTAATTATAATATTTAGCTAAATATTGTGTTAAATATATTAGAAGAATGATATGTTAAATATTATTATAAATAATTTAATAGTATTGTGTAACTCAAAATAGGATTTATAATATATTAAAAATGAGTTAAGTTTTGTATAAAAAAAATGGATTTAAAAATAGTAATTGTGGACATATTCGTAAGATGGTGAAACTATGGGGACCAAAATGCAATTGTTCCCACTTTGGATAACAACGGAGCATTCATTTTTTTTTAGGTGGCCTCTGGAATCCTCTGCCGTCCCCTGGGAAGGAGAAGTTATTGGGTTCGGACGGCGCACCGTCCGGAACCCAATCAGAGAACACCACGTGTGCCATACAGTTGATTTCGGGAACACGTGACGCCTTCTGATTGGGCGTCCGAATGGTGCGCGCAGCGCACCCAATATTTTTTCTCTGGGAGGAGGAGGAGGAGGAGGAGAAGTAGAGGAAGAAGGAGGAGGAGGAGGAGAAGTAGAGGAAGAAGGAGGAGGAGAATAAACTGAAATAAATGTGATTTATGTGTAATAGTAATTGATTTGTTAAGTGTAAAATATTATTTCAGTAAATGATTATATAGAAAATTATAACAAAAATTATAATATGGATTGAGTCAAAATTATATTTGTTTAGAGAGATCTATAAAAATATGAAATATATATATTTATGAGTTAAAATTAGTTAAAAAAATTTCAATTTATTTGTGTTTCTCTTTTTCAGGGCGTATGTATGAAAATAGATTATCAAACAACCAAGAGATAGGGGGAATCAATTTTATATGATTTATTTATTAATTGCTAGAAATATGTTCTATTACCTATTTAAATTGATGTGCTCATGTTTTTTATTTTTGTTGTTTTATTGTTAATATATATTATTGTTCTGCCAAATAAACTGATTTGTAATGTTATTGTTAATTACTTATTGATATAATGAATTGACATAAGTAATATTTATTATTGATTTTAATATAAATAATTGTCATGGAAATGAACTAATATTCTGTGAGATGATGTCGTACGACTGAGCTTGTATACCTAGAACTGATGAGAGCTGGAAATTGCCTGAGGTGAATTGATCCGATGAGGGCAGGGAGTGTTTGCCGGGTAATGTTTCAAGAGAAGGGAATCAGTGGTGCAAGGAGCGACTCTTGGCAGACTTCTAGGATGATAAAGTGGTAGAAACTTCTATCAAACTTCTAGGATGATAAAGTAGCAGAAACTTCTGTCAGACTTCTAGGATGATAAAGTGGTAGAAACTTCTGTCAGAGTTCTGGAGGACTTTATAATAAAATTACCAAATCTATAATCTTGCACCCCTTATCTCGATTGATACGGTGAATTGACATAAGTAATATTTATTATTAATTTTAATATAAATAATTGTCATGAAAATGAACTGATATTCTGTGAGATGATGTGGTATGACTCTTAGAGCTGATGAGGGCGGGAAGTTGCCTGCGGTGAGTTGATCCGATGAGGGTGGAGAGTAATAAGGTTTATTGCATTAATTTTCATGTAATAACCCAATGTATCATTATATGGTTGGATATTAGGGTAGGCAATTCCGGTTGGTGACATGAGTTTGGGTCAACCTATTTATTGATCCTACTTATTTAAATTTGATCTGAACCTGACTTATTTATTAACCGAGTCAAGCATCAAGACCTATACTCAACCTATTTAATAAATAAATTACCCGACCAGACATGCTAATCCATTTATTATAATTTTAGAGGCGTAATAATTTGATAAATTTAAAATATTTTTTCTTTTGAATCAATATGATCATCATCATAAAGTTTAATTAAGAACATTAAAAATACAACTAAATTATATGATACATATCAAACAACTAATAATAAAATTTATTAAAAAAATATATTAATTTTGATAAATGGATCATTAGCAAGTTAAATTCGAGTTGACCCACCGACCCACACCCTGGTTCTTTTAGACGCTCAAATGCAGGTCGACCTATTCATGACCCTACTCGTATAAGCTCAACCCTACTCGATTAAGTAAGGTTGGGTTTGGGTCAAATTCATACGTCTAAGCCAAAATTTGCCCTCCCTAGTCGATATAATAATCTTATTGCTGAAGCTAAGTATTGATAATAATGTACATTTTTGTCATCTTTAAATTATATTTCGATAATTGGGCTTAAATTAGTTTCTATTAGCTTAACAAGTATGAGTTTTGTAATATATAGAATCTGTGTATATGAGTTTACTATTAAGAGTAATGCTATACATTCTCAATAAATAATTCGAAACTTTAAATTTAATTTAGATTCTTATGTGGATTTATTAAGCTAATTTAAAATTACAAAAAATAGCAAAATTGTAAATATAGAAGGAAACTAAAGATCTACAAAGTTTCAAATCAATTAAAAAGCTTTTGCTGTGTCAAAAATGATTTTAAATCCTCTGATGTTATCATAAATTTTTGGACATACAGATTTCTTATCTAAAGTTCAAGCAATTAGAAACTATTTTGATGAAAAATACCTTAAACTGTAAACTCTAAATCCTAAAACTTTAATCAGTAAACACTAAAATATATCTCATTTTAATTTAAAAAAAAATTTAATAATTTAATTTCAAGTTCAACAAAATTAAAAAGTCTAAGCAATAGATGCAAGTTAAAATTTTACAAAGTTTCAAAGAAATTTGAATTTAGTTGATAGCATTTTTCTTATTGGGTCTAAACTCAGTCAATATTTAGAAAAATCCTGATAGTTAAATTTAATGAATTTCAAATCCAACTTTAGACTGAGAGAGCACTTTTTAATCTAAAATATATCCAAAAATCATAATATTTGAACAAAATTTGCAACTTCTTCCAACCAAGCAAAGGAGCTCACTCAAGTGCACCTCCAACATCTCCAAGCAAACATGCATGCCAAACCTCCAAGTCTACTTTCAAGCTTCCTCTCTTCCTCTCCTCCACACAGCCTCCAGAAGGAAGAAGATGGTCTTCTTTTGTGATGATAAGCTTAAATTAATAATGAGAGAAGAAAAAAAAAAGAAAGATCTTCTCCCCATTCTGTAACATTCCGTGATTCAAATGTAGAGATATTGTCTGCATTGACTCTAGAAAAATTATGTAACTTGAGTGCTTTCTAGGAAGTCAGCCATTCCAGTACTGCTTTAGCCCAAGCTTTTTGACTTTAGAAAAATTATGTGATTTGAGTGCTCTCCAGGAGATTACTCATCCCAGTACTACTCTAGCCCAAACTATAAAGTTTTTTATTATTAGCCTCACGATTTTGCATCAAAAGACATTTCTATCATTTGAGATCACATTATGTACTTATACATCTCAGGATCTCCCACTCTTTCCGATATAAGTCGATTCAATCTTACGCTCCTCTTTCCACTTATTATTTGACCTACAAGCTTATCAGAAATTGCACCCTACACCAGTGATTTCCCGTTTTTGGGACATCACCCGGCCCTCATTAGCCACAAGCATCACAATCTCTCTCTCTCCTTCTAATCTCCCAAGCTCTCTACATGTAGCCGCAATCTACCCACTCACATTTCTCCACTTGCCATTACAGCTCAAATCATGATACTTGGCCTTCTCCAAGCTTAAAATGTCAACCGTGCTTTAAGACACTAGGTGGTTTTAATAAGCTTAAGGCTTAAATAAAGCTTGGCTAAGCTAATTTAGGACCAACTTAAATTAATCCAAGCCTCTCCCACAAATACAAGAAAAATTGCTTCCAAGTCCCTCTATCAATGAAATGTTCCATCTAGGTCTTACGTAATTAATTCACAATGAACCTTGGTGGATTAATTCAACAAATTAAGGGGGCGTTTGGTTCGTTGTTATCCTGGTATTATGTTATGTGATGTAGATGTCATGACATCTAAATATTATCTTTTGACTAATAATTTTATAATCTAGTTTATATAAGATTATTTATAGATATCATTGAACCAAACAATTGCTTTCACTAGATAACATAACATAGCATCAAGATATATAACATTAAATCAAACGCCCCCTAAGTATTATTTGATTCAAGGGTTGAATTTTAAACAAGAAAAAAATTTAATTTAACATTAAAAAATGTGTAAAATTGAGAAATGAATATATCCGAAAGAAAATTAGTGTTGCACCAATTGAGGATAAACTTAAAAAAAGTCGATTTAGATTGTTTGGACATATATAGGAGCTCCAGTTAGAAAAATTGAATTATTGAATTTTGCCCAAGTACAAAGAAGAAGAAAAAGACCAAAGAAGACATGACAAAGAAACTATAAGAAGTGATCTTAGTTACTTAGAGTTAGATAAGAATTTGGTAACTGATAGAGCGCAATGAAGACAAAGAATTCATGTAGCCGACTCCACCTAGTGAGATTAAGGCTTGGTTGTTGATGTTGTTGTATTAAAAATGTGTAAAATATAAAATAAAATTAATTAAAATATTCATATTTGTGTTTGATATGAAACAAAATTAATTTTTATAAATTAAATTTTCTATTAGATAGAAAAAAAATCGGATCAAATAAATCCAAGTAAATTTTATACCACTCCACAAGTCAAACTTTAATCATTACAATTACACTGATAATTAACGGAGAGATGAAAGTACAACGCAAGAAAACATGCAAATTATTAATCATAGATTGATTACTGAAGGAGATTAATTAATTAATATATATATATATATATATAATTATAAGCCATGAACGCGTACGAGGTCGAGCACGAGGACCGAGTCGACCCAAGAATGGAGTCGGCCGTCTCGACGAACGAACGAGATGGTGACAAGCATGTCTGCCACGACATCTACATCCGTCCAACGCCGCTGCGAGCTCACGAACTGGAGACGAAGCGCGAGTCTTTGGCCGTATATCAGCATGGCTTTAGCGCCATATACAGATTAACAGCCATTCAACCTTCCTTTCGGATTTTTTCTGTTGTACGCCTCTACTGCGTCCTTGCAGTAGAGAATCGCAGCTTCCTTTCCCGCCGGCATGCCAAGTATCGGATGCCACGCCGAGTCATCTGGCAGTTCGAACGCAAGCTTGATTGGCGCCACAGTCGTTGACGTGGAGGCGCAGATGAGGAGGAGGACGAGAAGCTGGAGATGACGATGGGTAGCACCGGTGGAGGCCATGCAGGGCCGGCGCTCTCCTTTGAATTGGGGAACTCGATCGGCATGGGAGAAGGCCTCCGAGGCCACATTATTTTTTATAGTTATACGCACGCGGAATAAATTACATACACATCCCTTTATACAACTTTATTTACATCTTAAATATTAATTTACAATTTTATCTATTTATAATTTTAAATATTACATAAAATATGTCTCAAAAATTTCAATTTCAACGCCAATCCTTCATACATCATATCGAGGATCGAGACCTTATTGCCGATCATTTGAATTTATGAAAAAAAAAATCTGCATAAAATAATTTATTAACTAAATTTAGAAACTTTGTTAAAAAAAATTTTAAAATTATAAATCCGCTAGATACTATTTTTAAAACACGGACATCATCGAGATAATATTAAAATTTTTTGTATTTTTTGAAATAAAATAAATTAATTATATTAAAAGTTATGTTAAATTAAAAATAATTTATTAATTTAATGTTATATTTTATGTTATGATGGGATGAAAAATAATTTTAATTTTTTTAAATAAATTAAAATCTTTAGTTATAACTCTGTTTAATAAAGGATGATGGAGTCCAGAGCCAACTAATGATTCACACAATTTTTAAGACCTCAGATTTTTAATAATTCAATTTTAAGTCAACCAAAGATTGAATCATTCGTACAATTGGATCCATTCAAAATAAAATAATAATAATAAATAAATAAAATAAAATAATAAATATTATTTATATACAAGTTATAAGGTTTATTGCATTAATTTTTGAGTAACAACCCAGTGTATCATTATATATATGGTTGGATATTAGGGTGAGCAATTCCAATTGGTGACATGAGTTTGGGTCAACCTATTTATTGGTCCAACTCATTTAAATTCGATCTGAACCTGACACATTTATTAAATGGGTCAGGCATCATCTAAGGCTTGACGGTTGTTGTTGTTGTTGTTGTTGTTGTATTCGGTAATGATATTACATTGTTAAAAAAGTTATTTTTATCTATGTGGCATTATTATTACAAAGGAGTCACATAAGAATTCTACTTAAATTTAAAATTTGGAATCACTTATGAGGACTACAAAGCATTTATCTATTATTAATAATAGGCTGAAATCGTGAACCCAATATAATCAATTAAGTACAAGTAGGTAGACGTTGTCGATCTAATATTATGACTCTTTGGTCATTCCCATAAACATATGAAGATGAAAAACATTTCTATTTCTAGAGAAGAGTTCAGCTCTCTGATCTTTTTCTTATGCATGTATGACTTTTGGTTTTAATGTTCTTACCTTTATTATGATTTTCTTCTTATTTTTGAGAATTTTGGATGAAATCACACCATCTTGTTTATAGAAAAAAAAAACCCTTACATAAATATCTTAAAATTTCCTCAAAGAGTCTTATACTGCAAGGTAGTTATACCTATTAAATTAAGATTGACAGCAAACATTAATTGACTGAATAATTATCACATAAATACCTAGTTTTGATTGAAATATTCAAATTAGTCAATAGTCGAATTAACTTTGACTCAAATTGAATTTAACAATCTGCTAACGAGCTATGCCTAGCCCAAATCAAAATCGGAACAAATTCTTAGACCAGATCAATATCGATTCAAAAACTTTTGACTCGATCTTAGCCAATTTTGAGCTAATACGAGATCACCTCAAAATGGGAATATCGATAGGAATCCTACCATTTTGATAAAGATAAAAAAAATTTAATTAAATTTTAAATTATAAATTATTTATTGAAAATATACAGCTTTCTTTACCTGTTAATAATTAAATGAAAAGATAAGGTGCGAGTAAACATCCTTGGGTGATATACTGATATCTAGCCTCCATCTGCCAGTCTCAGAGAAAAAGTACAACAAAGTCAAAGAAAAATATTATTGAAATTAGGAAAAAAAATGTAATTATTTGAATATTTCTATTTTATTTCATTTTCATAATAACATCATATATTCCAGCACACTCCAGAAATGAAAGGAATAAAAAAAATAAAGATAATGGTATACAGCTGATCAAATTATAATTTCTAATCACATTGAAATTAAATATTGTACATGTATATATATATATATGTAATTATATGCAATATTGAATGTTTAATTATCAATTAAAACAAAAACTAATGCTTGATAAGGAAATAAAAATATTGAATAAAATGCACTTAAGATTCGCATGAATTGCTTCAAATTTTATTGTCCTTTGCGTTAGCCATCTTCGAATTAATAATATTAAAAACATATCAAATTTTAAATATGAAAAATTTAATGTTACACATAGGTACTGGCCTCAAATATAATTACAATAGCATTATAAATTAGAACATGCAGCAATTAGCATTAACAGCCCTTGTAGCCTCTCCCCTCCTCGCCTTCATAACGGCTAAACATACCCATGGCCTCCGTCTGCAGTCTCCTCCTCCTCGTCCTCCTCCTCCTCCTCCTCCTCACCGCTACGTCGACAATCACAGCGTCACCAACGAACCCATCTAGGCTGTCATATTTGCTAGACCCTGCATCTTCATTGCGCTTCTGCCGGAAGGCGATACAGATGTACCAAGAAAGCAAGACGTTACCAAAAATACATGGTTGTATGCAGATAATCGGAGCTACAGTTCTTGAGTTCGGCAGCTCGCATGCCATCCTGCGTCTTGTGTTTGTAAGCTTGGAGCGCATGGGGCATGCCAACTTGGCCGTCGAGGTAGACATGACGCTCCGTATGTCTCTTGGATGGGACACGCTCGGTCGCCAGCTCGACACATTCATCCTAAACAGCCTTCAGCGCTATCACGGTTAGGCCTGTAAATGGGTCGGATCTTGATCCGATCCAATCCGTTATCCGAACCGATTGATTATCTTATGAAACGGAATAAATTTTTGACCCGCACGATTGTTCCAAAAATCCGACCCGCTCCGTTTAAGTATTGCCGGGTCGGATCCGGGTCAATGCTGATCCGATCCGAAAAAAATCCGATCCGAAATTTATAAGTATGAAATTATTTTACGTACTTATATATTTATTATTTAATTGCATAATTATTGTTTTATTTTATGAAAGTTTTGAAATGTAACTGAGATTTATAATTATTAAAGAGGCTATTATAAATTATTTTAAGTGTAGTAACCAGAAATGGGATAAATAGCTACAAATATTTTTTACTGTTAAGATAAAATATTTAGTGCTAGTTTTAATAGAACTGCACTTTATTTTTTGTGTAATATTTTCATTCAACTGTTGGTTCTATGTTTTGTAATATTGTAATATAATGCTGATGTCAGTGATATGATCTTTAAATGTTTATATATTATCCTTATATTTTCTACTACAACGGATTTATATTGTAAATTTTAGTAATCAAAATTTTATTTAAAAATATAAGAATATATATACAACTAATAGTTGTAGTCATTGAAAAAATAGTGTTAAATTATGTAAAAAAAGTTTCGGGTCGACCCGAAATTCGATCCGAAAATCCGAACCGTGGCGGGTCATGGAACGGATCTGGGTTGACCTCGATCCGATCCGATTTTTAATCCGATCCGGATATATTGGAATCGGATCCGAGTCGGGGTCAACCCGATCCGGATCCGATCCGTTGACAGGCCTAATCACGGTAATGGCTTATAATAACTCATTGTATATATACAATCTTGCGATAATTACCCACATGTCATATAAAATTTCATATATTACACTACATATATTTTCTTCACAATCTATAGTGTAAATTTTGTGAAGAAAGTGTGTGTAGCGTAATTTTAAAAAGTTTGTGTGGCATGCAAGTAAATGCCCCTACAATCTATCATAATTCCTCAAATTTACTTTTCAGTTCGTTTGATAAAAATTATGTGACTTGAGATATGTGTAATGAGAAATAGAGTTAATTAATTATATTAAAAATTATGTAAAATAAAAAATAAAGTAAATCTTTTTTTTATATTGAAAGTTGTGTAAAATGTGATAAAAATTAATTTATTATTATTGTTTTATTATTTAGAGTGAAAGAACTATTTTTATATTATTTTCAAATAAAATTATATAATATTCTAATTTTTTTTATTTTTTATATACATTATAATATCTCTCATTTTATTTAAAAATTATGATAATAGTATAATTTAAATTTGAGATGGTCACGTGGGATCATAGGCCCTGTGTCCTGATCTATTCGAGTGAACGTAGTTGGCCGATCTTTAAAAGTTTTTATTGTTTTGGAGATAAAAATATTATTTTAATATTATAATACGAAATAAAATTAATTTATTATTAAAAATTATATTATATGTGAAATAAATTGATGAATAATTTATTAAAATATATGTAAAATATGAAATAAATTTAATTTTAAAAATTAAACTTTGTGTAATATAAAAAATTAAATTAAATTATTTCTGGAGAAGAGTTCAGCTCTTAGCTCTCTTTCTTATATATGACTTTTGGTTTTAATTTTCTCACTTTTATTATGTTTTTTTCTTATTTTTGAGAATTTTAGAAGAAATCACACAATCTTGTTTATAGAAAAAAAAATCCTTAGATAAATATTTTAAAATTTCTTCAAAGGCTCTTAATGCAAATTAGTTAAAGATTGGCAACCAACATTAAATGACTGTGAATAATTATCACGTGGATACCTAGTTTTAATTGAAACATTCAAATTAGTCAATAGTCGAATTGACTTTGACTCAAATCGAGTTTAACAATCTGCTAACGAGCTATGCCTAGCTCGAATCAAAATCGGAACAAATTCTTGGAACAGATCAATATCGATTCAAAAAATTGTGACTCGATCTTAGCCAATTTTGAGCTAATATGAGATCACCTCAAAATGGGAATATTGATAGGAATCCTACCATTTTGATAAAGATAAAAAAATTTAATTAAATTATTTATTGAAGATATACAACATTACCTATTAATAACTAAATGAAAAGATACGGTGTGAGTATACCTCCTTGGGCGATATACTAATATTATATCTGAGCATTGGGCGGGTGGCCCGATGGGCTAGCCAAAGCCCGATAATTTTTGAACGTATTTGGTTAATTACTTTGGCCCGCAAACCCGGCTAAGCTTAGCATAAGTTCGATTTGACTTAGGGGGCGTTTGGTTCAGTGTTATTTTAATGTCAATGTTATTTAGATGTCATGTTATCTAAATGTCATTGTTATTCATCAATGGACATTTGTTTGGTTCAATGTTATGATATTAGAAAATATCAATGCTATCCAAATAATTTTTATTTAGTTGAAAGTTATTGACATTATAATGACAAAATTGGCGGTGATATCTTGAGATGTCGCCCGATTTGGAGTGACATCTAGATGTCAGCATATAATGACATTTTTGTAATTAATTATAATATTATTTAAAGATGTCATTAAACCAAATAATTACTTTTTAAAAATAACATAACATAACATTGAGATAACACTGAACCAAACGTCCCCTTAGTCAAATCCCGATTAAGCCCAATTCAAACTAAACTCGGCTCGCCCATCGCCTAGGTCTAACTGATTTCTAGCCTCCATTTGCCACAGAGAGAAGATACAACAAAGTCTGAGCAAAATATTATTGAAATTAGAGAAAAAATTATTATTTAAATATTTCTATTTTATTTCATTTGCATTATTAAATACTTTCATATTCAAATTAAGTACTCTAAAAATGAATAGAATAAAAAAATAGAGATAATGGTATACAGCTGATCAAATTATAAATTCTAATCACATTGAAATTAAATATCGTACATATATATATATATAATTATATGTAATGCGTGTTTAAATATCAATAAAACAAAAAATTATGTGTGTTAAACGAAATAAAAAAATATTGGATAAATTGCATATAAGATTTGTGTGAATTGCTTCAAATTTTATTGTCCTTTGCATTAGCCATCTTCAAATTAATAATATTAAAAACAAATCAAAATTTAAATAAAAAAATTAATGTTATAACTCTGTTGTAATATTTAGGTTTTAATTTCAAATTTTAATTATAATATTTAGCTAAATATTGTGTTAAATATATTAAAAGAATGATATGTTAAATATCATTATAAATAATTGAATAGTATTGTGTAACTCAAAATAGGATTTATAATATATTAAAAATGAGTTAAGTTTTATATAAAAAAAATTAGATTTAAAAATAGTAATGTTGGACATATTCATAAGATGGTGAAACTATGGGGACTAAAATGCAATTGTTCCCACTTTGGATAACGGCAAAGCTTTCATTTTTATTTTTTTCGCTGGCCTCTGGAATCCTCTGCCGTGCCCTGGGAGGAGGAGGAGGAGGAGGAGGAGGAGGAGGAGGAGAATAAACGGAAATAAATGTGATTTATGTATAATAGTAATTGATTTGTTAGATATAAATATTATTTCAGTAAATAGTTATAAAAAATTATAAAAAAATTATAATATAGATTAAGTCAAATTTATATTTGTTTAGAGAGATCTATAAAAATATGAAATATATATATATATATATATATGAGTTAAAATTAATTAAAAATACTAATTTTCAATTTATTTGTATTTTTTTTCAGAGCGTATGTGTGAAAATACATTATCAAACAACCAAGAAATAAGGGGAACCAATTTTATATGATTTATTTATTGATGCTAGAAATATGTTCTATTGTCTATTTAAGTTAATGTGCTCATATTTTTTATTTTTATTATTTTATTGTTAATATATATTATTGCTCTGCCAAATAAATTGATTTGTAATGTTATATTGTTAATTACTTATTGATATAATGAATTGACATAAGTAATATTTATTATTGATTTTAATATAAATAATTGCCGTGGAAACGAACTAATATTCTGTAAGATGATGATGTACGATTGAGCTTGTATACCTAGAACTGATGAGAGCTGGAAATTGCCTGAGGTGACTTGATTCGATGAGGGCGGGAAGTGTTTGCCGGGTAATATTTCAAGAGAAGAGAATCAGTGGTGCAAGGAGCGACTCTTGGCAGACTTCTAGGATGATAAAGTAGCAGAAACTTCTGTCAGACTTCTGGAGGACTTTATAATAAAATTACCAAATCTATAATCTTGTACCCCTCATCTCGATTGATATAGGAATTGGCATAACTAATATTTATTATTAATTTTGATATAAATAATTGTCATGAAAATGAACTGATATTCTGTGAGATGATGTGGTATGACTTCTAGAGCTGATGAAGGCGGGAAGTTGCCTGCGGTGAGTTGATTCGATGAGGGTGGAGAGTAATAAGGTTTATTGCATTAATTTTCATGTAATAACCCAATGTATCATTATATGGTTGAATATTAGGGTGGGCAATTCCGGTTGGTGACATGAGTTTGGGTCAACCTATTTATTGATCTAACTTATTTAAATTTGATCTGAACCTGACTTATTTATTAACTGAGTCAAGCATCAAGACCTATACTCAACCTATTTAATAAATAAATTACCCGACCATATATGCTAATCCATTTATTATAATTTTAAAGGCGTAATAATTAGATAAATTTAAATTTTTTTTTCTTTTGAATCAATATGATCATCATCATAAAATTTAATTAAGAACATTAAAAATACAACTAAATTATATGATACATATCAAACAACTAATAATAAAATTTATTAAAAAAATATATTAATTTTGATAAATGAATCATTAGCAAGTTAAATTCGAGTTGACCCACCGACCCACACCCCGGTTCTTTTAGACGCTCAAATGCAAGTCGACCTATTCATGACCCTACTCGTATAAGCTCAACCCTACTCGATTAAGTAAGGTTGGGTTTGGGTCAAATTCATCCATCTAAGCCAAAATTTGCCCTCCTTAGTAGATATAATAATCTTATTGCTGAAGCTAAGTATTGATAATAATGTACATTTTTGTCATCTTTAAATTATATTTGAATAATTGGGCTTAAATTAGTTTCTATTAGCTTAACAAGTATGAGTTTTGTAATATATAGAATCTATGTATACGAGTCTACTATTAAGAGGCTGAAATCATGAACCGAATATAATCAATTAAGTACAAGTAGGTTGTTGTTGTCGATTTAATGTTATGACTCTTTGGTCATTCTCATATACATATGAGGCTGAAAAACAGTTCTATTTCTAGAGAACAATTCAGCTCTCTGATCTATTTCTTATGTATAATTTTTGGTTTTAATTTTCTCACCTTTATTATGATTTTCTTTTTTTTTTTGAGAATTTTGGATGAAATCACACAATCTTGTTTATAGAAAAAAAAACTTATATAAATATCTTAAAATTTACTCAGACTCTTATTCTTCATGGTAGTTATACCTATTAAATTAAGATTGACAACCAACATTAACTGACTGAATAAGTATCACATAAATACCTAGTTTTGATTGAAATATTCAAATTAGTCAATAGTTGAATTGACTCTGACTCAAATCGAGTTTGACAATCTGCTAACGAGCTATGCCTAACCTGAATTAAAATCGGAATAAATTCTTAGAACAGGTCAATATGGATTCAAAAACTTTTGACTCGATCTTAGCCAATTTTGAGCTAATATGAGGTCACCTCAAAATGAGAATATTGATAGGAATCCTACCATTTTGATAAAGATAAAAAATTTAATTTAATTTTAAATTTTAAATTATTTATTGAAGATATACAGCATTAAATGTTAATAATTAAATGAAAAGATACGGTGTGAGTGAACCTCCTTGTGCGATATACTGAAATTATATCTGGGCGTGGCCCTAGGCTAGCCAAAGCCTGACAAATTTTGAACGTGTTTAATTAATTATTTTAGCCTGCAAATCGGGCTAAGCTCGACCCTGACCCGATTTGACTTACTGAAAGCCCGGTAATGCTTGATCCATGCCAAACTCGGCCTGCCCATTGCCCATGTCTACTTCTCATATCTCAGACTTCTAATTAATTATCTTTATTGATTTATGTTATTTTTATGATAATGTTGAACTTTTTTTTAAAATTTTATTTATGTATCTAAGGTGTAATTAATAATAATTTTCGCTAAGATTTATATTTTTAAGATATATTGATTTATTGTTGTTATTATTAGATGAGTCTTATATAATTTGATTGAAGATCTGTGTTACTTTGTAAAGTTAAAAATAATAGTTTTAATTTTTTATCATTAAATGTTCTAATATATTAATTTAACATTCGTTAAACATTTTCACTAATTTATTTAATTATTTTAAATTCATATCCTAAATAAGATATCATAGAATTTTAGTAATTATCAACTTAAATAGAATTATACTAATATGTAATTATGAAAGACGTAGATAGCAATATAGCATGCTAAAATATCCAGAACTTAAATTTATATTTCGATATAAATTTAGGGCCTTTTAGGCCTATGGGTAGTCTGTCCCGCACATTGGGCGGGTTTGATCACAAAAGTGGGACCGTGAATCGGTCTAATCCAGGCCCGAGCCTGCTTTGACTTAGTTAAAACCCGGTTAAGCCCAATTCAAACTAAACTCGGCCCGCCCATCGCCTAGGTCTAACTGATATTTAGCCTCCATTTGCCAGTCGCAGAGAGAAGATACAACAAAGTCTGAGCAAAATATTATTGAAATTAGGGGGAAAAATCATTATTTAAATATTTCTATTTTATTTCATTTGCATTATTAAATACTTTCATATTCAAATTAAGTACTCCAAAAATGCAATGAATAAAAAAAATAGAGATAATGGTATACAGCTGATCAAATTATAATTTCTAGTAACATTGAAATTAAATATAATTACATATATATGTAATGCATGTTTAATTATCAATTAAAACAAAAAATAATGTGTGTTAAACAAAATAAAAAATATTGGATAAATTGCATATAAGATTCGCATGGATTGCTTCAAATTTTATATATTGTCCCTTGCATTAAGCCACTTGGAACAAATAATATTAAAAACATATCAAATTTTAAATATGAAAAATTTAATGTTACATATAGGTACTAGTACGCATTATAAATTAGAACATGTAGCAATTAGCATTAACAGCCCTTGTAGCCTCTCCCCTCCTCAGCCTTCGTAGCAGCTAAACATACCCATGGCCTCCACCCGCAGTCTCCTCCTCGTCCTCCTCCTCCTCCTCACCGCTACGTCGACAGCCATAGCGCCACCAACGAACCCATCTGGGTTGCCATATTCATTAGACACTGCAACTGCATTGTACTTCTGTCGGATGGCGATACAGTTGTACTGAGAAAGCAATACGTTACCAAAAATTCATGTATGTAAGTTCATAATTGGAGCTATAGTTGAGGAGTACACCAGCTGGTATCTCGTCCAAACTTGGACGTGGAGGTAGACTTGAAGCTCCGCGTGTCAATTAGTCCATTGAACTCACCTCCTTACCAGCCCGACTCATTCACCCTAAACAGCCTTGAGCGCCATCACTGTTGCGGCTTATAATTAATAACCCATTAATTGCGTACAATCTATCATAATTCCTCAAATTTACTTTTCAGTTCAGTTTGATTTTATTATAAAAATTATGTTGCTTGAGATATATGTGCAATGAGAAATAGAGTTAATTAGTTATATTAAAAATTATGTAAAATAAAAAAATAAAGTAATTTTTTTTTTATGTTGAA
>KZ452014.1:1085452-1404216 GCA_002786265.1 Apostasia shenzhenica | reverse complement strand
AATATAAAGTTATAGAATTACGTGTAGTATGTTAAAATGTCTTTACATGTATTAAATTGATGCCTAAAAACTAGTATTCTATTCAAATATATTAAAACATTATCGAATTATCGTATAACTACTAATATTTTGATAAAATAATATGATATGCAATGAATCGTTCTCTATTCAGCGTAAATTCTTTAATATAACGATGACTAATTGTATAATTGCTACCATTTAGTTGAAATATATTGATAAATAAAAAATTAGTTTCTAAAAGTATCTATTAAGTGGAAATACATCGACATACTATTAATTAATTATATCATTACTAATATTAGTTATAATACATTATATGCATCAAATTGATTGCTAAATAAGCATATTCAATTAAAATATATTGACATAACGAATGAAAGTTGTATAGCGAGTGTTATGTTAAAATGCCATAATATCAACTAAATTGATGTCTAAATGCAATTATTCTACCCTAATATTGAAAAATTAATGAATAGTTGTATAAGTGCTGGTATATAGATTAAATAACTTGATATATTAGGGATCGATCTCTAAATATTTGTATTTTGCTAAACTACTTGATATAGTAGTGAGTAATTATATAATTGCCTCAATTTAGTTCAAATATATTAAAATATAATAAATTATTATAATTTGTGGGTACTAAGATCAAAATATATTGATGTACATTGAATCGATTACTAAATATGTTGTATTCACATGAAATACAATGATATAAAGAATATGAGTTGTGTAATTGGTGATTGTTACGTTTAAATATTATTATATCGATTTATTTTAATTGTATACATAGATTTAGTGAATAATTCGATACACTTGAAGGTATTTTAACTAAATATTAAGAATTATACAACTTCTTGATATTATATCGATGTATTTTAACTTAATAGATGCTTTTAGGTCTAATCATATATCAATGTGTTTAAACTGAGTAGTGATAATTATACAATTATTTGTTATCGTATCGATAAATTTAGGATAAAAATATGCATTTAGAGGCTGATTCATTACATATATGTTATTTTAATATAATAGAAACAATTACTTTACTATTTGATTGTGCATCAATAAATTTGTTCTCAATTGACATATTTAGATACTATTTTGTTACATTGTAGTATTTTTTAACTCAATTGTGACATTTATATAACTACTTATTGTTATATCGAACAATACCAGTAAATACACGTATTTTGAGATGAATTCGTTGCATATCAAGTCATTTTATCTGACTATAAGTAATTATATAATTATTTGATAATTGTTTAATATATACTAACATTTAAACATTAGTTTATTATATATTAGGATATTTTTTCCAATTACTCGCAGATACATCACTTATATTTGTTATATCAATGTATCATAATTGAATAAACATATTTAATGGTCAATTCAATGCAGTTCAATATATTTTAACTTAATACCATCAATTATATAACTACTCGATGATATATTGATGTATTAAATCTAAAAAATGCTTTTAGAGACTAATTATATTATATCAATGTGTTTGAATTGAAAGAAAAAATTACACAACTATTCAATACTACATCGATGAATTTAAGCTGAATACACATATCTAGAGATTGATTCTTTGTATTTCCTAATATTGTAATAGAATACTAATAATTATATGAGTATTCTATGATTTTTCATTATATTTGAAAAGAATACCTACATTTAGCAATTAAATAATTACATATCGAGTCATTTTAATATATTACTCGAAATCACACTACAAATCTTTATTATATCATTGATTTTTAAGTAAATACACATATTTATAATCGATTCAATCCACATAAAAGTATTTTAACCTAATACCAAGAACTATACATGCACTTGATGGTATATCGATGTATTATAATTTAATAAATGCTTTTAAATACTAATTTATTATATTTTAGTGTATTTGAATTGAATTATGGTAATTATACAACTACACTTGATCATAGCCAAACGGCCAAAAAAGGTATTGTGGTAATTATACAATTAGTCATTGTTACATTAAATAATTTGAGCATAATACACATATTTAAAGACCGAGCCCTTATATATCAAGTAATTTTATCTATATACTAGCAGTTATATGACTATTCAATAATTTTTTTATATATTAGAACAAAATACTTATATTTAGACATTAATTTATTAGAAATGAAGGCATTTCAACTTGATACTTATAATTACAATTACAGAACTTACATTTATTATGTCAACGTATTTTAGCTGAATATACATATTTAGTAATCGATTCGATACATATCAAGATATTTTAATTTAATATTAGCAATTATAAAACTACTTGATATCATATCGGTGTATTTCCATTTATTAGACACTTTTAGAGACAAGCTCATTATTTATTAGTATATTTGAATTAAACAGTAGCAATTATACAACTAGTCATTGCTATATTTAAGAATTTAAGCTTAATACATATATTTGAAGACCGCTTCATTATATATCATATTATTTTATCAAAATACTAGTAGTTATACGACTATTAAGTGATTTTTCAATATTTTTAAATAGAATACTATTATTGAGACATCAATTTAATATATATCAACATATTTTAATATAATACTCATATTTATACAAATTATATTTATTATATTAATTTATGTTAACTGAATATATGGATATGTGAAATATTCGATGCACATGAAGGTATTTTAACTTAACATTAAAAATTACACAGCTTCTTGATAGTATATCGATACATTTTAACGTAATAGGTGATTTTATAGACAAAGTTATCATATATAAATGTATTTAAACTCAACAGTGATAATTATATAATTCTTCGTTGTAGTATTGATGAATTTAAACTAAACATATGCATTTAGAGGTCAATGCATTGCATATCAAGTTATTATAATAGAATAGTAGCAATTATACTACAATTTGATAGAATACGGATGAATATGTCTTCAATATATATTTTTAAATACTAATTTATTATATTTTAATGTATTTAAACTGAATTGTAGTATTTATACAACTAGTTATTACTATGTCAAATAATATAAGAAAATACACATATTTAGAGGCTAATCTTTTGCATATCAAGTTTTTTTATCTTAGTACGAGCTATTACACAACTATTTGATAATTGCTTAATGTATTTGAACAGAATAATAACAGTTAGACATTAATTTATAATATATAATGGCATTTCAATTTAGTGCTCACAATTATATAACTTATATTTATTATATCGATGTATTTTAACTGAATGACCATATTTAATAATCAATTCGATACATTTCAACGTATTTTATTTCAATACTAATAATTATACAATTACTTGATAATAAATCAAAATATTTTAAGTTAATAGACTCTTTTAAAGTCTAAGTCTGATACATATTAATATATTTAAATAGAACAATGATTATTACACAACTATTCATTACCATGTTGATGGATTTATATTGAATATATACATCTAGAGACTAATTTTTTGTATATTTTAACTAAATACTAGTAATTATATAATATTCTATGATTATTTCATTGTACTTGAACACAACACTAATATTTAGAGATTAATTTGTTATATATCAAGTCATTTCATTTTAGTACTCGCAATTACACAAAACATTTGTTATATCATCTTTTTTTTAAGTGAATACACATATTTGATAATCGATTCAATACACATCAAGGTATTTTAAATTAATTCCAGCAATTATACTTCCACTTAATAATATATCGATGTATTTCCATATAATAAAAGCTTTTAGAGCCTAATTCATTATTATCAATATATTTGACCTACAAAGTGGCAATTATACAACTATCGCTGTTACATTAAAGAAATTAACCTAAATACAAATATTTGGATACCAATTCAATGTATATTAAGATATTTTACCAAAATACTAGTATTTATCTGCCTATTTATTGATTTTTCAATATATTTGAATAAAAGTACTAGCATTTAAACATCAATTTAGTGCATGTCACAATATTTTAATATAGTACTCATGATTACACAACTTATATTTGTAATATCGATTTCTTTTAATTGAATAAATAGGTTTAGTGAATGATTCGAAGCACATGATGGAATTTTAATTTAATATTAGCAATTACACAATTTCTTAAAGGTATATTGATATATTTCAACTTGATTAGCGCTTTTAAAGACTAAGTTATCATATATTAATGTATTTGAACTGAACTGTAGTAATTATTCAACTATTCATTATCATGTCTATGAATTTAAGCAAAATATATGAATTTAGAGGTTTATTCATTGTATATGAAATTATTTTAACAGAATGGCAGTAATAAAACCATATTTGATAGTATATCGATGAATTTATCCTTAATAGACACTTTTAGACATCAATTTATTATATTTTAATGTATTCAAACTGAATTGTGATATTTATACCACTAGTCATCGTTATATCAAATAATGTAAGAAGAATACACGTATTTAGAGACTGATCCGTTGTGCATCAAGTTATTTTTTCAAAATCGAGTAATTATGCAATTATTTGATAATTTTTTATGTATTTAAATAGAATACTAATATTTAGACATAAATTTATTATATGTTATGTCATTTTAACTTAGTAATCATAGTTACATAACTTATATATGTATATCGATATATCTTAACTGAATAAATACATTTAATGATCTATTCGATGCATTTTAATGAATTTTAACTTAGTATGTCAATTGTACAACTACTTGATAGTATATTAATGTATTTTAACAATAATCTCTTTTATAGGCTAATTTCAATATATATCAATGTATTTGAATTGAACGATAGCAATTACACAACTATTTATTGTCATATAAAAAACTTAAGCTTAATACATACATCTAAATAACGATTCTTTGTATATCAAAATATTTTAATCAAATACTAACAATTAACAATAATTTTATGATATATAATACTAATATTTAGAGATTAATTTGTTATATATCAGGTCATGTGTAACTTAGCACTCGTAATAACATAATTAATATTTATTATATCATTATATTATAAGTGAATTCAATGCACATCAAGATATTTTGACTTAATACTAGCAATTATACAACTTACATTTATTATATCGATGTATTTTATCTGAATAGGTTGCTAGGATGTAAATTGGCGAGGCAATGCAAATTCTCACAAGCCTTATTGAGGTTGCACAGAGCTAAAAAGAGAGTTAGATGATTGCTATGTAACGGATCAAGTGGTCCAAATAGTCAAAAATCTTTTAGAGATTCGGTTACATAGATTTGTAAGTGGAAGAGAGAATAAAAAATTGTGTTTAAGGTAAAATAAAGCTATTAAAATTTATGATAAATTTATTATAATAATAAAATAATAATTTGGTATCACATAAATTTATGCCTCCATAAAGGCACTTATATATGTCTATTTTTTGATGCTATAAGAGACAGAAATAAGCACACCCCAATATAAAACATATTAGGCGACTTATATATTTTATGACGTTTATGTCTTCAAATTTTATGAGACGTAGTAAAGCCTCTCCACTGAGCTCAATTGAGGCCCCTATATTTGCCCTTCATTAGATTTATAAGGCAAAAAATAATTGCCATTTCTATGAACTTATTGGTATTTTTATAATTTAAACAAGGCATTTATGTGATTTTTAAATATATAATTATAAATTATACTCTTTAATTTATATTAATAATTGATTAAGGTATAATTTATAATTATTCATTAAAAATTATATAATATATAAATTATTATTTTTAAAAATTAAATAAGTAAAAAAATTAGATTTACATACAGAATATTGAATTCATCACAAATTACGTATTTCACCATTATTTAGTAAATATTACGCATATTACATTCTGCTTATGTTAGTTATTATTATAATAGAAATGTAAAACCCATAAGCAGAATGTGATATGCGTAATATTTACTAAATGATAATAAAATGCGTAATTTGTGATGAATTTAATATTCTGTATTTAATTCCCAAAAATATATTGGCTGAAAAAATTTAATTGTGGCTGATAAGGACACCGACAGATCGACTGATTCAAGGCTACGTTAGATTCAAAATTAGAGTGACTCACGTGAAATGGAAACAATATTTATAGATAATTTTATATTTTATAAACTTATAAGTGAGATAATGCATTTGTTTATATGCATGGTTTTAAAATTTGGTTTTAATTATAATATAAAAAGTATCAGTTTCGATAATTTCGATGATTTTTACAGTTTTGATATCAATAATGTTTTCCTTTTTTATAAATTATTTAAATTTTATAAATTTAAATTAAATTTATTAATGATAATTATTGAATATTTTTTTTTGAAAAAAATGAGTCTCAATTATTTTGACCGAGTTTTGGTAATTTCGACCAAACCTCAGTAACTTTTCCAGATTAGTTTTTGACAAAAACAGATACGAAGCTATCGAGCTTCGGTAATTTCAGCTAAATTTTAAACTTTGATTATATGCATAAGATGTGTGTGAAATTTATATATATATAATTATTTAATATGTAGAATATAGTTTTAATTTGACAATAAGAAATGATAAACATTTAAATTTTAATCAAGCTAAAGTAATATATATATTTGTTACCTAGATGATATTTTTATTACATATTTCACCTAAAAAATAAAATTTTTCATCTCGTAAATATAAGTATGATGATTATATGTTTTTTTTTTGGATAATTACTTATATGCCACACAATTTAGTTTTATTTATGCTTTACCCATCCATTCTTAGTTAATTATGCTATGCATATTTAAAATATTATAAAATCTTACATACATATATTTTAACTTATTTCTATTATAATGATTCATAATTTTTCAATAACCTAACTATAATTAAATTACAAAAAATTTGAACCGTTCATCATATTATTTTAAGTGAAAATCTTAAAACCTTAATATTTAGGTGGCGGCAAAGGAAGAAGATATCTGCGACGTGAATTAATTTTAGGATAAATCAGCGCTTTAGTGTGGTATTAAGGAAGAGAAAAATATATATAATTAAGAGTAAAAATATAATTTTAATGATTTACTAACAGAATATTTTTTTTCAAATAAATTTTGATTAAGTTTTAACTCAAATATGTGTATGTAAGATTTTATAATATTTTGAGTGTGCATAGTGTAATTAATTAAGTATGGATGGGTAAAATATAAATAAAACTAAATTGTGTGGCATATAGGTAATTATTCCTATTTTTGTTTTTATAGAATATGGTTACATGTATGCATGCAGCTGTTTATTTTTGGGATGGATAAGTAATAAGAGCTGTTATTTGGGATGATATTGTAATTATCCCTTAAAAAAAGTTTAAAAAAGAATAGCTAACGGACGTTAAAGCGTGACGGAGCCGTTAATGGCATGAGGAGAAAGCACTTGTTTTTTAGATTTTTCTTCCATATATGGGAGCAATTTCGCCAGTATCGTGCTCAGTAGTGAAGTTTATCTGTGGCTTCCATTCGGTGAAGTGCTCGTGATTTTATTTTTCCGCGTTGGAGATTCGATCGCCAGGGAGGCATTTTTGCCGTCTCCTCAGCAAGATCGGCTCTTGTGGCGGACATTGCTCCGCCTGGAGCTTCCGGTAGGGTTTTTATTTGGGAAGTTCTTTAATGAGATTGAAGATTTTTGAGGTCATTTACAGCTGTGTAATTCCCATATTGAGCGCATCGGAGTAGATTCGGGGTTAGGGTTTCTTTCCCCGGTCTACAATGTTCTTGTTTTGTGGATCGCAAGATGACGTTGCTGTGGTACGGAGTGGAAGAGCTCCAGATTTTGGTGTTCTTCGAGCTCCGGTGATGTGCTTCAAAGAAGAAAGATAAGTTTTCTGGCTTCATCTCCTTTGTTTGCTCTGTGATTCGACTAATGTGCGATTTTGGAGTGAGTAAAAGCAATGCTTCTCCTAGTTCTGCAAATCTCTTTCCTCTTCTGAGATTAAACCCCAAGTTGGGGAACTCTTTGTGAAAGCTCTTCAAGAGCTTCCAAAGCTAGCATTAAATGGAGCTCACTTGCCGATATCATGATATTGTGTTTAGTTTCGCGCTTGCATTTCTATTAGCATGGCGCTGTGAAGCACAATTTTCCATGGATTCTACTATCTCATCAAGGCAATTGGATTCACTTCTCCAAGAATATGCCTATGGAGCTTTTCTCCAGCTCCACCCACGCACCGGAACCCCTTATGACGGTGATGTTCCTACCAATCTCACCGGGGTCAAAGTTGCAGCATTGCGGCTCAGGTGTGGAAGCTTGAGAAAAAGAGGAGTTCCGAGCTACAAGGAGTTTGATATCCCTACTGGAGTCATTATTCGGCCATATGTGAAAAGACTTGCCTTTGTTTACCAAAATCTGGGCAACTGGTCATCCTACTACTATCCACTAGCAGGATACACTCATCTTGCTCCAGTTTTAGGGCTTCTTGCTTACAATGCTTCCAATTTTTCTGCCTCCAACTTACCAGAGCTCGATGTAACTGCTTCGAGTTCACCTATATGGATCAACTTCAGAAATGTGAGGCCTGCACCCAGTGGGTTCACAGCAAAGTGTGTTAGGTTCGACTTAAATGGTTCACTGGAGTTCACGAATATTACATCGAGCAATCGTTGTTCGACATTTCATCATGGGCATTTCGCCATTGTTGTCAATTCTACTATGATCCCAGCTCCTTCTGGTGAAAAACATAAGTCCAATTTGTGGAAGATTATTGTTTCGGTAGTTGGTGGGATTGTGGGTTTGTTTCTTCTGTCTCTCTTAATGGTTTGGCTGATCTCATATAGGAGGAAAAAGAAGTTGACTAAGATGCAGAAAAGGGAACATATGGGTGTGGTTTTGAAAATGGAGCAAGTCGGAAACGCTCGGCTGCCCGTGGCTCCAATGACACGAACACAACCGGTAATTGAGAATGATTTTGTGCCTTGAATTCCAGTGTTTGATATCGAATTATTCATTCTTTTGGATGGAATCCTAGTTTTTTATGTCCTGATTGTTCAAATCTTCATCATAGCTGATGTTAACTTATGGCACTGGTTAATATTTTATTGTTCAGGCCTGTTATTGTTTTGTTCTTTTATTTGGTTGCTGTATTAAAACGGGGTTTGCAAATAAACAGCTGAGCTAATGTTTATTTCTCTTCCTTTGGTGTATTCATGCAATTTCGCCACATGTTTATAGAAGTTTCATATTAGTTTCTTATTGTCTTATCATATCTGGATGAAATATGTAAGTAGCTGTGGAAACTAGTTATATGCTTGCCTTTTTGGGAATGAATAACAATCTTTCAGAAGTATTTCAATTGAGAAAGAAAGAGGGAAAATATAGCACACTATATTTACGCTGTTCCGTGGATTTCATCAATATTTACAGGCAATGCAGATTGAGAGATGGTTCACCGCCTTATATTACAGTGTACAACAATCAATTTTCGACTTCAAAATTCAGTTTCTAAATTCTAATAATGCAAAATATGCTTTCCTATAAGGGTGTATCTTAGCTCAGTGGGAAAGGAGTCTGTTTAGTTTCCAGAGGTTTTGGGTTTAAACCATCCCACCGCAATTGTGATATTCGGGTTAAAAAATGCAGCCCCCTATAATCCACCTTTTTTGAAAAAAGAAAAAATTGGATTATAATGATTATTGATTATCATCACTTCAAGTGCTTTGCTTATGATTCAAGACTATTCGGCTTTACAAAGTGGAAGTATTATATTTTGGGATGATGGAGTTATAATGATGGTCCTGGTAGCTGGATATTGAATAGAGGGTTTGCTGTTGCGTTCAGCACTAAGCCTTCAACTGCTGTGGGTATGCATGTATGTGCTTTCAACTTAAGGGAGTTCAAGCTGCAGAATATGCATGACTGGCTATTTTAATCCTCTGAAATACTCATCAATAAGCTTTTCTTAGCTTTAGATATAAATATTTTAGGTTATTCTTGAGTTTAAATATTGCTTTCTGATCTTCCTCTACTTTTTAGTTCTTCACATACAGCAAAGAAATCATTAGATCATTGGATTACCATAAATTTGTCTTTCAATACATGCTTGTTAACAAAAAAGGATTCATTAAGCCTGTCATTATGGGGTCAATTGCTCAACCTTCCATTATACAGAATGAGCACTTCTGTATGTTTGTTATCTCAGTTATTGATGTCATGGGATATAAAATATTACGATTAATTTATGCTAAAAGAGAGTGTTGATTCAAATAGAGCTGAACGAAGAAGTGCCTAGCGCAAATAGTTCGATATTAGTTTTATTGTTGTTATCATTTGTTCATGACTTCTGTCAATATACCCAATTCTTTGTATATGCACTAGAACATAAATAGTGCTATGTTTTTGTTATATGTAATAGAGATACTAGAGTGTTGGTCTTGTGCTTGTGGTAGTGCCTTTGTTCAAACTTCAATGATTTTTTTTTTAATCTTGAAATTATGAATAATATGAAATAGAGTTAGTGATTATTTTGAGATGTATGTAGTATGTGAGATATAATTAGTATGTGTTATAAAATTAAAAGTTAATTTTGAAATTTATGTATGATGTGATGTAACATCCCGTGATTCCATTGTAGAGTTATTGTCCGCTTTAGCTTTAAGAAAACTGCGTGACTTGAGTGCTTCTTAGGAAGTCACCATCTCGATGCTACTCCAGCCCAAGCACGCTTAACTATGGAGTTTTTTGTCATTAGCCTCACGGTTTTGCCCCAAAAGCGTCTCTACTATTTGAAATCACGTTATCTACTTATACTGCTCAGGATCTCCTTCTCTTTCTGATGTGGGACGATTCATTCTTGTTTCCCTCTCACTACTCATTATTCGGCCTAGAAGCCTGCCAGAAGTCGCACTTTGCCTCAGTGATTCATTTCTCTTAGGACATCACCCAGCGATCACTTCCCGCAGTCACGGGCGTCACATGAGATCTAAAAATTTAAAGTTTTTGTTTTTATTGAAATAGAAAGGTAAAGTTAATCTGATTAAGCTAAAGATTATAGACAAAAGAGAGATTTGCTTCTTTATTCCATGATATTTAACTTCCAAAAGATATTTGCTTGGATCATTATTTTTTTTTAAACACCACAATTCTCCTCACCTTAATTTAGAATTGCAGTGATGTGGATTCGAATCTGGATCCCCTGGTTCCAGGCAAGGTTCCTCTTCACTGGGATAAGAGAAGCTTCATCTTGCTTGGATCTTGGTTGAGAACATATTAAAGCGGCATTTGGTTCGTTATTATCTTAGTATTCTGCTATATAATCTACATATTATAACATTTAAATATCATCTTTTGATTAATAATTTTATAATTTTATAGGAGATTATTTATAGATGTCATTAAGGAGACATTTGGTTTGTTATTATCTTGGTATTGTGTTATGTAATTTAGATATTATGACATCTAGATGTTATCTTTTGATTAATAATTTTATAATCTCATAGAAAATTATTTACAAATGTCATTAAATTAAATAATTGCTTTCTCTAGATAACATAATATTAAAATAACATTGAACCAAACGCCCCTTGAATCAAATTTGAGATTCAAACTCTACAGCAGTTGAATTACTAGTAAGTTGGGTTGCTTAATGGACTAGTTCCAACCTAATTGAACCAGGATTAGACTAGTTGAAACCAATCTAAAATGGGACGGAGTCGGGATTACAATGGTTGTAACCGATTTAAAAAGGAACTGGTCAAGTAATATTGGTGTTACATATAAGTTTCATAGGTAAATAAAATATTTCAGATCTCAATTATGATGTTCCTTTCACATAAATTTAGGTCTAGGATGTGAAATAAAATAGAATCGATTATTTTGATCTAGGATGTGAAATAAAATAGATATTTTTATTAAAAATTATTGAGTATGTGAAGTAAAATAATGTTATTTTATATTAAAATTTATGTAAAATGATTTAAAAAAATAATTTATTATAATTATTATTGTTTTTTAAATTAGTACTATTTTAGTCCTTGCGCCAAACAGGGCCTTAGTATGCAGATAATTGAAGCTCTAATTTTTACTGAACTTCAGCTGCTGAAGTTTTGGAATTTTTGGCAATTAACTACATGTATAATTCTCTCGAATACACGGCATGAAGTTTTGCCGACATTATGCATTTCTTTATTTCAAAAATTACATATATCATACTCAATTTTTTATAATTTTACGTGTTTCACTCAAATTCACTTACATTCACACATTTTTTAGCTTTGTTTATATCTCATTAGTCTAAGTTTTGAATGTATTACGCTTAATATAATCAAAAAGATCATTTTGACCTAAGTTAGGTGTAAAATGTGTAATTTTTAAAAAAATTGAGTAAAATGTATAATTTAAAGTCCTGTGTGTAAAGTTTTTCGTGTAAAATGACAGGAGCATTCTTCTAATTTTGCTGAGATTCAAAGATAATTTTGCATGTCAAAATGAGGACTTTCATAATTTGGCATCTTAATAGCGTATGAGTTGTTTGATGGAGTAAGGAGACGGCTTTCATCATGATGGACTAAAGTTAGATGCAATTTTTAATTCCATGGCCCCAAAAGAAAAAAGAAAATGGAATCTTGGGGCCCATTCTAATTGTTTTGAATTATAGTGATCTATATGTAATATTGTTCATATCTTAGGACTCAGATGCAAGTTACCAAAAAAAGGATAATTACCTGCATGCTACATCATTTCGCTTTATTTATGCGTTAATCATACATTCTTAGTTAATTACGTTATGACACCCAAAACATTATAAAATTTTACATATACACACTTTCACTTGTTTTCATTATAATGAGCAATTATAATTTTTCAATAACCTAACTATAGTTAGGTTACAAAAAATCTGAACCGTTCATCATATTATTTTAAGGATATTTAAATATATTTTGAGTGAAAATCTTAAAACTTTGACGTTTAGATTGTGGTAAGGGAAGGAAATATTCGCGACATGAATTGATTTTAGGACAGATCAACGCTTTATTTTGACATCGAGGAAGAAAAGCAATATGTACTGTTAAGGGTAAAAATATAATTTTAATGATTTACTAATAAAATAATTTTTTTTTCAAATAGATTTAGACTAAATTTTAACTTAAGTGTGTGTATGTAAGATTTTATAATATTTTGAATGTGCATAGCGTAATTAACTAAAAATGGATAGATAACGTATAAATAATGTAAAATGGTGTGACATGTAGGTAATTATTCTAAAAAAAAAATAGACAACTGAAATGTGAGAATAGATAGAGAATCAGAGATCCATATTTTTTGAGTTCTATGTTTTTCTCACAAAATTTTATTTAAATTCTCTCTATATGCAGACAATGGGCTTTGATGCAAATTAAAAAAGCCCATTTTATTTGAGCGGGCTTAAGCATATTTTATTTGGAAGAGTTACATTTATATCCCTCAATTTTTTTTCAATAATACATTAACTCCATATCTTTTTATTGGGATAATTACACCCAGGTTCATGAATTTAACGTTTAATAATGCACAAGTCAATGTTTTTAAAATTATAATATCGAGGTCTCTGAGTTTTAATAAATTATCAAATGGATCCCTTTTTATTTTTTTATTATTAAAATTTTTTAAAATTACTATTTTACCCCTCTCCTCTCTCTCCTTCAAATCCCCGCGCACGCGCAAGGCTGCGCGGCATGCGCGACCCATCAGCGGTCGCTCAGCCTCGAGCGTGCATGGAGATCGGGAGGAGAGAGAGAGGCGGCCTCTCTCTCTCCTCCCGATCTCCGCGCATGAGCGAGGCCGCGTAGCCGCCAGCGACACGCGCGAGTATCAGGAGGGATAAAATGGTAATTTTAAAAAAAATTAATAATAAAAAAATAAAAAAGACCTATTTGATATTTATTAAAACTCAGGGATCCGATATTATAATTTTAAAATATTAATTTGTGTGTTATTAAGCATTAAACTGGAAGACTTGAGTATAATTATCTCTTTTTTATTTTATAGCTTAACTCCACACTTCATCTAAAAGTAACATATTTATATTTTTTTTAAGATTTCTAAAAGATTTTGTTACTATATAAGTTTGCATTTGGGAATATGTATATACAAAATCTTTCAAATTTATACATAAATACACGTATATCAGTGCCTTTTATTTTTAAAATTTAAAAAATTAAGTTGTAAAATAAAAAAATAAAGAATTTAACATATAAATGAAGAAGAATTTAGCCACATATATATATATATATATATGTGTGTGTGTAAATGCTCCCTATTAATTCACATGATTATCTTCCTTTTCTCAAATGTGAGAAGTCTCATGTGTTAATCATAATATGTACATATAAATATTTTAAAAATAAGTAATAGATGCTAAATATTATTCAATAATATAAAAAATATTAGTAATATTATTTCAGTAATTTAATATATATATATATATTATTTTCTAAAATAAAATTACAACATCTGCATCATATAATTTAAAATTTCAAGATTATTAAGATAGTACTAATTTGTTTAGAACAACTTTAAAGTAATATTTATGTGTCTTATATATAAATTTTTTGTTATCATATTTTTTGTGTATGAATATGATATAAAATGATGTTGAATAAAATTAATTTTATTTGAAATTTTTTTGCAGCATATCAAATAGATTTTTAATTGCTGGTGATCACGATTAATTTGAAGGTTGTGATTTTTTTTTTCAGTCATGATTACGAAAGCGCTGTGGAATTGTTGACATAAAAAGGAGTTCTAAGAGACAGCGGTGCGCAAAGAACTAAGCCTAGTGATTAAGATTTAATTGAGAATGAATAGCATCCAGAAAAACTCACAAAGATTTAAGGTGATTCAGGAATAGCTTGTTCCCTACATCCACCTGGCGAGGTATAAATCTTTCACTATATCTCAAAGAGAGGGCCATTAAGATGTAATGCAGAACTATGTAAAGAACAGAAAGAAAATTGAAGTTTCAGCCAAAAGATTCAGCACAAAAAATCCAGCCCTCCTTGAAGTATTGCTCAAAGGTATTTATAATTAGCTTGTAATAACAGCCTGCAGACTGTGAGTATGGAACAAGCTGGAGCTGTCTTGTTAAGAGAATGGCTTTCCCTCTTCGATAATTTGACTTTAGCTGTGGCAGTGCACTTTAGGCATAGAGGGTACACAAGATATGGCTACCTAGCTTGTACGAATTATACAATTGTCAGTCTTGAGGGGTTTGACAGCTACGACTTGAGCCATATGTTGGTGTCGATGTTATTGTAAGAGCTGATCTTCAGAACCGAAAGTACAATTCTTTTAAAATGGCAAAGAATGATTGGATTAGCCAATCCTCATGCTCGACGGTATTAAACCTCGTCGTCGATGACTAGTAAGTAGAATTAGAGAGCTTCTTAGAGTGAAACGTGTACGGCTGAGATGCAGCGCTGGAGCCACGTGTTAATAGGAATAAAGCTTAAATAGTTCAAATTAATTAATTAGCATTTTTTTCCCTCTAAAAATCATGCACCACACACCACACTCATTGGATAAATTATGTCAGAGTTCCTAAGGTTCTGATGCTAATAGCATCAAATCAGCCCCAAATGAATTCAGAGGACAAAATAATTGAATACAAATATTACTATAAATACTATTAGAATTCTCAAAATTTACCTTTTAAATTGGGTGAAAATTTATTGTTTTAACTAGATCATCCCAATTGAAGAAATTTCAAAGTAATCAAAGTGATTGATTATCTTGAATTTTGCATAATATAGTTTGGATCTGTTTACAATTGAGTCCAAGGACCTTTTTATAAGGACAGTCAGTCTCATGGACCCAGATGTATTTATCACATCCCCGGACCCCACTCTCCATTTTTAAAATGAGCAGCGTATCGTATTTTCTTCCGGCGTCGGCGCGGACTTCCTTTTATTTAGGCCCTGCCCTGTTTGGCCCGAGGACCAAAATAGGATCAAAATAAGACCAAAATGGTACTAATTTAAATAATAATAATAATAATAAATAAATTTTTTAAATCATTCTACACAAATTTAAATATAAAAAATATTATTTTACTTTACATACTCAATAATTTAAAATAAAAATATCAACTTTATTTCACATTCTAGACCAAAATATTCAAATCAAGTATTTTGATCTAAGATGTGAAATAAAATTTATATTTTTATTAAAAATTATCGAGTATGTGAACTAAAATATTATTTTTTATATTAAAATTTGTGTAGAATAATTAAAATACTTTATTTATTATTATTATTGTTATTTTTTAAACTAGTATTATTTTGGTCCTGTTTTGGTCTCACAAGCGGATGTTTAAATTAAATTTAAAAATAATATTTAATGCAGAATATTAAAATTTTTTTCTGATAAAACAGAATATTAAACTATGTTTAATAAAGTACAGATCATATTGATATGCCTGGATGTTAATTTTTTTGAAAAAATAAAATAAAATTCACCCATTTTTTATTTTATTTAAAATTAATTTAAAATTCATCATATTTTATTTTAACTCAACATTAACTATCTCAAAATAAGATAAATCCAGCTCGTACTCAACTTGATATAATACACACATATAATTAAAATTTTTTAAAATATATTTAATATCAGTAAATACATTATAATAATTCATGAAAAATAAGCATATTTAATATGTATAATTATATTTTTATAAAAAATATAATTTATAATTACATTTATTTATAAAATAATTAAATTTAATTGTTATAAATTAATTTAATTTAGAATTTGTTTAAAATTAAAAAAATTGACGAACTTAAATCAAATTTAATTCGAAAATAAAAATTTAAAGTTAATTGGACATAATTTCGAATTTGCCACAATGCTCGAGAAGGCCACGTCCCACTCGTGCGAGCCGTTAAGCGCCATGTGGCTGCAAGAGAATGTGCAGTCAGCTGAATTTTTGTTAAAAGGTAAATTACAATCGAGTCCCTGAATGTAGTATATAATAATATTTAGATTTATATTTTTAAAATTTTAACATTTGAGCTTTTAATTTTAAAATTTTTAATATTTGAGTTTTTTTTATATTTTTATTATTAAATTTTAAAAAAATTTTAATTATATTCTCCCCTCTCTCTTTGCATCAGTAGTGGAGAGAAGGAATAGTATGATTGAAATTTTTAAAAACTTTTAATAATAAAAAATAAAAAATTAGATATTAAAATATTAAAATTTTAAAAATATAAACCTCAGTTTTATTATATTTTCAACTCAAAAATTAAGGTGTAATTTACTCTTTATTAAATTTGAATTTTTTTATTAAAGTTAAATTCCAAATTTTTAACCGAACCAATTAGATTATAAGGATTTGATTTGAAATGTGCCAATTTGATTGATAATTAAATTTATTACATTATATATTTAGGTTCTAGTTTCAATTAATGAAAATTAAATTAGATTATTTATTTAAGTGGAATCTACTGATTTTCTTTTCTGGTCAGTGCCTCTTGTTTATTTTGGAATATTTGGTTGAAAGTTATTTTAATATTAAATATTTGGGATATTACATTCAGGATCTTGAGTTTAAGACTTATTATCACACAGGTTTATATTTTTAAAATTATAACATCAGAATTCTTAGTTTTTAAAAAATTATCATATGATTCTTTTTTATTTTTTTGTTATTAAAAAAAATTTAAAATTACCATTATATTCTTACACCTCTCTCTCCACCCGTTCTGGCAGCCACCTCACCTCGCGCAGCCGCGCGATACCGTCGGCTGCCAAGCTGGGTCGCGCGACCGCCGGATAGGGAGGAGAGAAGTTAGTGAGGGTATAATGGTAATTTTAAAATTTTTTAATAATAAAAAATAAAAAAGAACTCATATGATAATTGTTTTAAAACTAGGAACTTTGTTGTTATAATTTAAAAAATATATATTTGTGTGATAATATTTTTTAAATTTAGGACCTGAATGTAATTATCTCTAAATATTTTTATATTTTGATTTCATTTTTTCAATCGGCCGGCGGGCAAGTGGCCCCAATGCTTCCCCACCGGCGAGCGGGTTTTGCACCTCAGTATAACTATTTTCGTTAAATTACAAATCTACACCTACCGACGCAATGGAATCCTATGTTGCCTTCCTTTGGAATCTCAAAATTAAAAAAAAAAATTAGACACCAAATTTTGTTAAATTATATACTTCACTAAATTTTTTTAAAAGATATTTACATATACAAGTAATATAAAATTTTAAATATTAAGATATATAGATAATATTTAAAATTTTTTATGATATATAAATAATTATCCCAAAAATAATTTAGTTATATATATTTTTTAAAAAATAAAATATTTTGTTGTTTTAAAAATTATGTAAAATGTGAGATAAGTTGATTGGCGTAGAATGTGAGATAAAATTGACAATAATATAAGATGTAAAATAATTTTTTATATATATAAAAATTATATAAAATATGATAAAATTTATTTTAATATTATTTTTAAATATTTTATAATGAATGAATCATGATTAAAGTGATGCGAAAATCAAATAGGCCAGATTTGGTTCCTATTTTAATGAGAGGAGAACTCATGATAATAAGAGCAATGGTTTAATTTTATGATGAAAAATTTGGAGGTTGTGTTTAATTTTAATAATAAATAATTATTTTTGCTTGGTTTGGCGTGAGGACCAAAACAGGAACAAAATAGTATTAATTTAAAAAATAATTATTTTAATTATTCTACACAAATTTTAATATAAAAAATAATATTTTACTTCACATACTCAATAATTTTTAATAAAAAAATAAACTTTATTTCACATCTTAGATCAAAATACTCTATTTGAATGTTTTGGTCTAGAATGTGAAATAAAGTTGATATTTTTATTTTAAATTGTTGAGTTGTAAAGTAAAATAATATTTTTTATATTTGAATTTGTGTAGAATGATTAAAAAATTTTATTTATTATTATTATTATTGTTGTTTTTTAAATTATTACTATTTTGATCCTGTTTTGATCCTATTTTGGTCCTCGCGCCAATTAGATTCCTAACCTTGGCCAATAAGTAATACTTTGATTTGAAATATGAGATTGAACTAAATAAATAAAAATTATTAGATAATAAAGATATTCAGAAAATATTAGTAGCATAAATTACTAATAAATTTCTATAGTTTACTAATAATTATATTTTAGTTTATATTTTTTAAAATATTTTATTTAAATTTCTAATATTTTTTTAAAACTCATCATACATGTTCATAGATCTTAAAATAAAGGCACACGAGTAAATCAAAATAAGATCTAGCTAGTGAAAGATTTTAAAAATATAAATTATAGCATAATTTTATGTAGATAAAAAAAATTTATCACTAATTTGCCTATATTAATATTTAAATTATACTATCTAAATTGTATTCGATCAAATGTGTTGATGAAAGGTGCGGCAAAAGATGATATTGGTGAAAAAAATAAAATAAATAGCTAAACTCAGCTCATTTCAATTTAATTTGAGTTTAAGTTTGCTTGGTCTTAATCTTTCTAATCATTTAATAAATATATTAACTATAATTAACACATATTTATGTATAAATAATAAATAATCATATTAAATAAATATATTAATAAGTTATGTTTAAAAAAAATTTAAATTAAGTTAATTTAATAAACTTGATTGGGATCCGATGCAATTATAGTGTGCTTTTAATGTTTATGATCAACACCCATTAAATATCCAAAAATAAAAAATAAAAAAACACACATTAAATACATAATTTATTACACTACTCCATTAAATAGTGATGGGGCTGACCACCTCCAACTAGAGGCCCATTGTTGGCCCATGCACTTCTTTATATTTGTTGTATTTTTTTTAGAAATTATAAAATCATAATTTGTTTGAAAAATTTAATATAATTTTTTTAAAGATATGTATCTCAAGAGTCAATGTTTGGATAAAATTAGTTAAACTAGAAATTAGAGATTAATGAGAAAAATGAGAGAGAATTAAAAGGTGATGAGACATATAATCGAAAAATAAAAAAAATCTTTCTTTAAAATTTTCTGTAAAAATAGAAGAAGGATTCGAGCAAGATGTTAATTGTCCTAAGAAAGTTCTATCACAGAGGGCTAGCTGAATAGAGCTAAAAAAATTAGAGCCTAATAATAGATGAACAGTACCTGCCAGACTCTTATCAGAGCTTGAAGAGTCAAAACTTGGAATCTCCTTCTCACTATAATTACGGGTATTTATAGTGAAAAGATAGTGAATGAGATTTGGTTGAACTAAATGACTCTCATTAATAATGAAGCAACTAGACTACATAGCTAGCAATACGATCTGTTCATGTCTCCTATCAATTTAGATATTAATTGCAGACACTTCTTCTTTATTCTTAGGGGGCTGCCATATTATAGTGTAAAGCTATGATTGGCAAGAGATACTGGTTAGCTATTTCTTCGGTTGGCCTTGGCTGTTCGGTCGCTAAACTTAGCTCTAGTGGGTCTCTTGAATTTGTTTGGAGATATAGTTTGAGTGATTTGCCAGAGGGCAAAAGTTAAATCTACCACGTGTCGAGTCTGGGTGACGCGACAGATGTTTTTTATTAACAATCAACAACTGGAGCGATGAATAGCATGATCAAAATGAACGTAAAAAAGACAAAAAAAAATAAGTAATTGTAAAATCATGATGCACTGTGCAGGTGATTTGAGGATGAGCAATTGTGAGATGAACACAAGAGATGTATAAAACAGTTAGTTTTGATTTCAGGCCTAGAGACTGCTTCCATTCTTTGTGAGATATCATAATAAATGCATCTGTTCACTCCCAACTTATGGCAGTTCACAAAATACAATGCTGAATATATAAGGAGATACGATTATAATTAAAAAAAATGATGGTCATTTTGATATATGGTGCTAAATATTTGCCTGTAAAGAGGAAATATATAAATAAAATAAATATTGCAGAAAGAAGGATGCTAAGGTGGATGTGTGGATATACACGAAAGAATAGAATGAGAAATCACTATATCTGAAAGAAAGTTGGTATTGCACCAATTGAGGATAAACTTAGAGAAAGTCGGCTTAGATGGTTTGAACATATAAATCGCAGGCCGATTGAAGCTTCAATTAGAAAAATTGAGCTATTGAATTTTGCCTATGTACAAAGAGAAAGAGGGAGACTAAAGAAGACATGACAAGAAATTATAAGGAGTGATCTTAGTTACTTAAATTTAGATAAGAATTTGGTAACTGATAGAGCGTAATGAAAACAAAAGATTCATGTAACCGACCCCACCTAGTGAGATTAAAGCTTAGTTATTGTTATTGTTGAGGGTCATTTTGAATCTTTTATGAGATTTAAAAAGCACAAAATCTAATGTTCATGAAAAGATATCTTCATGAGATATGTTGAAGGTGTTTTTTTGTTTTCACTCTTATTGAAAGTATTTCTTCAAATCTGATTCATTCTTAAAAGGCATTTGATTTAATATTACTTTAATGCTATATCATATTATCTAAATAATTTTACATCTATATATCATATTTTCAGTGATAATTCTATATTATTTTATAAAATTATCTACACATATCATCAAATTGAATAATTATTTTTTTAAGATAATATAATATAATATAATATCAAGATAGTAATTTTGATAAATGAGACTGCACAAAAAAAAAGAGTGCTTCGTATATAGATTTTATAAAATGGCATGCTTAATAAATGAAATAATAAAATTTCTTTTTAAAAATATGACGCCACATAATCGTGGAGTGGTAGTCAATTTTTATTTCATAAAATAATAATTTCATTTTTTATGCAAAAAAAAAATGCCAACATGTGAACTCAGAGTTAAAAATTAATTAAACAGCATATTCTAATCTAACTCTATTGGTTAATTGTTAATTAAATATCTAAAGTTTGTGGTAGGAATTATTTTTCATGTCACACCAACTGATGCTAGATCTACGATCATGATTTAAGTATCATTATTTCATAAAATTTTAATTAAGTACCACCATTTAAATTAAATTAATTTTAAGCCAAGTTATGACAAAAATTATATATATATATATATATATTATTTTGAAATAAATATGATGGCTAATAGTTATATTAAAATAAGTTATCGATTGAATGACTTCGATATATTATTTTTGAAATTGTATAAGAGCGTATCTCGAGTTGAATCACTTCGATATGTTACCAAAAATTATTCAAATATAAATCATTGATTGAATCACATCAATATATCAACTATTAGTTATATAAAAGTATTCTTATAGTTAAATTACTTTGATATATTACAAACATAATAATATTAGGTGTGTTTGTTTGTAAGATTAAATTTAAAAAAGGTTAAAATTAAATTTAGATGGAGATATTTTTTTATTGAAAATTGTGAATGATGTGAAATAAAGTTAGTTATTATGTTGGGATATGTGAGGGATGTGATATAAAGTTAGTTATTATGTTGAAATATGTGAGGTATGTGATATAAGTTAGTTATTATTTTAGTAATATGTGTAAGATGTGAAATAAATTTAATTTTTAATATTAAATTTTATGTGTGATGTGATATGCCTGGTTAAAATTAAACCAGGTTAATTTTAAACTCCTAGACAAACGGGACTAATAATCTATTCCAGCTAGAATAAGTTATTAATTATAATATAATATTTAAATATTAATTTGAATTAATTTAGAATAATTTTAGAATATTAAAATAAATTGAGCAATTCTAAGTTTCATTTGGTTCAAGCATTTTTTTTAGATAAGAGAAAAAAATATTTTAAAAATTTATTTTAATATTAAAAAATGTGTAAAATGTGAAATATTTTAAATTCTAATATCCGTATTTATATTAGATGCGAAATAAATTTAATTTTTATAGTTAAAATTAGTGTTGGGTAAAAAAACTTTCTAGAACCAAATGAGGCCAATAATAAAAGCTTGTTAATTACTTTAATATATCACAAATTATTTAGATTAATTTTAATTTATTGTCTAATAATTTTATATATTTAAATCTGTAGCTTAAGATCAACACAGAATATTTTAAGTATTAAATATATATATATATATATATATATAGTTAATTTAATCGAAATTTAATCCTCTAGGCCTCAACCTTGACGCGAATTGAAATGATTGGGAATGAATTAAATATTATATATGTATATATAATAATATATATTTTATAATGATTTTTTTATTAGATAAACATATATTTTATAAACTTGAATACTTACGTTCATTCATTTTAGACAAACTGCATTCCATACAATCAGAAGTCACAATCCATGTTAATATTATATATGTACATTTACATAAAAAAATAAATGTTCATCTGAGTTAATTTCTGTTAATATTTTTTTACAATCGAAATATTTCATTATAACGATGATCTAATTTTCAAAGATTAGAATTTTGCGTAAGATAAAGTTACAATTTTGTAAACATTCACTTAAATTTTAAGGAGATCGTTTAAATATCACGTTTAAATATCATGTTTTTGAAAAAGGCTTGCTGAGAGAAGAAAATCAGAAGAAGTTAAAAAATATTTTGTCATATATTTTTAGTCATTAATGTGTACGCTTAATTAAATTTCATTTCACCTTGACCTTAGGGAGGCGGTAGAGGGCAACTCGAATGTAATGGTGGTTCTCAAAGTAACGTTAGATTGCATTAAAACATAGGATATAAGGTATAATAACTTTGTCATAGAAGCATGCCAAATACAGCATTCTCTCCTTATTATATGACCTTTGGAAATACTTATAATTTTATCTTAGAATGATAAATAAATCTTTATCGAATAAATTATGTTCGGCTTTCAAGAGGAAAAGAGGAGTTGAAGTCAAAGAAGAAATCTTCGGCCTCCTCTCCTTAATTGCCATTTTCATACTTGTGCTTGATACTCGATTTATGTGTTTGATTGACATAATGATAATTTCTTTTATTATGCCCTTTAGGAAGATTCTTAAGAGGTATAATTGTAGGAATATATATGAGAATTATCTCACATTAGAATATTAACTATTTGAGAAGTTTATATAGAAGTGTTTGCCTTTACTTTGTAGTTTAGCTTTTGAGTTAAAAAAATATTTACACTTAAATATTAATCTAACTTGATTTTTTAGGATATAACACCACTAAAAAATGGTATCAAAGTCGTTGCTTTGATTGAAATCATGAGTTTTTTTATGTATAGTTACATTTCCATAATTTTTTGTGGCATGTCACAGTTGAATAATTCCAAGAATAGGTGACTCTTTTTATAGCATGCACTAGGTGGTTGAGTGGCCTTTTAGTTGCATGCACTCGATGGGTTAAATGACTCATTAAAGAAAGAGTGGATCTAATGTTAATATGAATCCTCATGTAAAGGAGTGAGATACACAAGAGAGTTGTCTCACATCGAATAACCCATAATAAGTTTGAGATATTATTATAGAAGTATTAACTCTCATCTATTAATCTAAAACTTTGAGTTAAAAGGTGTTCATATTTATATATTAGTCTCAATTTGGAGCTCCCTAAGATGCGCTAAGCTATATAATAGGAGCAATGCTTTCTTTCATAACGAAAACCTAAAACGAGTATAGAACAATTAGTTGTTTAGCTTACGTTTTTATGAGATAGAGAACAAGAAGTTAAGGACTTCTTGGATTTTTTGTGTAACTCCAATTGCGATAGTCACGCGTAATACAGAGTTTTGTTGCCAATTTTTTTGTCGACATTCTAACTCGTTGAGATAGATCTTTGCCTTCTTTGACTCGAAGCAATGGAAGGCTGATTATGGTTGGTTTTATTGCTGCCCCATGATGGCCTAAAGGCTGGTTGGTAGTGCCTTGGCTCTCGCCAGCCATTTCATGTGAAATAATTTAAAGCTCTTAAGGAATTAGCTTTTCATTTGCAGTATGCATTGCTGTCCCCTAGCAGGACACAGCTAAAAAAATGACACGTGCTAACTTAATTTTGCATTGATCACATTAATTACAAATAATCCTAATGACAAGATCAAATCCGAATATTTTTAGGAATGACAACGGGGCGGGTTTGGGTCGGGTTTATAAATACCCATACCCGCCCCGCTATATATCATTCATTACCCATACCCGCCCCATACCCGTTTTCGCCCCGCCCCGCCCCGCCCCGCTTCTAATTTTCATAAACCCGTACCCGCCCCGCCCCGCCCTGTTCCTCGCTCAGTTAATGAAAATCAAATTATTTTATTCTATTTGAAACAACAAAAATCGTAACCACATGATGTTAGTGACATTTTCTATAGAAATCATTCATTGTATGTAAATATCTGTAACAAGATCAGGAATAATAAATAACTTTCATATAAATTCTTCAAATTGTCAACCTTCTTAACATGAATTTCTATATAAAGCAAGCATGTCACAATTAAAGAGAAAATCAAATATGAGGTAGTTATAAGACCCTTGTAGGCAACATGTATCAGTTGATTTAAGAGCCAACTGGAAATGTCAACTATCACAAGTAAGAAAAACTTTACAGTAAAGAGTACATGCATTCTCTTTCCAAAGTACTATTTTTATTTAGGTATTAAAATTTAAAATTTTTAAAATTTTTAAATTTATTAAATCGGGTACGGGGCGGGGCGGGTCTATATGACTCATACCCGAACCCGCCCCATTTCATAACGGGGCGGGGCGGGTGTTCCGGAAAAAATTTGAGTACCCATACCCGTCCCATTAGGGGCGGGTCGGGGCGAGTTTATCGGGTACGGGTACAAATTGCCACCCCTAAATATTTTATGATAATCTACCCTCAATCAGGATACAATCCAGCCATTTAAATCAGATTTGGAACCAACTTAAATAAATTTCAGAATTTTCTTCACAAAGATACAAATACAATATTGTAGAAATATCTTGAAAAAAATTGAAGAGTAAACTCCTTTGATTAGGAGTAATCAAGTCATCAAATAGAAACCTTATAGATCCCACAACTTCACAAAATTCTTAAAATTTTGATTGACATATTCATCTCATTAGAGAATGGCAGGAGAAACAGTGTGGGCACAAAGTTCAAAACTAGCCTTTGTCAATAAGTCATCAAAGATTGATTATGTCATACATACATTGCGCTTAGCCAACAAAATGTTGCTTTCTCTCCTGCTGTAATTGATTGGGAAAGCTAAGCCATAATTTGAATAAGAGGAGTGCAGCTTTGAGAAGCAACTACACATTGATGACATTTGTATGAGACTCACATCAGACCCAAAATCCTACCCTTTTCCCTACATTCCATCTTTCTCTTTCATGCAGTGAAGACTTGAGAGCATATGTTAACCTCAGGTCTCCTATTTATAAAACCCTCTGCAGAAGAACCCAAGGATCCACTCAATTTCTGACTATTTCCATTTATTTTAACCTCTATACCACAAAATTTCATTCTTGGTTTATGGGTTTCAAGCCTGCCCAAAAGGAGAGAGGGAGCTCAAGGCGCCTCCCTGCGGCCTTCACCACTACCTTTCCTCCACCTGACCTCCCTTTCTCCTGCTTCTTCTTCTGCATCAGCGTTTCCCCCTTTCTTCTTTCTTCCTCAAAACCTTTCTCTTCGCAAACATGTCAGGTCTATATACTCGCAGTCACAGCTTTTCCCCAGCGACAGCCCTCTCTCCACAGATGAGAGACACCGCTGATATAGAAAGGTATTGACAGAGATGATTCGGAAAGATAAAAAGGAGTTTTTTATTCAACCTGTGATGGGTTTAGAGCTTTTATGCAATCCTGTTTTTCTCTTTGTTGTTGCTTATAGCCAGTACTTGGCGGAGTTGGTGGCGGAGCATCAAAAGCTTGGGCCTTTTGTGCAGGTTCTCCCTATCTGCAGTCGTTTGTTGAATCAAGGTCAGCGCTTTAATATTCTTTGTCTTTGGTTCAGTTACTGATTTGAACATCAGATTTTTCTGTGTTTGTTGGATGAGTATGTGCCGATTGCTTTTCTTGTTCATTAATATAATTAAATTTTCATTATTCTCAAATCACAAAGTTGGGTTTTAACGGACTATATTTGGATTTAGAACATTGGGTTCTAATTTTCAGTTCTTATAGATTTGTGTGAAATTTTCTTATGTTAAGGTAAAGCTTCCTTTCAGTTCCAGGGCTGGTTTTTGTCGTCCCTTAAAGCTCTAATGTGAAGCTGTCTATGGGGAAGTCAAGAGGTATTATCTTGGCCTAGTACGAGCACTTGGAACAGCTTTCTAACATTTCCTCCCATATTTTTGATCACATTTTTTGAGACTCTCGTTTCTTTTTCTGATGTCTACATGTAGCTTGTGCGTGTTCATATTCCCATTGTTTTTTTTTTTCATTTTTCTCAAACCATTAAGGATCTGACCTGATCCATTTGAAATGGGATCCCTCGGCTATCCCCACGCTAGGTCTTCCCACTTTTCTCAGTTGGGATCCCTTACCTTTGCCATGTATTAAGGTCAATTTTGACGGTTTCGTAACTTAAATAGCTCGGGCAGTGCAGCAGCCACTCTTCACGATTGCAGAAGTTGAATCATTGCAGCAATGGATTCTTGTATGGCTACGATTTTCGAGCGGCCTAGGAGGTGACCAGTTTGGTGAGGCAGTTGTCTTATTTGATGGGTTGTGGCTTGATGGTGATTCACTTGTTTGAGTACCTAGAGTGCTCTGTGGATTGCATTCCAATTTAGGTGATTACTTTTTTGGAAATAGTAGTGTCCCATATGCATTGAGAAGGTAATGAGGTAGCTAACTACCTAGCCAACCTCTATTGTTCTTTTGATTTTTTTGTGGGAAGGGGAAATGGCCCTCCCTCCTAATCTGTTTTCTATCCTTGACAAGGATAGAAGTTTATGTATTGGAACATTATTGTTGTTCTATATATATATGTATAAGCTATGACCGTCTTCGGCAAAAACTCTCAAATTTCTCATTGTATCTAACGCTTAAAATACTAAGTTGCTTATGTACCCTCTTTATTTTGATGTAAATATGAAACCATCAAAAATTTCAGTAAAAATTGTACCCAGTATTGGATCATTTACTATAATTTCTATTTAATTATAGCCACATTTCCTTTAACAACACATTGTATCTCAAAATATACTTTCTTGATGTTTTCCCAAGATTGTTTAAATGCTCTCATATTTATTTTTCTTTCTATTGACAGAGATTAAGCGAATCTCGGGAATGGTTCCCAAAAAAGGATTTGGTGATTACGATAGAATGCAGTATAGAAGCCCCAGTCCCATGGCTTCACCAAAACTCATCTCAAACATATCAGGCGCTGGATTAAGTGGTTGGAATGTGTTGCAGCAAGAGGTGAACCATGATGTATATTCTTTTCTCATTTCTTGTTCTTTTTTTTTTTTGTCTCTCTGCCTTTGTAAAATCTAATCAAATTACTTTTGGTCTTTCCCCTTTTTTTTCCCTTGTTCCTATTGCCCTTACTTTTTCTCCCCTTCCCCCATCTTCCCTTGCAATAAACTTGTGTGTCTGTGGGTGAAATAGTGTGCTTCTTAGCTTGACATTGCTCAGTATGTTACTGATATTTGCATGTAGAATTACCTTCACTTGCAGCACTTTATAGAATTGATTGGTCAATTATATATCATGAATATGATCCCATAAAATTGGGATAGAGTTGATGATAAGATATGCTCGCTAAGTTTGAAGTCATTACTTTCACATTAATCAATTTTCCTGCATTTTTTATCTGCCACTTGGAGATCTAATTATTCTTTACTGGTACTGCTTATCTCTGTATGTTCTTAATTTTTTTGCAGAAGTGGGGTTTCCCTCAAGGAATGACTATGGATTGGCACGGAGCTCCACCGAGCCCGAGTTCGTATTTTGTCAAGAAGATCATGCGTTTGGAAATTCCAGCAGATACTTATCCCACTGTACGCTCCTTATTTTCTCTTTTGTATTTTAGTTTGGTGATTAACCTCATTCATGGCTGTAGTTCAATTTTGTTGGACGCATTCTTGGGCCGAGAGGCAACTCTCTTAAACGCGTTGAGGCCTCAACAGGTTGTCGTGTTTATATCAGAGGAAAAGGCTCAATTAAAGATCCTGAAAAGGTAAAACATTCAATGTTTGATGTACTACATAATGAATATTATCTTCTCTTGATTTTTGTCTTGTTTTGAGAGACTTTGTAAAACTTTACGTCAAAACAACTTATCGAATTGTGTTTTGCAGACATTGTTTTTACTTTTTTAAACTTTCGTTCTTTTAACTTGTTTAACCCAATTCAAGTTTTTTTTTTAATTTTACGTCTAATGCAACAAAATTTGCCTAAAAGGAAACATTTTTATAGGCCATTTGAGAGCAACAATTGCTTTAATATTTCGGGCTTTTTTGTCAAAGGTCTTAGTTTTCATTAATGAATGGCTCGATGTGGTATAATGTATTCTTTCAATTCGTCTAGTTTGCAGATTTTCTTTGTTTTTCTGCTTGTAAATATCTCGTTTATTGGTTGCTTTAATGAAATCTCTAGTTGAGGTGTATACTTGTGAGTTCATAATATGATTAGTGGGAAATTTAGGTTGTTGATAGGTTCAAGTTGTGGCTAAATCAGGAACTATAATCTTATTGTTTTTAGTTGGTGAATGGTTTATTGATTTCAATGTTTTCTCACACTGAAGGAGGAAAAACTTAGGGGAAGGCCTGGTTATGAGCATTTGACTGAACCACTGCATATCTTGGTGGAGGCTGAGCTGCCTGCTAATATTGTTGATGCAAGGCTGAGGCATGCTCAAGAAATTCTGGAAGAGTTGCTTAAGCCAGTCGTAAGTATTTCTCCGAAAATTCCACTTTCATCTTCTCATTTGCGATTGATGCATATTCCGAGGAGTTTTATCTATTGGGATTGGATGACACTCTTACCTTTTTCACGACCTGACCATCGTATTGTATGCCAGATTAGAGTGCCGGTTGTAGGAGGATTATGTGCGACCCGGTGCGACAGGTTAACTAAACCACAATTTTATTTGTATGTGCGACCCGGGCTTAAGCCCCTGTTTGTTTGGTAGTTCAAAATTAACCTGGTTTTATTTTAAACAGGCATATCACATCATACATAAAATTTAATATTAAAAAATAATTTTATTTCACATTCTACACACATTACTAAAATAATAACTAACTTATATCACATCTCTCACATATCCCAACATAATAATTAACTTTATATCACATATCTCACATATTTCAACATAATAACTAATTTTATTTCACAACTTTCAATAAAAAATATTTTTATCCAAGTTTAATTTTAACTTTATTAAATTTAAACTTTACAAACAAACAGACCAGTGTAATATCCCAAACAACACAACAGTTTAGCTTATTACAACAGAGCTCAGAAGTTCATAGCTATTACATCATTTCTCAGTTGGGTCTAATAATGAAAATGGAACGACAACTAAACCTAATCATTGTTCCCGGCGTCATCGAGCATTGTAGGACGCGAAACAAAAGTAGGAGAAAACACAAATAATGCTGGTTTTATGATTGCTTCTTGATCGATCGTTACCATTTAGTTTTGCATATGGTATTAATTCTAGTTTTGGAGAAAACAATAGTGTTTATTTATAACCTCTAACTAAGTAATGTGAGGTTTTTTTTTTCTCGGGTGAATTACTCTTGGGTCCGTGAGGTTAATAATAAACTTTAAATTAGTTCATGTATTTTGAAATCTTTCATGTAGTTCTCATTTTGGTCCATGAAGTTTAAAATATTTTATGCGGGATTTGAGGTTAATAGGACGCTTTAAATTGGTTCCTCAAATTTTACCTCATTGAGAAGAGAGATGAGGGACCAGTTTGAAATCAACTTATTAATCTCAGAGATCTATATGAAAAAATTTAAATTCATAACTTCATGGATCTGCATAAAAGATTTTCAAATTCATAGACCAGATTGAAGTACCATATCAACTTCAGAGACTCAGGAGTAGTTTACTCTTTTTACTTTCCTTTATATATGTCAAATTTATTTTTCTTTTACTCTCCCAATTATAATCTACCTTTATGTACTTATTATATTTGTCTTCATTTTAAAAGAAAGTCATCCCGAAGTATAATTAGCACCAAAATCTTGTTGCATTTTATTTGATATTATTCATTGTATAATGTCATACCTAATGCAAAGACTCTATAGTCGAGATATTGTTTTCTTTGATATGCACCCTTGCCGCCTAGGTCATGGTGAGGTATACTTATAAAGTATCATTTGGGTCTTTAAAATTAGACCCCTACTTCATGCAGGTCTACGAATTTGAATTCTTTTCAAATAGATTTCTTAGTATGGAGCCCTATTTTACGAGGATCCATGAATTTGTGTTTCTTTCAAACGACTCCTTGAGGTATATAATGTTTCCCATGCTAGTCCCTAAGGTTGAACCCTTAGTTTATGCGTGTCCATGAATCTATCTGAGGCTTCACTTAATAAAGAGACGAGACCCGAGTGAAAATATTGTATACCTCAAGAACCTATTAGAAAGGAATTCAAATTCTTGGACTCACTCGAAATAGATGCCCAACCTCAGCGTCTCATCTTAAAAGAATTCAAATTCGTAGACCCACATGAAATAGGAGTCCAATCTCAGGGGTCCAGATGAATTTACCCAAAAATAATGTTTTCTCGAATGAGGCGTGAAACAGAATTTTGATTTTCCTAAAGAAATATGCCGACAACAATTGATCGTTATATTCAAATCACAACAGATACTGCAAATTAATACGAGTCTGCTTTGCGGTTTATAGGACGAATCGCACGATTACTACAAAAGGCAGCAGCTTCGAGAACTGGCCATGCTGAACTCAGGATTAAGAGAAGACAGCCCTCATCCCAGTGGCAGTCTCTCTCCATTCAGTTCGAGTTCGAGCGGAATGAAACGGCCGAAAACCGGGCGCTAATGAATTCAAATGATGTTTGTTGGCTTCCTCGCTTAAATTCATCGTTGGCTTCGAGTTGATCTATATTTTGATCAAATCCTGAATTCAAATGATGTTTGTTCTCTGTTGTGCATTCATCAGAGAAAATCAGCCAGTGAGTTTGATCTCAACAGAGAAGACGTAGCAGTCCATTTTCACTATGCTTGCTATTTTTCAAGCCTCTGCTGTAGACTTAGAACATTCATTTATTTGCATTATTAACCTTGATTTAGGACTCTGTGCCATGACTGAAAATATCATATTTTTTGAATACCAAAATATCATATTTTGGGTAACTTTTTTCTTTTTTTTTATATCTATTTTGGATACTCTTTCATGACCTTATATATGCATATATATATTAAATATTATATTCTTAGTATTTAATAAAAATCTAATGGGAAAATAGAAGTAAAAATTGATATCTTACTTAAGGTTTATTTGCAATTAATACAAATGTTATTACCTATTTGTAATATGATCTCTCCGTTTGCTTCTGTTTGTTATTAACATTGTGTTATTATTATTATTTTTCGTGCTAATGCATTATATTTAATTAAATTAAATTCATTAAATTTTAATTAGGGTTTGTTCATCACCCTCTGGTACTACAATAAAATATCTTGTCATAATTCAAGTTTCTAATTTTATTTTTTAGGAATTTTTATATATATATCACACAAATTTTGATATATTACATCACGCCTATTTTCTTTCAATAAAAAATCTTATAATATAAAATTTGTGAACAAAATATGCATAGTGTAGTATTGTAAGATTTGTAATATGTATGTAAATGTTACATTTTTAATACGCATAAGCGAACTAATTTATTTTGCAACATAATATTCAAGTAGTATTTTAAAAAATTTATGCTATAAATAATTAAAAATCATCAAGCAGGGTAAGTTCGACTCGATCCAGCTCGGTTTATAATATATGTATTATATAACATATATATATATATATATATATATATATTATATATATATATATATATATGTATTTTAATTCGAGCTAGATCAAGTCGAGCCTGTCCTGGCTTAAAATCGGCTCGAAATCATTACCGAGCTGAACTTTTGGCTCGTTAGTCGATTCGTTTAGATATACTCGATTTTAATTCAATTTAAAATCGATTTAATTTTCAATCGATTTTCGATTTTCGATCCATATTAACACCCTTACATGGCATGCATATTTGGATGGCTATTATCTTATGCATAGGTATGGGATGTCTTATGTTTAAGAGTAGTAATTTATATCCATATTCATTTAACTCGCTTTGACTTATTCGTAATAAGATAAGTATAGGTTCTATAATTATACATGTAACTCGCTCGCCTGGATATGAAATAGGGTGGATTTGGATATGATTAAATTATACTTGCCCAAACCCGTAATTCGTTAGTAATTTAATATTATTATATAATCTTAAAATTTAAAAATACTTAAGTATTATATTTTTATTTTTGTCTAAAATAAATTATCAGTAATGAATTTGAGGTGAGACGAAGTGGGGCAGGGTGGGATGTAATGGGGTAATCACGAATTGTAGAAATAAAGTGAAGCGGGGTGGAGCAGGTATAAGTTTTGGGAGAAGTCAGGCGAGCGGATCCCTACAATGAGAAAGGGAAGAAGATGAATAATTATTAAGTATCATTTTCATATCACGTTACGTATTGGGAAAGATGCAGAGTCAAAATCTTAAACTAGGAGTCAAATAAATTATTTATAATAATATTATAAAAATTTAAATTATTTAAATCGTAAAAATAATAAAAAATTTAAATTCTTACTAACATAAATAATCTTATATAAACATCAATTACATATAAATTGTTATAATTAGTTGATATATTTTCTTTTTATTATTAGCATTTTTTCATTTCTTTTTCATTTTATTGATTAGAATTAGAATTGTATTTTATTTAAAATAAAAAATTTTGAATTAAAAGTTTTACTACATATCTCGAATAACTAACATGAATTAAAAATTTAATATGCTAGATTATTCTATGAATTAAGTATTAATTTATGGAATAATTTAATAAATTAAATTCTAAATTATGATCAATCAATTAATCATATATTAGAGTTGCATAAAAGTTTCATGTTTAAATATTAAACACAAAAATAAATTTTTTTAATTGAAATTTTTTTAATAATATGAAGTTTATTTATATAATTTATATTTTAAATAATTTATAAAAAATAAATAAAAAATTTAAATTATAATTTATTTAAATATTTTTGTAATTTAATTATCTAAATATTTATTTAGTTTACTATCTCAATTTATATCATCAATTTATTTCCTAAAATTGAGGGACGTGTGTTAAAAAAAATGCGGAAGAATTAAAAATGAAAAAAGAAAAAATTAGGGGGTGTGATTGATGCCCATGTGGCTCCGCCACTGCACGAGGGGCCCGCCAGTATGTGCCCACGGGCCACGCATACCACTAGACCTGGGCACGGGCCCGGGGACCCGCCCGACCCGATCCGATCCGACCCGAAAATTTAAAAGCTTAGATTGTAATAAAATTTTTATATTATTTTTTTAATCCGGCTCAACTCGGACCAATCATTTTCATAATCGGGCTTGGGCATGATCACCGGGGCTCCGGCCCAGCCAAGCCCTGCTCCTAAAGGTTTCAAAATTTTTTTACTTGCTATGGAGAAGAGCTTACTATTCAAGTCGGCCCAGCTCGGCACCTAAAAGCTTAATAATTTTTTTACATGTTATGAAGAGCTTACCATTCAGGTCGACCCGGCCTGGCCCGAGATCATGTCGGTCTTGATCATGTAGATTTATCCGAATATATATGTATGTGTGTGATTTAACCTGCTTATTGGGTGACCCGGCCCAAGCCCGATAGATGCCCAGGTCTACATACGATTGACAAAAAAAATACAACAATATTATTTCATTCTATTTTTTTCATAATTTGATAATATTTTTAATATTTCTTTTTCTTGCCACTTAACCCTGCAGCATTCTATGCTTGCATGTTCCCTAAATTAAGGCTCGCAATAATCTTTTTTTTTATCTTGAGTTAAATTATTAAATAATTAAATATAATATTAGACCAACTCGGTTTAATAAATAAATATAATTCAATATTAAATTTACTTAGGGGGCATTCGGTTCATTATTATCTTAGTGTTATGTTACGCAATTTACATATAATATTTAAATGTCATCTTTTAACTAATAATTTTATAATCTAATGAAAAATTATTTATAAATATCATTAAATTAAATAATTGTCTTATCTAAATAACGTGATAAAATATTAAAATAATATTGAATCAAATGCCCTCTTAACTCAATTGAGTTAAATTATTCATAAGATAAATATACCTTAGTAAATTAATCCTACCAGCACGCCAAATGAGCTTAAAGTGCATTGATTCCGGATCATGATTTTCTATTATTTTATATGTAAATAATATAATTTTGGGAAATTTATATTTGTTATTTCTAAAAATTTATTATTTTTAGATAGTAGTTTTTATTTTTAAAGGTGAATTTATAGATATTATTTTTTTATAGTTAGATAGTGATACTGTATGAAAATAAATGAATTTTAAAAATATTATTTAAAAATAATAAATTTTTGGGTGGTAAATGTGAATCCCCTGGAATTTTAATTGGAGATTTAATGCAATTATGTAATTATCCCGAAGATAAGCCCTTGGGCCATGGCGGAGCTCATGGCGACGACGGACGGCTGATTCAAGCCTCGGGTACGTAAACTGCACTGCAGTGGACATACCGAGCGCGATCTCAGCCGTCCGATTGTAAGAAACTAGCGACATCCGGTCTTCTCTTTTATCCAACGAGGCCGAGCCTGGAGGCAGAAGCCAGAAGGTCGCAAAGGATTGTAGCGCTGCGCCGGGCGGATGATTTCCTTGAGCTCGATGGTCTCTTCTTCCATGTATAACTGTTTTCTTTTCTGTTTGCATACCACAATTGCCCATCTTGCTCTTGAACAATTCGCTTTGCAGTCTTTATTAATCTTGACGAATCTTATGCCTTCCGAATTTCATTTGGTGTTCGATTTTTGGACCAATTCAGAGTCCGTCGTATTCCGCCGTGTTTTTAGGTTTTCTATGATTGGTTTTCCCTAATTGCTGCCTCAATGCAAAATACTGTCATAAGGAATAGGTTAATGATCCCTCATCTCACATCTGCGAATTTTAATGTTTTACTTTTAGATCGTAAACAATCTACTGTAAATGCACACATGTATCACGGTTTTTCTTTCTTATGATTATGTTGGGTTGTTGGTTTGTGAGGTAAAAAAAAAGTTTTGATGTGATATTTTTGTTTTAAAATTTGTAAAAGATTTGAAATGAATTTAGTTATATTTTGAAAGGTGTGCAAAATGTGAAATAAAATTAATTTTTTATTTTAAATTTTGTATAGAAAGTAAAAAAAAAAAGTTGATTTTAATTATAGAGTTTAAGATTTGAAATAATATTATTAGTTTAATGTTGAAGTCTATGTATGATGTGAACTATAAAAATAATTGATCCAAAGGTTAAAATTAACCTAGACAAACAAATAGCTCAACTGTTGATTTTAACTCATGTTAAAGTTAACTTGGGCAAACAACAACACCGAATCAGGATATAATTTAACCAGATGAGCACATTTGATGCATGATATATCTTTTGTTTGTTTGAAGCATAATAGAATGTTGTAATGTTGAGCCCATTTCATTGATTCAACAGATGGGACATCTTAGTTTGTGGCCAATGAGCTTCTTTCTTCATACTTCAATCTTGTGGTGATAATTCTATACAAAAAAAACCTTAAAAATGACAATATCCTATCTGATTACAGTATACAGTATGCCTTCCAATCTCATATATTTTGAAGGACTTTCAATGCAATTTTTTAATTTATTGTAGCTATAAGCATGAAACATATAGCTGGTTCTTTTGTTTAATGATTGTAGGCTGGTTGTGAGCTTATTGGTCAAATAATTGTTAATTGGTTGTGATAGGTATGGTCAACTTTCCATACATGTAGCAAATTTTGCTCAGGTTATTAGGCTTGAGAATCTTTAATAGGTGACTTAGATCTATAAGGAATGAGAGCTAGTTTTGATAAATTTGGACAATCACCTAACTTTGGTTAGTTTCTATCAGATTTTGGCATCATTTTTTTTATCACATTACTGATCTTTTTTGCTTTGAGTTAGAGGTAATACTTATTTTTTTCTATTTCTAATGTCTCGTATAATGCCTTACAATGTCAAATGATGTAACTTTTTCCGTACCTAGAAGCCAAATTTACCTGGTTAATTGGCATTGGCAAATTTCTGAGAGGACACTGCCTCCCAAAGTTCACTTTGTGCTAAAGCCAGGTAGTAAAAATTTTCCCTCTTTTTAGCTACAATGTGTATTTTTTGACACTTTTCAGCTGCTTGAAGATCAAAAGAGTAGTCTTAATTACTAGGTAGTTTTACTTCAATAAGGCAGTGCAATATGTTGTTGTTTTTGAAATGCAAAGCACCACAATGTTGTTTCCAGTTATTCAAGCTAATGTTCAGGAGTTCTGCATGATAAGTTTGATGAGATAATGTCATCTTTTGCTTCTTGTTATATTGATAATAACTTCTCTCACTGTCCTCACTTTACACATGGAAGATCCAATCTCAATGTTACATCTACGCATGTAAATATTATTGACTAATCCCTTTCAACTAAGCTGAAGTCATACAGGCTAATGGTCAAAGGTGCTTTCTTGAATACCTGCAGCTGGAATATGCACGCTATCATAGAGCAATTATAACTGGAATTACTTGCCTATATAATGCGCAATCTCATTATTGTAGTTAGCTTAGATCTGAAACATTAACCTTAAAGATGAATGATTTCTCTTAGCATCAAATTGAAGGGGCAATTAGTTTTATAAATGACGCGTTGGGTTGGTACTGGGGAGGTGAATTTATCACTGAAGTTTCTTGTAGTGTAGAGATTTAGGATAAGCTTATATGAATGAAATTTTATGTTCTGCCTGTTTATAGATACTTTTGTCGTATATATGAACAAATTCAGCAATATATCATACATAAAGAAATGTTTTCAAAGCTCATGCTTTTGCCTAATTGTGAGGGCTACCTTCTGTGAATTTTTAGATTGTAAAACACTTTGAAGGGCAGGCTATTTGTAAAATTAATAACTTTGTGCAAGATGCCATGCCGCACTGCACATCAAACAAAGTCATGGTGGTACATGCATTACGATATTGGCTTAATGGCAAATTATGACACTATTACTTAGGGGTGAAGATGATTGACCTACATCTCATTGTTGTACTCCTGGTCAATTCTGAAATCAATGTCCCTTGAATACTTTTGTTAGGTAAAATTGTGGCGTATTCCTTAAATGTAGTTTTTTTTTAAAAATTGTGTTTATGTGTTTCTACAGTCTCTCTGAGTTTGACTTCTTTCATTTCCTTGTAGGCTTTATATTTCTGTGACCTATTTGTATCTTTGTTGCTTTACAGGAAAAAGAAAGCTGAAAGTTTGTCCTTTGAGGGCTAATTTTTGGGATTCTATTAGATCTGGGTAACTGAAAATGTACATTAACATTAACAAAGATCTTCTAGTGATTGCATAAAATTTTAATTCTTATCATTGTGCAGACAAGCCATTTTTTTATATCGTGTAATGTTACTGAAGTGTTTTTGTCCTTATGGACATATTAATTGGAGGTACTAAGTTGTTGTTTTCTATTGTGTAGCTTTATTTTTGATCTCTTCTATTGGTGTTTCAGAGTAATCGAGCAGAGAATACACTGTAATATTAGGGTATCACAGTACCAGTTTGGTTTTATGTCTAGTAGATTTACTATAGAAGATATTCATTTTTTGAGAGGTTTAATGGAAACGTTTGGGGAGAGAAAAGAAAATCTGTATTTGATTTTTATTGATTTGGAAAGAGCTTATGATAAAGTTCTTAGGAAGTGTTTTGAAAAGTTTTAGAAAAGAGAGAAGTTTGCACTACCTATTCAATTTGTTAAAGACATGCATAAAAGGGTTACTACTTGTGTTCGACCACACAGTGGTTTAATTAAGAATTTTTCAATTACAGTTGGACTACACCAAGGCTCAACTTTAATCTCATATCTTTTTGCATTAGTTATAGAAGTCCTGACTAGACATATCCAAGAAATAATATCTTGGTATATTCTTTTCGTAGATGATATTTTTCTTATTGATAATACTAAAGAAGGGTTAAAATAAAACTCAAGTTATGAAGGAATACTTTAGAACTTAAAAGTTTTCATCTTAGCGGATCAAAAATCGAATATATAAAATAAAAATTTAGTTAAGATAAAAGTACTTGTATTGATGAGATAACAATTGATAATCAAGTTATTTGGAAGAGTGAGCGATTTAAATCTCTTGGATCAGTTATACAAATAACAGTAAACGAAATGAGGATGTTATCAAATGAATTCAAGCAGGATGGCTAAAGTGAAGAAATGCTTTTAGTGTGTTGTGTGATAAAACAAATTCACTTAAACTTAAAGATAAATTCTTCTGAATAGTTGTAAGACCAGTAATGTTATATGGTATAGAATGCTGATCCATAAAGTAAAAATATATAAGTAAAATAAGTGCCACTGAAATGAGGATGCTAAGGTGGATGAGTATGCACGAAAAAATAAAATAGAAATGAGTATATCTGCAAGAAGGTTGGGATGGCCTCAGTTGAGGATACTCATGGAGAGTAGGTTTAAATGATTTGAACATATAAACTGTAGGCAGGTGGAAGCTCTAGTAAGGAGAGTTTGAGTTATTAGATTTTGTCTGTGTTAAAAGAGAAAAAGAAGACTAAATAAGACATGATAAGAAACCATCAAAAAGAATATTACATATTCAAAGATAAATGAGGACTTATTATTTGATAGAGCGCAATAGAAATAAATGATTTATGTAGCCAATCCCATTTATTGAAATAAAGGCTTAGTTGTTGTTGTATTGGTGTTCCGAGAAGTAATTATTTTGATATTTTGGTAATGATAAGTGTCATAGTTGATGCTCATTTAGACTACTTTGAATGAGTTGAAATGATATGAAATCTATCACAATTTTTATTATGAAAAGATGTTCATTATCCAATAATATTTTATGTAACGTTTAATTGGCATTCTTTTGTTAATCTAAATGCATGTTCTTTGGAGGATTCCTTTCTCAGCTTGACTGGATCTGGCATTTTAAAGCTTCAGTAAATCAAAGTTATTTGGCAACTATAATTAACATATTAGTTGTACATGTTCTTAGGGCTTGTTTAGTTGGCGGATAAATTTGGGTAAGAAAAGAGAAAATATTTTATTTTATAGAGTTGATGGGAAAGAAATTTATTTTAATATTGGGAGGTGTGTAGGATGTGAAATAAAGTTGATTTTTAAGGTTGGAATTTGTGTTGGATGTGAAATAAAGTTGATTTTTAAGGTTGGAATTTGTGTTGGATGTGAAATAAAGTTATTAAAATTTATAATAAATTAAAAATATTATTATTATATTTTTTTCCCCGATTTTGGGCATTTGCCAAACAAGGCCTAGTCTTGCGCAACAGCATCTTTTTGGACTTCTCATGTACAAACTTGAAACAACCAATTGACTTTTCGGCTATTGTAGGTTTTTAAAGAATAATACATCCCAATTGATGGAACCACCTTTAACATCAGTAGAAGAGGAAGACGAACCTGTGCCACAAGAAATAATTCTTCTTGAGAGAACTCAACCTGATGGGACATGTGAGCAAATTGTATTTTCTTCAGCTGCAGAGGTTGATGTGTATGAACTTCAAGCTTTATGTGATAAGGTAGTATTAACCTTAAAGTTTTTTCTTACTAATTATTGTAAACCTATTCAGCTGTTCTTCTAAAAAGGGAAGTCTGTTCTTTCAATCTTGTATTCATCAATACTGACTGGAACAGGTAGGATGGCCCCGTAGGCCATTATCAAAAGTAGCAGCATCTTTAAGAAATAGCTTCATGGTTGCTACCCTGCATTCAGTAATTAGATTGTTTGACACGGGTAATTGTGTTTTATGATCCATTAAATTAATTTGTAAGCTAGTTTTCATTTATTGTTCCTAATTTTGTATATTTCTGAAAGGTGCACCATATAGATTGTTTATTAAGTTCTGAGCAACTTAATGTACTTCTAGAAGTTCATTGACAGAGGGAAAAGAGTCAAAGCAACTTATAGGCATGGCTCGAGCAACATCCGATCATGCTTTCAATGCTACTATTTGGGATGTTCTTGTTGATCCTTCCTACCAGGTCCGTTATAGCTTGGCATGTTCTTGCTTGGCTTGTATATTTTAAGTAGTTATTCATTTATTTGGGCATAATAGATTCATGATCAATATAATGGTTTCATCTCAACACTACGAAATTTGCTTTACGATAATTTCTTGGGTGATCATACATGTTATAGTTTCGAAATTATGGGCATAAACATGTAATTTCTCGAACAAAGTGATGGCATTACGAATCCTAAGTGTTGTTATTGATAAAATGGCACTTATGTCCATTCTTGTGAGGGATAGAAACGTGAATGGTATGTAAATTAGAATTCGGTGAACTGAATGATGAATTAGTCATATTTAAGTTCTACTATTTTGTAGATTAAATGTGGTAATAGAGATTTTAACCACGCAAATAAAACCAATCTAAATTTTAAATTGAAGCGTCATCTTGGTAAATCAAATTTTACTGAGTTGATTAGGGGTATCAATCGACTCAATTAAATTAGATCCTGGATTGCAGAAATCAAATTATGCCTCTTAACATTAAATCCAGTAGTAACTTTACTCTCAATTAAATTCCATATTTTTCAATCAGAATCAAATAATATATATGAGCAGATAATACATTCAATCTTGCTTGACAACAATCAACTGAATTCAAAGAAAAATGTACATCTTTTTTAATTTTCTATTGACCACCTTTGAGGACAACACACTACTTAGGTGAATGAAGAAATTTGTTGAAATGAAGCCTTGGTGATGTGAGATATGGGATGGCTGTTGTTAGGGGCTGATGGATTATATCATTGATCCCATGGGAGAGTCATGGATAACTGAACCTTGATTTTACAGAAGTCCTACAAAAGAAAGGTCCAATATCCTCTTGATGGTATCATCTGTATATTTCCATAAAGTGTTTTTTCCCCAAAAGTGGCATCATTTTTATATTTCAATGGTGAAGGTGTGAGGGGATGCAACCTGAAGGGCTGAAGGCTCAATGGATGGCTAGACTTGATGCGATAATTTCTTTGATTTGGTAAGCTCGTAACTGCAGCACCCAGATTAAAACAGAATCGTAGATGACTAGAGACGCCAACAAAATGTTGCTAAAAATATTCAATAGGTTGATGCAGGAGTAGGCAAATGTGGCAAATCAAAGATGAGGGATGACGAGACAAGTAGAGTTGTCTAGGGTTTAACAAGGAAGGTTTTTTAATCCATTTTTTTAGGAGGATTGATGTTTAAAGATTCACCTAAGATCACGACTTTTCCCATTACTGTAAAAGTTTTTTCATCATTAGAATCTAATTGCACTTAAACTCAAATCTCATTCATTAATCATGTTGTAAATCCAAATATTCAATTATAGTTTCTATAAATAAAGAATTAAATTATATCCTAAAATACATGACGTGAGTCTAAAAAAAATTGAAATAAACTCAATAATATAATTATAAACTTTGTTAAATCAACTCAAATTAAAGAAAAAAGGCGATAAATAAAAGTAACTCAAATGAACAATCACTATGACCTCATTTGGTTCATGCCTCAAAATAGGCTAAATGTTATTTTATTAATATTTTAAGTTTACCATAAATTTAATAACTTTGTTTCACATATAGCTCAAATTTCAATATTAAAAATCAACTCAAGCACATTCAACACAAATTTCAATATTAAAAATCAACTCAAGCACATTCAACACAAATTTCAATATTAAAATTAACTCTATTTCATATCTTACACACTTCTCAATATTAAAATAAATTTCTTTTCCATCAAACTTGTAAAATATAATTATATAAAAAACCTTATAAAATAAAATTTTTTCTCTCTTACTTAAAAATAACTTTTCAATCAAACGAGGCTTATGCAATGATCAATCAGTATGATAGTGGCATGATCTGATTTGAGATATCAAATGCGATGATCAGATCCATCATTTGTAAAAACATGCTTTTGTAGGATCCATGTCTGCAATAATATTAACTTCTAGTTCTTTTTTTTTTTAAATAATATTGACTTTTAGTTCTAGTGAACGTTATAGTTAATTAAACCGTATGCCAACCCTTTTGTAGACCAAATTTGTTTTGACCGAACCCTCTCTCTTATAAAAACAATGGTGCATCTTGCTCCCTTAATTTTACATGCTCAAGCTATTTTGTTCTGCAGCAGTTTTCAATTGTTCTGGTGAAGGCAAGAGTTAATTCAAACTTATGCTTACCCTTTCATGCACCTTCCTCTTTTTTTTCATTTCATGTGTATTATCTCATGGTTGCACCTTTCTGCTCAGTTTTGCATGCTTAGACAACTTAAAGCTAATTTTTTACAATTTTAATTGACATATGGCACAAAATTCGACTTTAAACATTATATACACTTGTTCTAAATTTTCATACGTTACAGGGCCAAGGTCTTGGAAAGGCACTTATTGAACAGGTTGTACGGGCATTATTGAGACAGGACATTGGCAACATAACTTTATTTGCAGATAACAAAGGTACTTATGCCAAGTTGCTGCTTTGTAAGGATTTTTTTAACTTTCTTCTCATATTCTAACTTGTGTGTTTTTATGAGATTCCCCTTCTTATTGTCATTGCCATTTTCAACAATTCCTTTATGAGCCATGGAGGTTTGTTGCATTGCTAATTAATGGCATCAACCTTGGTTTAGTAGGATAAATAAAAGGAATCGTGTCTTATGAGTTCAAATTTTAGGCTCCGATTTTTAGGATAAATAAATGGAATTACGTTTACTGGTTCAACATGAAATTTCTGATATTAAAAAAAAAACATGAAATTTGTAATTCAAGCTAGGTAAGCTGCTCCTGGGTCTTTGAGGTCTAAGTTCTCATACAGGTCTATACTGTTCCTTATGTCAATTTTATTTTATGCAGATTTTTCTGCCCCATCCGATCTATAGTCTTTCATTCTCCAAATTCGATTTTATTTGTTAGTTTATGAATAAAAATTGCATAAATGGATCAAATCAATAATGATCTCAGAGAAACGATTCAAAAATTTGTGGAATGACATGAAAGAACAGCCATATATCATGGAACCTGATGTATGCAGTATAATATAGAAGTGCCAAAATTTTCATATTTCCCTTTTTATCATTATTTTTCTAGCCCTAAGGCGAATGATTTCAGGTAGCCCCCTTGTTTATGTCATACAGCACAAGTTGGTATGTGTTATTGAAACACCAACTTGGTTAGCCCCTCATATTTTGCAGAATGGCTCATTAGATTGTTTTTGTCTTACATGTATAGTGGATTATCTCTTATAGTAATTTTATCCTTCTAAATCAACCTTTTTGATTATGCTGATGTATTAAAGTTGAAGATACTTGCTTATAGAGAGTAATTTAATGGCCAACTTCTGTTAAAAACACCATGATTATGTTCTTCTAGAATAAGTAAGACCTGTTTACACCTTATGATAAACATAACCATTGTACTTTAGACTGAAGTAGTAAAGTTTATGGGTGTTTGCACGCAAACACTTAAAATTATCTTATTTTGATGTTGAACACTTAATTCACATACTTATATTTTGGATACATTCATATTATTTTCACACTTTTTCTAGGAATGTAGAGACGTCTATCAATATTTACATTTTGCAAGGCCCCGTTTGTCTAGGAGTTTAAAATTAACCTGGTTTAATTTTAACCAGACATATCACATCACACATAAAATTTGATATTAAAAATTAAATTTATTTCACATCCTACACATATTACTAAAATAATAACTAATTTATATCACATCTCTCACATATTCCAACATAATAACTAACTTTATATCACATCCCTCACATATCCCAACATAATAACTAACTTTATTTCACATCATTCACAACTTTCAATAAAAAAATATCTCCATCCAAATTTAATTTTAACCTTCTTAAATTTAACCTTACAAACAAACACACCCGATTCAGTTGTTTTTAAAGAAAATTAAAAAAAAAAGTTGCTAAAGCACTAGTTCTCATTACAAAATCACACTGCAGATGCAAAAGCTTTAAATTTTTCTCTACTCATTAATGCCTCTTATGCGACAGTTGTGGATTTTTATAAGAACTTGGGATTTGAAGCTGACCCTGATGGCATCAAGGGCATGTTCTGGTACCCTAGATACTAACATCTCAGGTGATGGACCAGTTTTTCATTTTATTTAGGCTTTTAGGTTGAATTGATGATGATGATGATGATGTTGATGTGATGTGATGTTGTAAAGCAATAACTGGTTAATGTGTTGTTCGTTATCTTTTAAGTAATGACTTACAATAACAGCCAAATCTTTATTCTACTAGATGAAATCGATTACATGAATTTTTTATTTTCATTGTACTTTATCAAATAAGAAATCTTCATTTATCTTTAAGTATCTTAGATCGTTTGTTATAGTTTTTCGTCATATTTTATTTGATCTTTTTTTTTCTTCTTTTTTTACATGAGCAAAATTCAATGACTCAATTCTAATTACTAGAACTTTCATTCGCCTATGATTTATATGTTTAAATTATTTAAACTGTCTTTGTTTGAGTTTATTTTTAATTGATATTACTGTAGTCTTTTTGTAGATATATTCATTTTTTATTCTGTCTTTTCCAATATACTAATTTAATCACCTTAGTATTATCTCCGTGATATTTATTTTATTTAAAATAATATCTAAATAACAGAGTATTTAGATAATATAATATATATATAATATCAAAATAACAATGAATTAAACATTCAATCATAACTTATTGCCTCTTTTTTAGTTAGAGTTAAAAAATTAATATAAAATATCTCTTTTCTTACACAATTTTCTAGTAACAAGGAGTTAAACAGAGAAGAGAATGAAGGTGATGTTGTAGATGGATTTGCAGCTAAGGGAGCATTTGGTTTATTATTATCTTAGTATTATATTATGTAATTTAAATGTCATCATATTTATTTGTTATTTTTGAATTAATAATTCTATAATTTTGTAAAAAAAATATTTATAGATATTAAATTAAATAATTATTATTTTTTATATAACATGACATAGTAAGATAACAGTAAATCAAACGTCTCCTAAGTTGAAATATGTGAATGTAGGTTTTTGTGAGTAGAGATGAGTCAGTTTTGCTAAAACGAAAAGAAAATTAATTTTCGAGATAAGAATGAATTTTCATATATATAGGGAATGGAACGGAGGAGTGTCTATATTCAATGTTATAAAAAAATTGAATATAAATTGAGTACAGTTTTAAAATTTTTGAAAATTGAATTGAGTTTCTTTATACTCGAATTAGAATTGGATTGAAAAGATCAGTTTGAGCTTAGATCGAGTAATGTATCACTCATTATTCGGCAACAAATTAAAGAAGCAATTTTATAATAGAATTTATATATTTTAAATTACAAGCATTATCATGATTTAATAAAATTTATAAAAATATTTATCAAGCATATATATTATAAAAATTCACATTATATAATAATAAATCGTTCTACAATAAAATTTGCACATTTAATAAAGTATGAAAGTGAAATGTAAATTATATGTATTAAATTTAATTATAATTTTACGTACTAAAATATTATAAATAAATTTTTATATTAATTTTTTTTTAAAAATAATTGTCAAAAATTAAGATATTATATTATGATTGTCATATAGTTGTGATATATTTAGCTATAATTTTATAAATTTTCGTGTACAAATAAAATCTTATAAAATTTTGATATGCCAACGAAATAATTTGTATTTATACAAATATCAAAATGAAATATTAATTATTAAATAAAAATAGGATAAAATACTTTTTAGCTGCTTAATTTGAATTATTAATAGAGGAAAATAAAATTACTGTTAACTAAATACGTAGAACAATAATAAAATAAAGTATATTTAATTTGTCCATTATAAAGTTGATAATCATAATAGTTTTTTTTTACGAAAAATAATCTTAATAATTGCTCATTATTAAATTGATTATTTGAGGTGATTCTAATTTTAGTTTCAAAAATTTTAGAGCTAAATTATGAGCGTAACTGTGTCCTTATCACTTAAAAATTACTTAATTTTATATAAAAAAATATAAGTATAGTTTTATGCACTTAAATTTAATTGATTATTAAGTAGTTATTAATTATCACACTAATTAATCATTTGGTTTCTCAAATTTAGATGCCATGTTATAATGTGAGTAGGTTTTACCACTTAAAAATTACATAATTTCATAAAAGTTTAACTACAATTTTATGTACTTAAATATAAATATAAATTTATAAATCTTTAATCTACAAATCAAATAACCTATGTTTGAAGAAATCTCGCGTGGGCTGGATCGGGAGGAGAGAGAACGACATAGGGGTAAAATGATAATTTTAAAAGATTTCAATAATAAAAAAAATAAAAAAGACTATTTGATAAGTTATTAAAACTCAGGATTCTGATGTTATAAATTTAAAAATGTGGATCTGTGTGATATTAAGTATTAAACACAAGAACCTGGGTGTAATTTGCCCTAAAATTAAAGATCACTTAAATTTAATAGCAAATATTTATGAGTAAATTAGGGCAGAAAGGTCAATTGTGGTCGGCAGGCGACCGGAGACGGTCAAACTCGTTAGTCATCCCAGTTCTTCCTCGCGCTTATCTGTTCTTACAATCTCTTTCCGTTGAGCCCTAGTTTAATATGCTCCATCAATGTGTCAACATTTCACGTCGAGTTGATTGGAAAATGACGATGATTTTTTTGAGGGAAGGAATCAATGGGGATCACATTCTTGTCTTCTTATCCTACTTCTATCGAGCACTTCAGCGGCAGCTTTCGAGGCCCTCGTATCCTCTCAACTCTTTTGGTCGCTTCGACTTCGCCTTCTTCGGATGTCGAGCACTTCATTTGCTTGACGAGCGCGGGGGCCTCGGTGGGTGGTCTGGTGGTATACTGCTGATTTCATCTGAATGCTAGCTTTTGGTTCATCGTCAAAGATGGTCTGGTTATTCGACTAGTAAGTTCTGGGGAGTTGGGCTTTTGAGTTTGTAAGTTGTGGGTTGCCGCCGGATTAGGAAATAAATAAGCAGCCTGGTGGTTGTGGCACCGTGGACTTGTTTATTTTTGATATCGTATTCTTTGTTGGGGTTTCTGATTGTGTTCTTGCTGTTTGTTGAATGATTCAATTTTTGGTCATTTAGACCATCTTGTTATGTACCAGTTTACTCTCTGAGTGATAAAATCTTGATCCTTTACACTAACAAACTGAAAAGCCAAAGGAGTTTATGTGTTAGTTGGGTGTTTCGATTTTTTATTAAAAGATGAGATAATTTAGACCTGCAGGATTTACGTCATGATTAACCTGTCCTCCATCTCGTGGGTCATTTCTAATGGATACTTATGTAGACTATAGTGCTATTTTTTTTTTTGATACTAATCAGGCTTTTGCTGATGAGTAATTTTTGATGGGTGTATTTCAATCTTATTGTGTCTGAATTTTCTTGTCTGCTCTGTCTTTCAAAGATTTTGCTGAATCCTAAGTGTCAAATTCTATCGAGTAGTCATTTTTCCTTTAGTCAGTTGTTTCTTTTTTGTTTTTTAAACTTCTTAACTTTGTTCCTTTCACTGCAGATTGAGATAGTAGCTCAATGGGAAGTGACCTTTAGGTTCTGATAACAACCACTCCAACTATTGCTGCAAGATGACTAAGTTGAATTTTGCCTTTTCAATAATGTTGTTGGTCATACTGTTTCACTATCTTTTGCAAAGAACTGTGGCACAAGTTACTGACCCAATGGAAGGTGCGTTGTTAAAAAGATATTGTTTAAGATATTCCCACTGGTATAATTTTGTGATATATTTATGTACGTATTATTTTATATGCTGTGCACATATTTATATGTCTATATCCATGGCTTGATCATTTATTATACGCCTTATATTTTGATTGTCATCTCTTGGATCTTCTTATAATTTTTCCCCCCAAGTCACTGACTGAAAGTTATAGGATCTAATGTCATATGAAAGAAAAATAAGTACATATGGAACCTGTATGGATTGAATTTTTCAGTGTGTTCATGCTCTAACCTTCTGTTAGGGACTTGCTATGACATCTTCTTCATTTTGTTGGAAGGGACTGAAATTTGATGGGACAGCGAGAGTTCGGAAAACTATGCAAGTTGTTTAGTTTGGCCACATTCCCTCAACTTTGGCTTGTGTTTCGGGAGTGTCTCTCTGAAGCTCAGTGCTAGATGAACTGAATGCATTTATCCTAAAAAGCATCTACCAGGATGGAGATCCACAGCACCATACATATAGTCTTACTAATTCGTTTTGTAAACCTTTTCTGGAAGTCTTTTAACAACACATGCACCATATGATATTTCTTAAGTTTGGAAACAAAATATTTTCTTTCCACTTTTAGTTGTCATCTAAGTTGTAATGTTCTTGAAAGGACAAAAGCCTTAAGCTTAGAATCTTGAACAAACTATTTTCCTTTTTAATGCTTGTTCTCATGAATTTATTAATTCTTAAGGATCACTCCTCTTTCCTGTCTGCAGTCCGTGCACTAAAAACTATCAAGAGCAGTTTGAATGATCCAGTGGGCAATCTTAATTCCTGGAATAGTGGTGACCCTTGCACATCAAATTGGAATGGGGTATTTTGCTATCCTACTCCAAATAATGGGCATCTGCACGTGCAAAAATTGTATGATCCTAGAATCTTCTTCTCTTTTTGTCCCACCTTCTCAAGCTTCTCTCTTTACTTTTCCAAATCGTGTTTGTAGCAGATGATTGGATGAATTTCGACTTGATTAAAGCTTATTTCAAACATGTGAAAATTGGTATGAAGCATTTGCCTGTCTTTTTATTTTTTGTTTTATTTTAAATACTGTAATGGATATCCCGCAAAAAGAAAACATATGAATAAAATAAATATTGCAGAAATGAGGAGCTAAGGTAGATGTGTGGATATACACGAAAGGATAGAATGAGAAATGAGTGTGTCCGAAAGCAAGTTGGTGCTGCACCAATTGAGGATAAACTTAGAGAAAGTCGGCTTAGATGGATTGGACATATAAATCGTAGGCCGATTGAAGCTCCAGTTAGAAAAATCGAGCTATTGGATCTTGCCCATGTACAAAGAGGAAGATGGAGACTAAAGAAGATATAACAAGAAATTATAAGGAGTGATCTTAGTTACTTAGACTTAGATAAAAATTTGGTAATTGATAGAGCGCAATGGAAACAGGATTTATAAAGCACGAGTACGATACGGCAATACAGATACGATACGATACGGATACATCGATACGACAAATTTAAAAAAAAATAGGATATAGATACGTTAGGATACGGTTGTTATATATGTGTATATAATATTTTATATTCTCATATTTAAAATATAATTATATGGTAGATGAGAATAACTTATATAAATTATTGTTATAAATTTCAAAAATATTTTTTAAATTTTCTTCAAATTAACTACAACTTTTCAAATGCTTTTTATATCACTTAAAATAATATTATGAATAATTTAACTTGAACAAATTAAAACATCTTTCAACTAAGAAATTTTAAAAATTTTAAATTTTAACAATATCATAAAGTTTGCATAATTACTTTCCAATCTATCAGATTATTTACATGAAATACGAGTTTAAATATATATCAGTAGATTAATTTCATTTTCAATTTAAATTCAATTCAAATTCAATTCAAATTGATTAGCTTGATACAAACATGATATAATAAATAGTACAAATGTTGTGACATAAACCAAGATATACTGATCTAATTAAAGCATATATATGTTCTCTCTCTTCAAATTTTTGACTAAATAAATAAATAAAATAAAAGGACTAAAGTTTTATTTTTTTTGCAATATAAGCTTGATGAAGGTAAAAAATGTGATTGACGTCCAAAAAAAGTAAAGACAATATTAGTTAAGACAAAAAAATAGAAACGTCATTAGTATATGTAAGATCATAAAAAAATGGTTAATTAAAGCAGATGACACAGCTGCCTGCGAATACCAAATCTTTTTCTATTGCTGAAAAACGAGCGTGCGTAAAACTTTCTGTGATCTTAATTGCGTAGCTCACTATATCTATCTCAATTTTAACGTCTAAATATATGCATTAGTTGTGTTTTATGTATGAAATATTTTTTATTGTGTACACCGAACCAACTGTTTTAACATTTTTTCCTCTAATTAAAAATATTTGGAAGTATCGGATAAGTATCGGGGAAGTATCAGATAAGTATCGGATTTTTAAAAAATAAAAATAAAAATTGATACACCATGTGACGTATCAAATACGTATCAGTGGAGTATCGGGGAGTATCAGGGAGTATCGGTATCTGATACGGATACAATACGGATATGTTAGGCTTCATGAAGTATCAGTGCTTCATAGCAAAGGATTCATGTAGCCGACCCCACCTAGTGGGATTAAGGCTTGGTTATTGTTGTTGTTACTGTAATGGATATCCTCATTTTTTAAGTTCGGAAATTATGACAAGAAACATTTTGAGAAGAAATTCAGACACATTTGAATGCATAATCGGGTTTTAATTAGATGCCTTTTTTGTCGTATATTGGGGAAATAGAAAGGCACTAGGTCTTTGTAAGATTCTTCACTAGTGAGTGACTAGTTATAGCGTTGACGTCACCACCTCTAGAAGTTTGTTGATATGTTGAATTTTCCTAAAGTCGCTTCTTGTTCTATGCTGATTCCTGACTGGAAAAGATTTCCTTGATGATGAACATTGCATCAGCAGCAAATTGAACACATTTTTTTTGATGTTCATGTATATTGCCTGTGTTCAGTTAACTTATTATGAAATTGATTGTCTTTCCTTCTGAGAGTGCATCAGTCTTATCTGTTATAATTTTACATGCATCAATGTGAGAAGACTGAATGGAATCTACCTGTAATTTTTGGCATCATACTCAGGCATCATATTGGATCCTTTTCATTGCACTGACATTTTGAGCCATCTCTTACTAGGCATCTTCTGAAGCTGAATCTCTCGGGAAATCTAGCACCTGAAATTGGGCTTTTATCTCAGCTACAGATATTGTAAGTTGGGCACATTCTGTATTTGGAAATTGTGCAATATTTTTGTATCACGAGACATCTTTTCACTTTTCTGTCACTTGCAATGCCATTACTTTTTTAACATTACTTAACTAGCAAATGAAGTTTTTAATATCTCATTGATGATAATAATTCTTACTAGTGCTTGATCTGATGAATCTTACATTTCTAAAGGGATGTTATGCGGAATATGATCAATGGAACTATTCCAAGGGAGATCGGTAGCATTACATCTCTCAAGCTTTTGTAAGTGTTGCTTTATCAAGTTATTCATTTTAAACTATACAGGGGATTCTAGAATGTTACTCAGTTGTCATGGACACAAATTGCGTTTTGTGATATCTCCAGTGTGCTACTTGAGCATATTCCTATTTATTTTCTTCTAGAAAACTAATGGCTTTTGTGCAGCTTTCACCATTGTAAGCTCTGCCTGGTTCTGGATTATAGGTTCTTTTTTTTGAATTCACTGGTTTTTGGGTTCTAGGTGAGTGGTAGAACCAGGTGGGCTTATTTGAATTTTCTGTACGCTGAGGCTTAACTCTTTGACTGATGGCTGTCATCTATACTGATATATAGCACTTGGTGCTAAACTACTTACACAGTCGCTGGGTACTTCTGCCTCATTCTATTGTTACCAGCTGTTTCCAGAATACTAACTACTTCAACCAAGGTGGGTTATGGGAAAAGTGGTTTAGCCATTCGGAAATCGATGTGAAATGAATAATCCCTATGAACTTTTCATCCTGCACTAGCCACTAGCTACAGGTCTATACCATCCAATTGGCGTTAGTGTTTTGTTGAAATATATTTGAGGCCATAGCAGCCTTCTAGCGAAATAGATTCACATTTCTTTTAGAATCTTGGATGGTGTATGGTAAATTCGCGATCTAATTTATGGTGATGTGCCACTTGACATAATGGTGATCCTAAAATAGTAAATGGTATTAGAGATAGAAGTTATCTCTTGATGTCTTTTTAGTGACGTCTTAATTAGTTGAATAGTGTAGGCAATGAGATTCTGAGTTTAAGTTGGAAAGTGAAAAATTTACTGTTCCACTTGACAGGGTATGGGGGATCTTAAATGTTAAGGAGTATTGGAGATAATGATGTGTTCTTTTTTGAAAAGTGGATGAAGATGTGTTCTTGATGGCTAAAATCTCCATCATAAGTTTAATCATATGTATATGTTACAAGAGAAGAAGGATCAGTTGAGAGGTGAAGAAATCTATGCAACAGCAACATGGGAGTAAAATAGAAGATCCTTTTTTTTATGGAAAAAAAAGATCTTTAGGAACATTGATACTAGTAATGGTCAAAAATTTGTTAATTGTTGAAATCATGTTCTATAACAGTTAGATGTGGTTCGTGGTTGCAGTTTGAGTTAATATTTGTTGTATTGATTAGCAAACAAGGTTTAAAGAAACCAAATGCTGTAAATGGAAATGGGGATTCAACTTTGTGATAGTTTGTAGTCCTAATGGTACGAGGATTATAGGATCAAAATCTTAGTTATAGTGTCTTTTTTTTTATTCGAGGAGTTGTAAATTTTTCAATCCGGACTCTCCCTAAGGACCTTGTACATATTCTCTCTCTCTCCCCCCTTCTCTTTATATATATATATATATATATATTTGTGTGTGCGTGTGTATAGAATCTTATACTAGTACTTGTATGCATTTCAATTAACAAAGATTCTTTTTCAGCGAGCACTTCTTTTTTGGAACACTTTTTTTTTTCCTTTGAACAACCTTCTTTGCCAGGGCTTAATTGTGCAGCAACTTTACCCGCGCTTTTGCCTAATAAGCCTCATTTTTTTAAAATACGTCTACGGGGGTAAAAGTGTGTTAACCATTTTGTCATATATACCTAGCATATCTACCATGCTTTTCCGTTGTGAGATTTTCTTGAGTCACATTCTTCTTGGGTGTCGCATATACCCTTCTTTCAAAACTCGACATCTTCATTGAGGTTCGCTCCATCATTGCCCTAAGAGGCAATGTGTAGTGATTCTGATATCATATATAACAGCATAGTCCAACGTAAAGATTATTTATTTTTACCTAATTGGTCTTACAAGTTTTAAAAAACTTTAATAGGGATAAGGGTGTATTTTCATATATAATCAATATCTCTCTCGTGCTTTATTAATACGAGATTTTTCTAAGGATTTCACATTTGTAACCATGCTCCTCCCCCCTAAAATTGGCACTTAACCTATTTCATTAAAAGAAATATTTCATGGAAATATTGGTGCTTAGCTAAGGCAGAGGTGACTAGGGACAATGTGAAACTTGCGTTGAGCTATAGACAATTACCAAGTACTTAATCTACCGATACTTAGTCAATGTAGTAGAACAATGTTTTAGCGGTTTAGTTGATAGTGATTTTCCACAAAGTTGAAATATGTGCAATTGTTTTGTATTTTGTGAGTTTGTTTATAAGATTATTTTCTAATTTCCTTTGAAAATTAAATCCTACAACCTTTATATGTATGCTACAGTTGTTATTGTGATTTCGTGTTATGTTGTTCTCTTGCCATGCAATATTGCTTTTACTACTTGTTGCTATTGTAATCTCATGCTTTTAGTTAATTTTGCACTTGCATCATACAATATGAATATTATTGGAGGTTTTATATTTTTTTCCAAATATTCTTTTTATTGTGAGATTTACTTCAATTTTATATACCTAATATTGTATCCTGTGCAATAAGTGCATGGGCTTTTTTGTTCACAATTTTTTAAAAAATAAATAAAAGTAATAAATAATAAAGGTATGATATTTTTCATAATTTTAAATATTTAATATTTTTTTTTATTTTAAAAAGTTAAAAATTATAATAAATGATTTTATGATCTTGCATTTAAATACATGTTAACATATATAAAGAATATATATTAAATATAGTTAAGAATGCTCAAAAGTAGTGATGATGAAAATACAATTACTTTGAATCTCTTTTATATCATATTATTTAATTAGCTTATCATAATTACAAATTGACACTTTATTTAGTTTGTCATTTGCTTGTTTGTTATTTTTTTATATTCAATGCTACATATATATGATTTGCTATATTCAGAACACATAACTTATTATGTATGCTTGAGAAATAATAGATCAAACTGCACAATTGGGCTATTTTATGTAGTATCAGAGCTAGTTAGATTGAGTTTGTAAATCAGTTTGATTTGAAAAAATATGAGTAGTTCTTATTTAATTAAATAAGTAATATTCTTATACATACATCTTTAAATAAAAAGTTTATATTGTAATAATTGACTAATTAGTAATTATGTAGTTAAGTTTCTATAAATAATATTATATATATTAATATTTGATGCAATTGCTTATAAAATTATGCACCTCACTGGTGAGTTTTTTTTTCAAGGGCTCAATAAATGTAAAAATTACTTATACAATTAAATAGTTTTAAAAATATTTTTAGAAAATTTAATAAAATTTTTTTATCAAATTTACTTTTTAATAGTAGTACATTCTTGTTGTAAAAATATTTTTTAAGTAAGTAAATTAATTTTTGGCATATTTATTTTTTGCTATATTTATGAATTTTTAAAAATAATTATTTAAAAATATATTATAATTTTTTGAATTTTATAGTATCATCAATTTTGTTTAAAACTCAAACTTCACTCGTATTTACTTGATTTGAGATTGACTTCATTTTTTTTGAGATACTCGAGGAGAATTGGCTCAAAATTAAGTTGAATAATTATACATACTTAAAATTTAAAAAAAATATATTTATAATATTTTCTATGTATAAATAAATTATCATAGCTAATATAGAGCTTCTAAAAAAAAGTAGATAAAGAAAAAATAATAATACATACATAATTACACACATATGTTTATATTTATAATTATATATTTTTATATAAGTAAAATATAAATGCAACATTAAATAATAAATATTTTAATTAAAATGAATATAATTAATTTGATTTAATCATTTAATTTGAAATCAAGTCGTAGTAAAAGAATTTTGATTTATTTAAATTAACCTAGACTCATTCCAAAAATTTTTATCCATGATTAGTCGTGAATATTGACTCAGAGCGCTTATTATAAAGATAATCTAAAAATAATTATTTATAATATATATTATACATAAAAATATTAAAATTTAACTTCGATTAAACTATAAAATTAACTGAAAAATGAATAGTTTTGAATTTTAAGGGTTAAAAGGATCTTTGAATTTTAGATGTAAATTTATATATTTTTGGGCTACCATAAATGTTATGCTTTTACTGTTAATTTATTACTCAAATATGAGTTTATACATCTAATCAAATTCAAATTATTTTAATTTTGCATTACAAAATTTAATATTTTTTTGTTTGGGCTTCTATAAAATCATAGACATTTGGCAAAATAGATAATATGATGCAGTGTGGGGAACAAGTTAAGTCGATCCTAACGCTACTAAGATTAAGTTAGCGCCTAAGTTTTTATTTATTATTAATTTAGATGCAAAGGAGAGGAGATTAAAACTAAGCTTTTCAAATTATATTAAATATAATTATTTGCATATTCACATACATGTCTCGAAATTGCTTTGATGATTAAATTTTAATTCGAGCAAATTCAGGAAACTATTGCAAATAAGATAATTAAATTTTCGAGCTTCAGAAATGATTTAACGCACATGCATATTATCTAGAAATTCCAGCACATGATATTTCATCGAAGACTATTTAATATATTGAAATCTTCACCAAATATGAGTTTCCCAATTCGGTTCAAAAGAAAGATATATTATAAAGAAAAAAACAGTGAACTCCTCTCTCAATAACAAGCATTTGAACTCAAATCCATCCAAAGCTTAGGCAAGAACAATGAGCAAGGCATTGCAGGAAATGAATTGTATTCTGGAACATGGAAATAAGTAGAAGCTAAAAGAAATGCAGATCAGAGAATGTCATTCTAACAGTACCATGAAAGGGAAAACAAGGAAGAAACACAACGCAGGATTTGGAAAAATCAAGAAACACTGTAACCAAACCACGAAACCTCCAGCCTCTGTTCTCGAAGCCTTAGCCCTCTGCCTTAGCCTCAGTTGAAGTCGAATCTTCCTTGAAACAAGCCACAACCACCTGCTCCGCTTGAACAAAGAGAAGGCCGAACGCAGCCGCTTGCTGTAGTGCCTGCGAGAAATCCTTGACCACCTGCCCGGATCTCTTCAAATCTCTGCTTTGAAGGTAGATTTGCTCACAGAAACTCCAAAAAAACTCCCCTTAAGGCTGCGATCATCCCTTTATATGCGGTTCACTTATCTACGCAGGACATGAGGCCGGCGGTTGGGGAAGACGATCGTGGCCGACGGTTGCTTGCGTGGGCACGTGGCCGGCGAAGAGAACCGCCAAATCCGGCGGAGTTGGCGTCGTGGCTGGAGACCGAGCGAGCAACCACAGTAGAAGATGCCATGAATGCTTCTCTCGATCACAGTGAAGCCATTTTAGGGATTTTAATGAATAATTTATAATTAGTTTGATATTTTCTCCCCTTTTACAAATAGGTCCTTGCCATTTTTAATTAACCCATAAAAGATTCAAATTGGGTTCAAATCGAATTCGATTTGATTCTAATTGAATCTTTCTGACTCCAACTGACTTGAACTGAAAATAAAATATGTACATGACTCATAAGTGGGCATTCCCACCAACATAACCCAATTTTGACTCAATAATAGCCCAAATAAAATGTATAGAAAATAAATATAACTATATACAAGATAACAAATTGTATAATCTATGCTCAAGATCGTAGATTATAACGTAGTCACTGGCGCTGGTGATCTGGCTTTGCATCATGATACCTATAAGACATTTGGTGCGTGCTACATCAGTAAAATTAAATGTTTTGCAAGGTATTATGTGTAATTCAAAAAGTTCAGCACTTGTACTAAGTTTAATTATATAATATAGACTCTTCTTTCCAAATTTATAAAAGTTAATATAGGGCTATAATCTACTTGCTTAAGCTTTTAGGTTGTTGGTATATAATTTACCTGGTATTAGAGCTGAATTCTCAGTTTGGGCCTCTGTGGTCCCAAATTAGCACTAACACAAGATTTAAAAAAGACCTATGCTGCATTGAATAAGCAGCTTGCGAGTGACCGGGCTTGTATATAAAAACTATTTTCAGGGCATGTCATACAAGCTTAATCTTTTAGGTGAGGTGGTTAACATAAAATTAACAGTGTTCTTATTTATATATGTAGGCTTTTAAATGGTAATGCGATATCTGGATCTTTGCCTGATGAGATCGGCTATCTGCCCAATTTAAATAGACTACAGATTGATGAGAACCAGATTTCAGGACCAATACCTAAATCATTTGCAAATCTGAGCAGTGTGGAGCATCTGTGAGTCGGATAAGATGCATTTCTATAGCTTAGTGCTTCAAATAATCTACTTGATTTTTGATTTACTTTTTTTCTCCTTAATCAGCCATATGAACAATAATTCATTAAGCGGACAAATTCCACCTGAGTTGTCTGGACTACCAAGACTTCTGCACCTGTAAGTCATTATTGATTCATCGTGCTGGGTTTCTGGTAGCATTGTTATATTTAGGCGTTATTGGGCCGGTTGAATTTCTTGTTAATAAAACATTGTGACTAAAATTGTTTTTGCAGCCTTGTGGATAACAATAACTTGTCTGGGCGCCTTCCTTCAGAATTTTCCAAGATGCCAAATTTGAAAATTCTGTACGTTTTTTCTTTGCTAGCTTTTGGTTAACATTCTGTCTTTTTGTATCACTCTACTATGGTAGTAGATAAACATTTTTGTATTGATCTCATTACAAAATACGATAAATTTGAAGTAATAAAAATATATTCAAAGCAAATTACAAAATATTGTATTATTATCATAAAATAGAATACTAGTTATGATAAATAATTAACTCAAGAATTGAAAATTTTAGCTCACGATAGAGCAACCAATATGGCCAGGAATCTCTAATCTAACTAATGTGTCATTAATCATATCGTTCTACTAAATTTGTCTATGCTCATTAGTCAATCCAGATCGATGCCACTTAGTTCAATCTTAGTTATCGAGTGTAAAATTGGTTTGGGATGAATTGACAGCCAGTGGTATGTTGTCCCTATCTACTCTTCTTGGGTGGGAAGAATTCGACCTTGTTGAGTATGTATTAACCCACTATAGCATCTCTCCAACAAGCTAGAATCAAGTCATTGAAGCTAATCTTACAAGTTCGAAAAGTCCTTTTATGGGAGCAAACCTTTTCATCTAATTAAATACCTTTAATATCCTCAATTTTGAGTTGAAATCATATGTTTATCTGTAATTTTCTTAATTTGCTTTTTTTGGGAAGTTGTATTGGTGCACTTAAGGGTGTGCCCACTCTCAATTGGGGAGTAGGCTCAAATGGGTAAATTAGTATTGCTTTTGGTTTTTTATAAGCCATCAGTTCTGAAATATTGAAGGCTACACCAATCCTTAAATCTTATGGTAGGTTCACTTTGTACACATTCGATCTAATTTTCTTTAAGATGTTAAATAAAGTTGCCTCATAAATTGTTAATTTAATAAAGATTTTTAAAGGTTATCGTTCAAATTTCACCCAAATCTTCACAAAATCTCCCCTAGAAAATTCATTTATCTTTATGTAAGCATTTGCCATTTTTCTTGAAGAGTAACATTCAAAATATAGCCATGGTCTATCTAAGATCACCAATCTCCATTGGTATGCCATCACACCAAACCTTGTTTTGATATGGGTTGAATTGAATTGTGACTAAGCATCATTGTATAACCTTTAAGGAAGAGGCATTGATCTAGAATGCCTTATAGAGATTTGGGTGACAATCGAGAGTTAAATCAACCTTGGATATAGTAGTGGTGGCAATCACATTCAGACAACTTCTACTATCAATGATAATTTTACATGCCATTTTGTTAATTTTTAATTAGGTGTGAAAGATGAAAGTTTTGCGTTAATCACACTCTTTTTGGGTTGGGGTCAGGGAGCACCTGGCAATCCCGATTTTAGGATCACTATGAAATTCGAGCTCATAAGTAAATCACATGTATTCTGAAGTCTCATTTTAGGGATTCTTGAACTCGTGTGCAAGCGCTTCGTTAGCCAATCCGGTTAGCCTTATAAGCTGGAGAATCGCCATCTTGCTCTATGATTATGATCATTGGCATCTAAAACAATGCATAGAACAAGTATCACTGCTACAAGAGGTTTCTCCGACAACAGTCTTTCCTTTATTAGTGGTATGAGGGTGGCTAGTGGTTAGTGAGTCATTAGTTGACTTTGCTCTTATAGGTGTGAACTTTGTAGGAGCTACAATCAAATGCGGTCAATCTTACAGGGTGCAATCGACCGTTGATACCTCTAAAGATCTTGAGCAACTTGATAAGCTTGCTTAAAGGTAGGGATTTATCTCATGATAATCTCGCACTGTATGTTGTCCAGAAATCCAGATTAGAATCTAGAAAATGTGATTTCAGGGTCCTCGTGAATACCAGATTGCATAAGAAATTCATTAAACTTCGCATTGTACTTAACAATAGTTTATTGCCTTGAGTCAGCTTCTGCCATTGATCTAATAGGTGTTGCTAATATAATAGGTGGCTATACTTTTCTTTAAGTTTTGCTTTAAGCTCATCCCATGATCCAATCAATTTCTATTGATTGTGTTGCAAGATTCGCTCAACATTATTTATATATATTGTGAGCTTTATCTTCGTAAATTTAACCTCACAATTCTTAGATATATCGTTCCATTCATAGTAATGGTCCATGCCTGCTTCTAGTTTAAATAAACTTTTGAGTTCAGTCGACCGTAAAAGATCGGGGCCTCTACCTTCATGCTATGCCAGTTATTATCTTCTGGCTTACGTGTCTCTCAAGCTTGATAACCTATAAGATTATGCTCGGTTCTCTTAGGTTTATAATTTTGCCTAGGTTCTTCGACCTTGATCCCACTTTTCAGATTATTCTGGCCTTTAAGTCGATTTATTTTACTGTCAATACAATTTAATCTTGCCATAATCTCTGCTGACGCTCTTAGGAGCTTGATATACATACCAATGGTTTTTTTTGAGTCAAAAACTAAGATATTCAGAACCAGAATGGGTGCGCATGCAATACAAAAACTAAATATTGGGATCAAAGGTTATTGAAAAAATTACCGACTCAAAATAGGGCTTAATTTGGTTTCAATAAATCAAACAAGGTAGAACATAATTCAGGTTTACACAATATAAACCAATAGCGATTAATTTTCACTTAATAATGTTTGGTCACATAGTGGAGCAATTTTGAATGGAATCTAGACGAGCAAAGAAATTCACGGTAATTGAATAACCATGTTAAAAAAAGTTATATTTTCTTTAAAGTTCGTACTTGTACCTTGAAATTATGAGTACTATAATGTGGTATTTCATTAGTTGAAAGAAGTTGGGTCCATTTATGTAATTTCTTTTTTAAGCAAACTTCATGGGAGACTCTGGTGGGGGATACAACCGGCACGGGCGAGTGGGTCTGGTGACATGAGCGCTTGCGGCATGCGACTTAAGTGGCATCAACTTAACTTGGTTCGTGCAAGCCCGTACGTGGTCCGGCGTGACTCAAGGAAGGTGGGCAAGGGCTTAACAATGGTTAATGGTTCTCTGAGTGTGGGCACGGGAGCATTCATTAGCGAGGAGTGCTTGGTGTTATTGCGTAGTGCAACAACTGAGTCCAGAAGACAATACAGATGCTGCGAGTCATGGTTGCAACAGCTGTATTGAGTGCAAGTGAGTAGAGGTTGACGTGCAGGAAGGCCAAACACTAGTTTGGCTTGGGCATGCTTGAGCACACGGTTGACGCAATTGTGCGGGCGTAAGCAAGGGAGCAGAAGTTGGCAATGCAGTTGAATGAAGTGAATGCTGAGAGGGGATCATAGAGAAGTAGAATGGATCGAATCGGAGGAGACCAGCTTGAGCGAAAAGATGGAGTTTTGTGATTTTCACCCAATGCCTAAGTCCTTCTATCCGGGATATTGATTTATTTTAGAATCGGACAATCTCAAGGAGAAGACAAATAATAGTCATTCAGCATTACCAAAAACAATAATCAATAAGATGTTTATATCGATCTTCATACAATCGACACAATAAAAGAAAAATACAACATAAGTTTTTCGCATAAACGTGAAAATACTAAACACCATGTCTAAAATAATAATCACGTAATAGAAATAACTAATATAGAATAACTGTAAGTAAAAAATATCTTAAAATGAAATCTCTCATTAGTGAAATTAGTTGGAATGAATGAAGAAATTTCAAATCTATCATGTTGTCAATCCTTAATAGCTATCTTTCCAAATTAGTTCCGATCATCAATTGATCCAGATCCTAGTATTGTGACCAGATCTCGGTCGTCGGTGATGAACTCCGTCAAGAATGAATCAACGGTCAGTCGTCATGTACCCACCAGGATGGTATTGGTGCCACCTTTAGTAGGCAAGAGCTGTTTATTCAGATTGTTATATACTTTGGTGAGTCACATACATATGTCTTTGAGTTAGGAGATAGGAAATTTGTATGAAAATTTTATTCGCCTCGTGTGATCCAAAGTGGAGTACTAATTGATCTCGTCATTTCAAATAAAAGTGGAAAAGTGTCTAGTTCCTTTTTCCACGATTGTTAGAGTTTGATCAATTACTAATGGCTACTTGTGGGGAGCCTATTGACTTTTTTATTCCAGAGAGCAAGAATGAAGACCTTCGATTGAATTTGCCTCGACTGATATCACCGAAGTGTTGTGTTATTTTAGTAGCCTCTTACCCCCTCAGCTTTCCTATGAGCCTATTGGGATATTGATTTAGGTAAAAGGCATATGTGTTGATTCTCAAGATTTGAATTCTGGTAAACTCCTTGATAAGCCACTTTGGTGTAGTCAATCTTTTGATTTGTGGTGATACACGATATATTCCATTTTGGATTCACTCTGTTTGTGTCTAGCCTTCTTTCTTCAATGGACAATTGCAGTTATTGGCATTCGCATTTTGCGGTACATTTTTTAGTGGTCTCAGATGTAGTTCGCTTAGTGAAGTTTGCTAATGACTTTTTTCCTTTGCTAGAACAGTAGTCGAATCGTTTACTGATGACTCATGGTGTCGATTGCATCTGATTCTTTAGTTGACGTGTATGAGTATAGTGAGTTTCAATCATCGTTAACCTATTATATGCATATCCACATTCGGGGATTACACAAAGTCAATTTTAGTTCTATTATTTTTGCAAATTCGCATAAGTGAGTTGTGGTGTATTCTAGGAGATTATGTGATGGTCGATGCAAATATAAAAGTTTACTGTGAAGGGGATTGGGCCTTATCAAGTTCTTAGGAAAACTAACTTAAGTGCATATGAATTTGATTTACCTTTAAATGTGGGGATCGGCATGGTTTTTGATGTATCAGATTTTATATTATATTTTGAGTCACTTCCTGAGTTTATCCTTTCCACTAATTCTACTCCACCGCACTTTCTATCATAGTCTCTGGTTCCTATCTAGAAACTTCTATCCCCAAGAACCAAGGATAGTCTCCCAAATTGCAGCTACTCTTCCTCTTGAGCTACCCGCACCACCATCACTATGTTCACTAGGTAATATTACTATATTCAGATTACTCTTACTTTTAATGGAGTGTTTCATAGGATCTTCTTCAGTTGGGGGAGATTACTACATCCCAAGGACTAGTGGATTACACTAGTTATGTGTTTCATCCTGTTCTACTTAAAAAACACCTACACCTATTTTTGATGGACTCAAGTTTTTCAAAGTTAGGGGAGTTGATGCAGGAGCATTTTGGTCATTGATAGGAGCATCGACATAATCTTCTCATCCAAGCGGAGATCGACCTATAGTTATATATTTTTATTTTGCAACTTTGTTTATTTGAGTCAATTGTAGTCAAGCTTTATGTGTATGGGTCATTTAAACTATATTTGTGTCGGTGGAGATGCTCATTATTTGTTTCGTAAGTAGATTGGTCTGTTGGGTTTTGTTTAAGTTGATTTGGGTTAGAATTGTTTTGATTTGGGGAATTTATTTGAAATGCTTGTGCACATGGAGGGACCTATTAGCAATTGCATCATGAAATTAGCCCTAAAGGATTGTCCCTACCTTGTATTCACTTGGATGTCCTTGTCTAGCATTGAGCTATGAAGATCAAGATCACACAAATTGCCTGATGCTGGTCTCGTTCACAACGTATGATTTTTCCATGTCTGATTTTTCCATGCGTGTCACTGCATGGCCTCAGGCTAGCTGCATCTTTTTGGAAATCACCACCACCTTGCCATATATGACTGGAAGGGGAGGATGTTGATTTGTGGAGTTTCCATAATAAGAGAGTTCTTCCTTGAGTTGGTTTATACAGTGGGTACTGGATTGAACCTGGAGCAGCAGATGGCTGCAGTGGATGACCATTGGTGACTGTCGGATCAGCTTTGGCTGCGGCAATGGGCTGCAACCAATGGGAGTCTTGAGGTTCTCATTAGATTCTAGGGCTTCTTTCTCTTTCCGATTTTTGTGTTCTTCATCTGTTTATTTCTAGCTTGTTTGGAAACTTTTTGTTCTTTGTAGTTAAATTTCTGACTTATCAGTTTACTTTGGTGTTCTTTGCTCGATTATAACGCTGAAATTATCTGTGATTTCTTCCTGATTTGTTTTTTTAATAGAATGCCCTATTTGGTTTCTAGTATATAATCTAAGCAATAACTTTTGGTTCTAAAATGTTGTCGGTGCTGGGTTTATCTTGTTAAATTGAACATCGAATTCGGAATTATCTACTATTCCCTAACTTTACTTGATCCAAAGCTGCATATCTATCGAGTGGAGTCTTGATCATGAAGTTTATTTAACTGTTTCTGAAATCCATTGAGCCTCCTCTTCCCTTTATTGAGATTACTTTTTATTAAGCATAATCAGTCCAGATTTCTATATATACTAAGAACTAAATTCCCTATGTACTAACACATTGATTGATTTATGGAATTGCTTCTATGATTTGATAAATCTTTGTTTATGCATGGTATCCATTTTTCTAGAACTAGATGTAATCCTTGATGAAAATGCTTTGGTTTACTCATTTTTCATAGATCTTTAATAATTTTCTGAGAAAGTTTATGTGAATTTGAAGTTAATTTAAGTTTAATCTCCTGTTTTCTTGTTCATATGGTTAGGTCGATTTAGTTATGCATATTTAGGCAATTTAAAGTAGAATCTCATAACATATTTATATTAAACCTAAGCACAAATCCTTATCTTGGCAACTTGTGGTTTACTCATGCCTGCTTGTTGCATTAGTTGGCTAAGTCATTATGTGGTTAGTAGCTACAAAGTGTTTGTTGGGCCATTTGTGTAATATTATTCTCTAATGGTATGTTTGCTTCAATGAATGGACTAAGGTTGGAATGGAATTGAATTGTTCATTTAATGGGGAATCAAATGACAATTTCTTTGTTTATTTGGACGGAATGGAATGGAATGTGAAATAAGAATTGAATAAAAAAATACTAAAATACCCATGAATATAACTTAATAAATTTTTATGTTAATTATTATTATTAATTTTGATTTTACACAAATAATTAGATGAATGTAACTTATAAAATTATATTTGTATATATAGTATACATATAAAGATTCATATGTGTAAAGATGGGAATAGCTATTTCATAAGGAATAAGGGTGAAATGGAATAGCCATTCCATTAAGTAAACACGCCCTATGAGTTTCAAGAATTATCCTTTTGGAAGATAAATAGAAACAACAACGACTGCAGTGATCAACTACGAAGCTTTACTCCCAAACTAGTTGGGGCAGCCTTAAAGAGAAAAGGAAGAGCACTCATTAACATAGATCCTCCATTTATCCTTATCGCTATTGTTTGATTGGTTGAATTATTTTCATACATATGTTTCTATATTAAGATGGTACTTTACTGTAATGAGTGGACATTAACCAGGATAAATTGCTGTTACAATGGTAGTCTTGCTTATTTTGTTTAATTTTTTGGTAGTAAAGGTAGCTCCCTTGTCTATACTGCACACGACACTATTCATTAAAGATTGATATGTAGAAAGCTTGTATTTGTCGCTGTCCTCTCCTAATGTTTAATGACAGTAGATTAACATCTCAGTTTTCTAAGTTTATTGGCTACACCAAGTTAATGGGTCTCCGAAGGATGTAAGAGAAGATGTTATTTTTTATATATTTTTGGTGGGGATATGACACCATCGGACCGTCGATTTATTCTAGATAAGGTGTACACTCGACGACTGAGATTTCACCATGTGGCGTCGATTTGGATGGATAATTGACATCAGTAGATTTGGCAGCAGGCGTGATTGATGGTTGATTATTTGGATTGGAAATTTTCATTTAAATTAATATATTGATTTGAATAGGAATTTTCTAAATTTTGGCCTGATTTCATTTGTTTCCTTTCCTTTTTTTAGATGTGCACATTTAGAATGTTGTAACGTCTTTTTATTTTCGCATTTATGTTTGCTATTTGAATTTCAATTATGATAGGTCTATATGAAGGCACAGTCTAGTGCTTGTTTTTAATCCTAAAATAAAATCAATTTGAGTTTGAAATACTGTATGTTATATCCCGGTGAAGGGAAAGGTTGGAACCTTGGGTTAAAATTCCTAATACCTTAAAGTAATTTAAGGTATTCCCAATTCTTCTCATTTCAAAATATTGTTTTCAAACTTTATCATAAATCTAGGTACTTCAAAGTAAAATTCTGCCCTAAAACACTATTTCCCGCATTTTACACTAAAGCGCTGTCCCTGTTCGTGGATCTCTACAGCCAGCGCCAACCTTGTGTCGTGCAGTCACCGCGCCTTCGCTACCGGTTGACGAACTTGTTGATCGCCGGTGATCCGTTGACTGCCCGCCTGCACCCGACAAGCCGCTGCACCGATAGAGCCGTTGCTCCCGATCGCCCCATCCGCACCTTGCGACAACGCCTCCACTCGCCGCAGTCGACTGCCTGATATTTGTGTTGACATCGTCTCGAGCAGTCGAGCCCTCACCATCGGGGAGTGAGTTTGCTTCGCTGGTGATTCCGCCAGCTGCTCGTCTGCACCCACCTACTTGCCCGCCAACATAGTTGGGCGCTTTGCTCTCTCCGTTTGTCAACAGATCATCCCGCCGGTTGCTCCTTCTACCCCGCCTGCTTTCCCTTGCAACCAGTTGCCTTCCCAGCGTTATGCCTCTGCACCAGTCTACCCAAGCGCCTACACTTCTATCTTGTCCACCGCAGGTGTACAGTCTCCTCCTTCTCCTTGGGCTTTTTTGTTTGCCACGATTCGTCTTTGAGACTATGGATTCTCACCCTGAGGTAAATCTGAAAAACCTATTGAATGTCTCGAGTATCTTGCGAGATCTTTTGTTGATGTTTGTTATCAGAACTGTTTGTTTACTCACCTGTGTGACTTGAACATTACTGTGTGATTAAATTATTGTTGGGTAATATTCTATTGTGAGAAATGAGAATACCCCCTATTGTGTACCCTGGCTCTGACTTATTGAGATGAAGCTATCTTAAATTATTTGGTAAATTAACTAGATATTATTTGAATTTATTTCTAAGTATTTACATTCGATTTACTCCTCGAACTTGTAATTTCTTAATTATTATATAATTATCAACAACAAATATTTCTGAACAATTTTATGATCATTTGTTAAAATTATTTACTAATCTCTAATTAGGATTACATTACTCATATTATCCCGTATCAATTTTTCGCTCTCCTAATGATCATGAATATTAGATGATCATCCCACTTTCCTTGGAGTGATGTCTACAGGTCTGTCCAGGGGATAAAAGACAAGATGCTGTCATCATATTTTCCTAGTTCTCTTGATCCTTACATTGATGTATCTGTCGGCTGTTCTGCAGTCAGCTGGACAATAACAACTTCAGCGGGAGGACAATTCCGGCTTCTTATGGCAATATGAGTACGCTTTTAAAATTGTAAGTTCATTTTTTTCTTCTCGATTTCTGTAGGTATACCTGTGATTTGTGTGGTTGGTTTCTGTGAAATGGCAAACATTGTAAATTTATCTTGCAAAATTCATTTTTATAATTTCTGATTTTTTTTCTTCAACTATTAAAATGATTTTATATTTGAACATACTGACTGTATTTAGCATTTCTGTAGGCCATTCTTCTTTTCCATAATGATGTTAGTGCTTTGATTTTTGAAGATAAAAGTTATGGTCAGTTGACTCAGTTTTTTTTTTTCATTAGAAGGACATTTTAGCTTTGTGCATTAATTCTAAAGTTAACATTGTTTTGTGAGGAATTCTAGTTTCATCGGTTTTGTTTGATTGCTTCATTAGCTTGTGCTTCAATATAGCTGTCAGATATTCGTTTTTCCTTTTTTCTTTGAAAAGTTAGATTTCTTTTTTCAGATTGAGAGATTTATGTGGGGTTAGTCTGCATTCTCATTCTAGACTGATACACATCAATTATTTTAATTAATTTGGTTACATACATATAATTTGTTAATTGATCTGCTGTTATTTTTCTATCTATGGTTTGATGTTCTCGAGATTCAAATCTAGGCAAGGCTCTACATCCACTTCTCCGCAAATTTTCTTTTCTTTGGCATTATCTATGCAGCCTTTTTCATTTAAAGAGGATACTGAGTCTTTGAATGCAGTCCGTCAATACCTTCGAGTAGTCACTGCATATTTCCTCACGCTTGTCTAAGGTAATGAAGACGAAAACTAGTAGCTATAGTCACATGTTCATCAAGGTTTATCAATTCACTTAAATGCAATGATCCTTGAAATTTAAATGCGCTGTTCCAAATATAATACCTAATCATTGCAATTTTTTGATGGCTGTGATGTTTCATAATGCTGGGCTTTCGTTAAGCTGTATCTAAACTGGGATTCTTGAAGAACAGTAACAATTAGATATTTAAGCTGCCTTTGTAAGAAATACAGAAATCTTTATTTTTGGTAATTGTTTTACTCCATTTACCCACTTTTATAAGCTTTTATCTACATACTAATTGCTTTCTGCTACAGATGATTTACCACAATTTTGATTAGTAATGATTGTTATTTTGCTCTTTTCTTCCTTGTTGTCTTTGCAGGAGTCTTAGAAACTGCAGCTTGCAAGGGTTTCTCCCTGATTTTAGTGGAGTACCTCAACTTGGCTATCTGTAAGTTTGCTAACTCTATTCATAGAAATGCTACTTTGTTGAGAATACTGATCTGGCATTCAGTTGTTCAGTCTTCTATATTTGTTCTGTTTTCTGCTGTTATTCCATTTTTCTCATGATTTCTACGCATTGTTGTTATCTTTTAGCGATCTTAGCTGGAACTACTTGACTGGGCCAATACCATCTAGAAAGCTCTCGGCAATTATAACTACTATGTGAGTTAAAATTTTTTTTCAACTGGACAGTTTTATTTCATGTGGAAGTTACTTAAACTTCTACAATTCTGCTTGGCGTTGTTCATGTGAGTTCAGGTCATTATATAAACACTATTTCTTTCTGAATTTTCTCAGTAAACTGTCAAACAACCGGCTTCGTGGTTCCATCCCTTCAAACTTATCCGGCCTTCCTTTTCTTCAGTTACTGTGAGTGCTCTGACGTTTATTCTCTACCGTAATTGCATATTTATAACACTTTGCAAAGTTACAACATTCACTTGTGATTATGATCTTATAAACAATTCAAATTAATCAGCAGTACTTGCATCTTTTTTACTACTTTCTGGAAAGTCCCAGAAGTGAGTTTCAGTAGTTTGATTTACCTCAGAAAATAGTAACGCATTCCATTCCTCTTTGCAGATCACTGAGCAACAATAGATTGAGTGGTTCAGTTCCATCATCTATTTGGCAAGATAACATTTCCACTGGAAATAAAAGACTCATTTTGTAAGATGTTAGCAGCTGCATAAATGTCTATTAAGATGTTTTTATGTTAATAATGGCTAATGCTTGTATGTTATCTTGCAGTGACTTTCAGAATAACTTGCTCACGAATATCACAGGTTCTTCCACTTTTCCTGCAAACGTTACCGTCTTGTACGTAATATTTCCTCTCGAGACTTATGCTTTTGCTGACATACCTATATTTCCAAGTCTTCAGGGCACATTGGTTCAGTCCTGTCTTAAATAGATAGCGTATGACTTATATATCTGAATTATATTCCGTTTTATGCTTATAACATGCACATAGTGTATGAGGTATATGCCATTTTATGCTTATACACTGGCTTTCGTATGGCTTTCTTTTATTTATCTTAGCCAGCAGATAATTTTACTTATCTGCTGTGCGGTTTTATGAGTGGAACTGTGAAGCTTTATATAAGGCAGTGCATGCAGCTTGGAGTTAAGAGGGTGACTGAGGAGAATGACAGCCTGCAGTTTTTGATTCTGTTTATAAGATCTTGTTTGTTACCCTGAATCTTACTGAACTCGGATTTTAACATTGAAATTTTATGAAGATTGTGCCATCTAAAAGGTAAAAAAATAGTAAGACATAAGTTTCAAAAAGAAAGAATTAGTAAGACTATTAAAAAAAGCAAGACACCATAACATGATTTTTATGTTTCTCGTTAGTTGTATGTTTCTTTCGTTCTAGGTTTGATTGTCTTTTCTGGACATCTTTGCATGACACAAGTTCCTGTCTCATTGTAACTTTTTTCTGTATGTCCTTTGTACTCCTTAATTTAAGAAATATGCATAAGCATGACTCAATAACGTCACTCCTTCAGTAAAAATGCATAAGAATGACTCAATAACGTGATTCAGATTTAGCGCTGGTGAAAAATCAACATCATATGATTGTTAGTCTCAGAATTTTTTTGCGTAGCCTTTGTTGTGCTAAATGAGGTATTATTTCTGTGTCAGGTTTTACGGAAATCCTGTATGTTCAAATCATGTGCAAGCTAATTTGGTCAATTGTGAGCCTCAGACTGTAAATCCAGCATCAGGAAGCATTAGAAGCTCTCAAATTACCTGTCCATCTTGCCGGACAGAGCTATATTATGAGCACAATCCTTTATCTCCCATACCATGCCTATGTGCTGTTCCACTTGGAGTTGGATATCGTTTAAAGAGTCCAGGAATTTCAGATTTTCGTCCTTATATTGATGATTTTAGGGCAGATCTAACTTTTTTGCTGGGTTTGCATTTTTATCAACTATACTTTGATTTGTATTCCTGGGAAGCGGGTCCAAGGCTGCGCATGTATCTGAAGTTGTTTCCTGATAACACCAGTTTATTTAATACAAGCGAGGTTTTGCGTATCAAACAGATGCTAGCTGGTTGGGAGATTACACTTTCTGATGTTTTTGGGCCTTATGAACTCCTCAACTTCACACTGGGACCTTATTCCAGTAGTATGTTCTGCATTCATATAGCACAATTAATTGGCTTATCTACTAGTTTTACCTAAATTTTATTTAATCTGCTATGACGTATGAAGTAACGTTGTTTTGTGCCTTTTAATATTTATTCACGCCTTAGAACCCCTTATACGAATTTTTCTTGGACTTCACGACCATGTTTATTAGTGTACACTTTAATTTAATCCATTATTAAATTAAAGTGTGGAGAATATATTTATTTAAATATATTTAATTTAATCCATTATTAAATTAAAGAACATTTTTTTAATTTAATCCATTATTAATTCCTGAACACTTAGATGTTTCTGTGTTAAGAATTTGTTAGAATCTTTCAACTGCATAAGAGCTTTTGGAGAATATATTTATTTACAAAGATGGGAAATGTAATCCACTGTTATCTTGTAATACAAAAACTCATTACGTCAGTGATATTCTGGACGAAAGTTTAGTTTGAAGTTAAACAAATACATTTACCGTTTATAAGCTGTTTAAAGAACCCATAAGATACCTGATAATTATTTGTTTTCAATGTGCCTTTCTTCGTAATATCCATACAAAATGCAGAAAAAATGTTGAAGCAGGATTTGTGCTGAATCTGATTGATTTTTTTTCAAGCGCGTTGAAGCAAGCGAGTTTTCTAGTAGATGACAATTGTTTGATTTTTGGATTAATTGGATAACTTGCTGCCAGACTGTACCTTGTTTCTTTTGATGGGCATCAATTAATATAACTTTGTTAGATTTAAGAGTATTCATTTTTGGGAAATCATCACTATCTCTATGTCATTTCTAAGTATATACTTCATATTTTTACAATGAAGACAATTAATTTGCTCTGGATCCTTATTCCTCTCTCTTGATGGATAAGTCCAGTTGTTTCTGGTCCAATTTTCTTACTCTCATATGCATAATAATTAATACCTTTTAATTTAGAAGTGCACTGCAGTTACATTGCTTCAAGTGCCCTGTAATAGTAATGTTAATTTGTCCCTTAAGTTTACGTGATAGTAATATGTAAATAAGAGGAGTTCAGATACGTCTGTGATTGCATGAATGAATTGATGACTGACTAATCCGTTTTTATTTTGTAGTGGTTCCATCAATTAAACGATCAAGTTTGAGTACGGGTGCCTTAATAGGCATTGTAGTGGGTTCAGTTGTTGGTGGAGCCATAATATCTTCGGTCATTTCAGTTTTTGTCATGCGGAAGTGCTCTAGACATATAATTGGTTCCAGAAAACGAACAAGTGAGTATAATTTCATCACAAATAGCTTCACTTCATTAGCACTGCTGTTTCACTTCCTGATCAATTTATAAATCTGTCATCTCTGTTTAACGGAATCATCCAACTTTAATTCATCTGTGTTCACCAATTACAACTGCTCATCAAGTGTTTATGGGAGGATATCATAGAACAAACAACCAATTGAGAGAGTTACTGCTCTAGTAGGTTGGGAAGTCAACAGCGTTATTTCTTAATTAATATGTGCATCATTTTTTCGCTGATAGAGCCATGAATATTTTTTTAAGGTGCCAAGAACCATACTTGTACTTAGTCCTCATCCTATTCTAGTGTTCCATATTTCTTCTTATTATGTGTCTTTGCATCTTTCATTCTTCTGCTGCTTGCTTATGTTTTGTAATCATTTTACAAATGGTGCCAATAACTGATTTTTGATTTTTCTGTTATTTGTCATAGTTTAGCATAAGTTGCACTTTATGCCTAAGTGATTGGAATGTGTTATCATTTTCTATTCATGCATTTTTTCTTATTTTGTGGTGCCACTTCTTCCCTTGAAAATTTGTTTGCTTTGTACTGCCGATTGCAGAATACTACCTAGACTTTAAACTCATGACTAGTTTCCCTTCATTCATCATGGAACATGGAGCTTACATTAATATATTATCTTGCCATGTAGCTTCAAGAAATACTATAAAGATGAATGATGTCAAATGCTTTACGGTTGAAGAAATGGAACGTGCAACAGACAATTTCAGCTGTTCTAGCTTAATTGGCCATGGAGGATACGGCATGGTCTATGGGGGAGTTTTAGTAGATGGCATGATTGTAGCCATAAAGCGATTACAAGTAGGTTCATTCCAAGGTTCAAAAGAGTTTTCTACAGAAATAGAGTTGCTGTCAAGACTACATCACAGAAACCTTGTTTCTTTAGTCGGATATTGTGATGAGGAAGATGAGCAGGTTTTGCTTTCTTATCTAAATCCAATAATTACTGATTGCTATATTTCTTTTTTCTGTCTCGTTTTCCATGGCCAAACCTATCTACTATCGGCTGTGGATTACTAACCGAAACATTTGCTCTCTTTTCATCAGAATGCAGCATTAAAAATGAAATGCACAATTACTACACACAAGGGATGTATATATTACACACATATGCACACATACACATATAATATATGTATATATATATTAAATACATATATATGTATGTATGTATATTGGTGTTCTTAGTACTTTATACTTTATGATAATAGCTAATACCATAAGATATGATTTATGTTGAATGCTAGCCTATCCTTTTTCCATGCTTAGGACCAGCTATGCTTAAAATTTAAACAATAAGGCTCATGCCTCAACCAAAGGAGAGTTACTCATGATTGTGCATATATTTACAAATTTATGTTGATTCATGCATACATGCATACATGCATACAAATAGGTAAAAGAATCGATGCTTAAAACCTAACTGCATGCAGACATTTTATGTGAACATCAAACTACACATACGTGTCGGTGTTTGCACATGCATGTGTCTATATGATATATAACGTGGACAGGGAATATGGATGGTGCAAACAAATTGGACAACTTTTCTAGTTTTCTTTTTGCTCAGCTATCACAAAGCGTTCTCCATGCACGTCTGTAATTGTGTAATTCTATGTTTCAAAACAAATTGTGTAATTCTACAAGCATAAACTCAAAATGTTGGGCTTTTAATTCCAATAGTACCAATATCTAGGTATATTTGCATAACTACATACATTTTAAAACCCTGGACATTGAGTCATGGAGGAAAAGTGTACACCAGAATCTCAGAGTTTTCTAAATTAGCTCCATTGATCTCTCTGTGTCTATCATTTTTCAAATTTTACCTTAAAAAGTGCGTGGTGAGCAACCATGATCAATTGGTCATGCTGCAAATGGGATTATGGTCTGTCTAGTAAGATTTTAATTGGCGTACAATTACCTGGCTCCTAGAGGGACCCTTTTAAAGAAGTTTTATGAGTACGTTTCTGAACTGGAAAGCTGAAGTGTTCTTGTGTGTTTCTTCTTTCGCAACTGAAGAATCTGATTTGTTTATTTAACTGCTCTTGAAGCTAAAATTATTTAAGTTTGTAAACAGATTTGTTTTATCTGCTTGGGAATATAATAGGATAATTTCTGCCCTAGCATTCAATGGGACGAGATGGAGGGGGGGAGGCACTGACCCCTTTTTGTACATCAAATTTTCTTGCTTTTATTGTTTTAGAAAATTTTGGTTTGAGAGGTAGCTCCTGTAGAGTTTGTGTTTGACTTGGGTGTCAACTTGTTTCCAAAACATGAGCCAAATTGGTGTAGCATTGTGGAATTGGGGGACCTATGCCTCTAGGGTAGCTATTGGAGTGTGCTTGTTTCTTATGTATGATTCAAGCCTCTATTCCGAGATCGAAGTCCAGGATGGGTTGGCTGGGAGTTAATTGGTGGGCTGCTTGCCACCTGGTTGGGTTTTCTAGGGGTGGGCACCCCTGAGCCAAAAACTCTGTGGCTCAGATATGTTGTGGGAAATTTATTAATTTTTCAAAATATTTGGATTTGGGATTTTGAAATACAAGGAATTGTTATGGATGAATATTGAGATTCGTGATTATTATGTAAAACTGGTTGGACTTTACTTCATTAGAAATGAGCAAGATGTGCTTGCATTGTAATATGATATCTTGAATAAAAACTCTCAGTTTGACGGTCAATGCAGGTGAAAATTCATTTAATCACATAAATTTGTGTGTTCCTTCTATTTATTCTTTGCTATACGATTCTAACAACTGATATTATAGCAAGATTCAAGGGAACAATGAGGGTGATGCTGACAGAAGAAAGCAAAGTCAAGATTGACAAGTTCGATGGGAAGAACTTTGGCTTTTGCAAGATGCACATTGAAGACTATTTGTATCAGAAGAAGCTATATGCCCCCTTTATAGGGTAGAAACTTGAATCCACTACATAATAGAAATGGGATTTGATAGATCAACAAGCACTGGTAGTCATTTTGCTGACGTTGATATGAAGCATTGCTTTAACATTGTGAATGAGAAGGCCTTCTTGTGAAGGCGTTGTTAAATATGTGCAAGAAGCTGATTGCTTTGACCAAGGTATGTTTGATGCGCTAGTCATTTAATTTAAATGGTAGAAGGTGCTTTTGCTATAGGTCTTTCAAAGTTTCAACCAGATCATAAGTCAATTGAGTTTGGTGCATTGTCTTCAAAAATAAAGTTCAATCAAGTGTTGATGTTACTATCCTAGTTGCCTGACAGCTAGGGTACCATAGTAACTATGGCTAACATTTTCTCAGGTTCAGGCAAATTGATTTCGAGATGTAGTCATGAGGTATGATGTTCACAGATTTAGGTGTATCAATTGGTTCGGCCTTACGTGTGGAAGATAAATAGTATAAGAAGAAATGAGGATGCTAAGGTGGATGTTTAGATATACACGAAATGATAGAATGAGAAATGAGTATATCCGAAAGAAAGTTGGGGTTGCACCAATTGAGGATAAACTTAGAGAAAGTCGGCTTAGATGGTTTGGACATATAAATCGTAGGCCGATTGAAGTTCCAGTTAGAAAAATTGAGTTATTGGATCTTGTCCATGTACAAAGAAGAAGAGGGAGACCAAAGAAGACATGACAAAAAACTATAAAGAGTATTCTTAGTTACTTAAACTTAGATAAAAATTTGTTAATTGATAGAACGCACTGGAAACAAAGGATTCATGTTGCCGACCCCACCTAATGGGATTAAGGCTTGGTTGTTGCTGTATTTGGTTCGGCCTTACGTGTGGAAGGCTAAGGGAGAACCTAATGGTGCAGTTGAAATTATTGAAGATCTAAATCATGGAAGATAGACAAATCAAGACTTGGCAGGAAGTTTGCTAGAATTGTGGAAGGAAATGACATCTAAAGAAGTATTGTTGGTCAATGGGGAAACAAAATATCAAATCTTCCATTATCAAATGGTATAAGAAGATTCCAAGTGGATTTTTTCGAGTGCTGATAGATCCTTGGAGTCATTGCCTTTAAATTGAGGAGTTTTTTCGATCCACTTCTAGTCGCTAATACATGGAGAAATATAGTAGCATTTGCTTTATCTTACTGATAGTGGACCATGAAATATCCTTAGTGAATGCAATGTGCATATCACCACTCTCTACGAGCATCTCGTAGAAGCTTCAAGATGTCAAATATATTTTAGGTTTGAAAAGACACCTAATGTTTAGCTATTGCACCATGACCTTTGTGGTTTGTCGATGATCACCCAAGGTTCCATAGTGGTAGCCGAGGAATAAAAATGGACACTTTGTGCGCAGTTATTGTGACGCCTATGGCCAAAGAGAACGAGGAGTGATTATCGAGTGATGTTCCAAAAGAAAGAAATCACTGGAGCAAAGTGTGTCTCCTGACAAGCTTTTAGGATAATAAATAATGGTGAGATAGGCACAAGAATAAATTATCCCACATCAAAAAAAGAGGAGAGATTCTGAGTTGCATAAGTACATAATGTGATTTCAAATGGTAGAAGTACCTTTTGAGGTAAAATCATGAGGCTAATAATGATAAACTCCATAATTAAATATACTTGGGCTGGAGTTATACTGGGATGGGTGACTCCTAGGAAGACTCAAGTTATGTAGTTCCTAAAGGCCAAAACGAATAATACCTCTACATCTGGATCACGAGATGTTGCAATGACAAACTCAGATCACTCTTTAGCATTAGTAAAGAAAGATCCAAGTAAAGAAGCAAAACTCTGGCATTGCAAACTCGAGCACATAGGTGTGAAAATTCTACCAAATAAATGCAAGCTACTTCATTTAAAATCTTTGAATTTGGGCCTTTGTGAAGAGTGCATTTTTCGGAAGGAGATACAACGATACAATAATTTTCTAAAATATAGGATACGGACATGGCATGACACATTAAATATAATAATAAAATTAACAATTTATACTTAAAAATACATAAAATATAGTATAAATTTAAATTTTTAAATATAAATAATTTGTAGTAGCACTAAAGTTTCATTGAATCAAGATGAGAACTTGAGAACAAACTTTGTCAACATTGAAGAGATATAGGATGTAAATTTAGGGTTCATTTTGTAAAGTGTGGGAGAATAAGAGAAAATACAATTTTACTTGTCAAGACAATCATAGTGAGCATGACAATAAGAATAAGTAAAAGCTCTCAATGTTGAGGATAAGAGAAGGATAAAGGTGAAACTAGAGTTTCAAAGTTTTTGAGATTGGTTCATTTTCATAAGGCTCGAGGGCAATAAGGGGGAAATTTTTTTGATTTAGCTTGGTTTGTTTAGAGTTTTGACTTATATTAGGTAAAATTTTAATAATAATAAATTAGGACATGCTACGTAGCGTGTTCGACATAATGTCTCCGTGTGTCCCAGCGTGTTCATGTGTCCAACACAGACATAATGTGATTTTTTGAAGTGCCCATGCATCATAGTCACCGGGCCTACTCTACTCTTGACAGTGGTGGTGGTGTGACGGAAAAGGACAAGGAGCTCAATCGGATAAATCGAAAATCACAATTACAAAAAGAAAACTTGATCAAACATCATGAGATAGTCAGTTGAGTCACCAGAATCAGTGTAGTTGAAAAGCCTCAAATTTCATTTCAATGGAAAACTCAAATCAAAAGTTATAACTTATTTTCACATCTCAAAGTATCAAGACTATATGATATGAAACATATAAAAGTCTAAGAGTACAAGTTTAGCATTACTTTACAGTTTTAATAATACCAAAAACAAAGGATCACTCTAATATAATAAGTTTAGTAGAAAAATAGTAATAACAAAATATAAAATACTACTTGTCTATTATTTTTCTTGACCTTGTTCCATGCTGGACTTGATAAAAAAGTATACCAAAAAGGTTTCAGTCCACTGACCCTAGGACTGAGTAGACAATTGCCTACACTAAAATAAAACTAGCTAGACATGCAATTTCACGTTATAGTTCTTATATTATCATTCTTGTATCAAATAAGTTAAAATTTGCCATAACTAAACATATATTCAAAGTAAAATCACGAATAAAATCACGTTACGAGTTGATTCATTTTCTTGTTTGTTCACATTTTACTATTTTTGGGCTATGGTTGCTTAGTATATTGCCACTCTTCCTAAATAGGGTGGAATAGTTCTCAGCGACTACCTGGAGTGCCATAGCTTCCAAGATTATAGCCTCATGAAAATTTGATTCCATTTGATGTTGTTTTTCCCTTCACACTAAACTATGTCAAATTTAAACTAATTTCTGACAGATTAATAAAGTGAGTTTTAAAACCATTTATAAAGTCAAAATTAAGTGTAATTCCGGTTATAGAAATTGAAGTGGACACCTTAAACTAAAACATATTCGAATTTTAGAGGAATGGATAAGATTTGCCTATCCATCTGGCCAAGCAAAGTGATGGCAATATTTATACCCAAGATACAAGAGTCTAATTTCACAAAAATAAACTACAAAATAAATTACAGCATGGTTAAACATCTACATAACTTCTAGAATTTATAAATGAATTAGGAATTGCTCTAATTATGTATCAAATTCTTTACTCCAACTTGCATGCAATACATATTAAAATAATTGATTTACTTTATAAATTTTACTTTATATGTATGAAACCATTTGCCTTTCTTGCATTAGCCATCCAAGTTGAAGTTCAGTTTAAGGGAATTCTTCTTCCTATAGTTGAATTAGCGCCCCTTTCTTTATTTTGTTTAGATCCATAGGCCTTCCCTTGACTTTACTTTGTTATATTCTTGCTTCTCTCCACCTAGCTCCTCGATTTTCCCATGTCAAGATGAGGAAGAAGAAGATGAGGAGAAGAATGATGAATTGGAGAAGAGGAAGGAAAACAAAAATCTGAATTTTCATTTACCCTTTGTTCTCGAGTCCCTAATTCTTCTTGTTGTCCTTCCACTAGCTCCTTGCCCTTCCAATTAGCAATCCAAGGAGTGGCGAGGAAAAAGAGGAAATTGGGGAAATGGTGCCTTTTTTTCTCCAAATTCAATTGAACTTCAATTCCATTTTCAGCCATGTACACTTGGAATAGCTCTCAACACTTGTCCCATGTCTCACCCAAGTGTCAGCATGGGAGTTTCCACCTTAAACCAAGTTTAACTAACCTAATCTCACTTAATTAAAGCAATTCTAATCCTCAATTACATCAGCCTTTAATGTTTTGGCATACTTTGACTTTAAATTTCTTTCTTTTTTAATAACCACATACACATTATTAAAACAAGTATGCCATGCATTCAAATTTGTTATCTACCATGCTTCAAAAATTAAAATACACACAAAGAAAATTAATTAATAATTTAATACACGTGTAGCAAAATCAGAATAAATAAATACCTGAACATTACAGTTTCTCAGCATGCAGACAGATCATGGGAGTTGGCCAAATTACCACATACCAAGAATGTTTTTGTAGAATAAATGATGAAATTAAAGAGGAATCTGATAATAAAAAATACAAAATAGAGAATTGGCATTTTGAGTAGCTAGATGGAAAAACAACATTCCTTCATGGTGATAATTTGGAGAATAATAGATAAAACAATGAAGTCACAGATTTTGAAATACCTAATAAGGATGACTTTTTATATAAGCTTACTGTATGTCTATATTATGAGATAGAAACTTAAGTTGTACAAAAAATTGGATGGGTTCATGGGTGATAGTAATTTGAAAACCTATTAAGTCGATCAATATTATTATTCTAGTGGGCTTAATAAATGTTTTATTTTTTTTCCCATGTAGATGGCATGCTTAGTATACTGCTAAACGACGGGTGACTGAAAGTCAAAGCGTTATTTATGAAATATATTTGCGATGAAAGACCTGGGACCTGTTAAACAATTTTGGGTTGAAGATTGTTCATGACAAAGAGTTTGAAACTTTAAAATTATCTCAAATAAACAATATTGAGCGGAATTTAGGATGCAAGGTGCATTGCTTGTATGTACCCCTTTTATAGTACCAAAGATAGATGGAGAGCACAATCATGTGGCAAAGATTCCTGAAGTACATGCTAGTGTATGCACCATATTGGATATAACACATGCAGTGGGATTTTTGAGTCAATTTAATAATAAATTGAGACAAGCAACATTGTGAAGTTGTAGGCGGATCCTTTGTTTCTTGAATGGTTAGTCAAATATGTCACTTTGTTTCGAGAAAGATAGCTCCAATTTGCAAGGTTTGTAGATCCAACTCTAAGGCCTTGTTTGGCGCGGGGATCGAAATTAAGAATAAAATAGTAGTAGTTTAAAAAACAATAATAATAATAATAAATAAATTTTTTTAATCATTCTATACAAATTCTAATATAAAAAATATTATTTTATTTCATATACTCAATAATTTTTAATAAAATATTAATTTTATTTTACATCTTACACCAAAATACTAGAATATAATATTTTGGTCTAGAATGTGAAATAAAGTTGATATTTTTATTCAAAATTATTGAGTATGTGAAATAAAATAAAATTTTTTATATTAGAATTTATGTACAATGATTAGAAAAATTTATTTATTTATTATTATTATTATTATTATTTTTTAAACTAATATTATTTTGGTCCTGATTTTAGTCCCGTGCCAAACAGGCCCTAAGAGTAGTTGTTGATGGTTGAAAGAATACCACAGTATATGCTTTCACATGTTAGATGGCATTGTAGTAAGTTAGATTTATCAATTGTAGAAAATTGTTGCTCTTTCTACTACTAAAGCTTGCTATGTTGCTATTGTTAGGGTAAGAAAAGAGATGATTTGGTTGAAGAATTTTTTAAAAGAACTAAGTAAAGAACATTGCAATATATTCTTTTTTGTAAGACATTGTGCAAGTCATCTTGCAAAAATTTGAACATTCTATAGAAGAATGAAGCATACTCAGTCAAGTATCACTTCATTCGTGGTCTATTGGATGATAGGAGTGTCACTTAAAAAAATACTTGGATCGCAAGACACTCTCGATATGTTGACTAAGGTAGTATTGTATAACCTAATATAGCCTATTAGCCTTCATTGACTTGACACTAAGATTGTTGTTGCATTGAAAAATGAGGCTATTGAAGGTTTTAGAAGTGATCTTTATGTAAGAGATTGTTAGTGTGCGAAGTCTAATTCCTTATGATTCAGGCCTTTCATTTGCAAGTCACTTCTTGGAATCTCTAGATCTTTAATGACTCTTTCAAATGGAAACTATTTGAAAGGACCTTATGTGGAAGCTAGCTAAAGCACAAATATGATACAACAATACCAATACTACGATATGATAAAATTAAATAAGTAGGGTACAGATACATCAAGTGTATATGACAATTTTATATTAGTGTAGCTCATATAGTAAACCAGAATAATTTATATTCCTTATTGATATAAATCTTAAAAATATTTTTTAAATTTTCTTGAAATAAATTAACTTTTATACTCACAAATGTTTTTGATATTTCTAAAAGCAACATTATGGATAATCTAATTTCAACAAAATGAAAATATACTTCCAACAACTTTTGAAATGAAAATTTTGAAATTTAAATGTGTCATAATGTTTGTTCGATTGCTTCTCAACCTGTCACTGCATATTTTGGTATGATGATAGTTTAATTATATGTAAGTAGATCTAGTTTTGTTTGAATTTAAATTTGACCCAACTTAATTAGCTCAATGTAAATGAGATATAATTGATAAATAAAATAATTACTATGATTTGAACTCATTAATGTAAGCAAACTAGATGAGTGTTTTTATTTTGCTAAGTCTCTAACTTAAACAACAACAATAAATTAAGCCTTTATCTCTGCTATTTGAGTTCTTTGTTTTCATTGCACTCTATTAAATGATAAATTTTTATTTAGCTTTAAATATATAAGATCATTTCTTATAGTTTCTTGTCATATTTTTTTGGCCTTCATTTTTCTCTTTTTATATAGAAAGATTCAATAATTTAACTTTCCTTACTGGAGCTTTTATCAATTTACAATTTTTATGTCCAAACCATCAAAATCGATTCTTTCTGAGCTTATCTTTAATTGAGGCCACTTCAATATTCTCGTGGATATTCATTTTTTATTTTATCCTCTCACGAATACCTGCTCATTCGCCTCAGCATTCTCATTTTTACGACACTTATCTTATTTACGTCTTTCTACTTTGTAGGCTAGCATTCAATACTATATAACAAAGCTGGCCTTATAACTATTTTATAAAATTTACTTTTAAGTGTAAGTTGAGTTTTTCTATCACACAATGTATCAGATGAATTCATTCATTTTATACATTCTGTTTAGATCTTGTTAATAATATCACAATTTATTTCACTGTTATTTTGAATAATTTATTCAAAATATCTAAACCGCTCACTCTTCTTGATGACTTGATCATCAGTTGTCATCGCCCCACTTCAAGTGCTTCTTTCTTGACTAAATTTACACTTTATATATTCAATTGTTAATCTGCTAAGGTGAAAATCTTTGAATTCTAATGTATTTCTCTATAATTCGAATTTCGTCTTAGCACCTTCTCTAGTCTTATTAATGAGGAGAATGTCATTTACAAAAAGCATACATCAAGATACTTTTTTTAATATGTTTAATTAAAACAATCAATGCAAAAAGATATAAACTTAAAACTGAACCTTGGTGTAGTTCAACTAAAATAGAAAAATTCTTAGTCAGGCTTTCTTATGTCTAAACACATGCAACAGAACTGATATACATATCTTAAATAACTTGAATGTAAGCTGCGCAAACTCTTTTTTTTCTAGAACTTCCAGAGCTATGAGATTTTATCATAAGTTTTTTCTAAATCAATAAAAATCAAATACAAAACTTCTTTTTTCTCCCTAAATATTTTTAATAAACCTCTTAACAAATGAATAAATTTTATAATAGATTTGCCTAGTATAAAACCAAACTGATTCTACCTAGCATAAAGCTTTTTCTAAGTTTCTAACTTAATGAATAAATAAATTTAATAAATAAAGGCCATTGTCTTATCCATTCTGTAATACTAGCTTAATTAAGATAAAAAATATATTATTTTATCCTAATGAAAATAACAGTGCAGTATCGATTGGGATAGAGAAAGTAATGGCATCACTAGCATCTATATGACTATAAAATGGGTTAGCTAAAGTAGAAGATGCAGTAGCTTGCGGATTCCAGATCACTTTCTACTTTTGTAAACCTCGCAATGGTGAAGGTCTTAGCGTTCTCAATTGCATGAACCTGGTCTTCGCTCTCCTATCGTTAACCATCAAGTTCAAGATTTGGTCTTCTTTTATGTATGAGCTTATTTTTTATTTTTTGTTGTGTTGGCTGGACCTACCAATTCAATATTTTTTCTCTAATTAGAAGTACCGGAAAGTATCGGATAAGTGTTGATTTTTTTTAAAATAAAAATTGAGACGCCATGAGGCATATCAGTAGAGTATTGGTATTTAATATGAATACGATATCGATACGTTAAGTTTTATGAAATATCACAGTATCATACTTGTGGTGATATTATTTTAGTGTTTGATGTAACTTGAATTATTCAATAATATCTTGGAGAAGTTGTTTCTTTGATAGCAAATTTTTTTCAACATGCATGATCAAGATAAGCAAGAGATGTGAGTCCAATTGTGAACAATCTACCCAAAGACGAAATCATTTCTGGAAGACAAAAAATATGAAGTCGAAATTATGAAGTTCGAAAAATGTATTTTTTTCACTTGGAATCGTGCTAAAAACATATCCATCTATTAGATGTAGGGGTTCACTGTTCATCTGCATATCCCCTTTAAAAGAGAGTTTTAGGGCTTGGGCTCTTAATGATGTGAGTTCTGTGAGTGAACGAGATTCCGTGTATAGCAAAGTGTATGTGAAAGCTTTTCTTCCTCTTCTTGCTGTAAACGCCTTTATAATTCTTGAAACTTTATGGATCCATATATATGTCGTTTTACCTATTCTATTTTGATGAATTAGATAAACATTTGTTAGTTTTTTTTTTTTTTGAAATGTTACATGTTTGTTTAATCATTTTTTTCAAAGTTTGTTGGATCTCGAAGTAGCTATCATTGAATCATTCTTGTTTTTTCTTAGGAAATAAGAAATTAGTTTAAAACTGTTATAGAATACAGTTGGCCAACCCTAAAATGGTTTATTCAGTATTCTCATGTAATTTAGATTTGAATAAGATTGAATTGGTCTACGATTACTTCAAAGAACCAACTTTGAATAGCTAGTATAAAGCTGTTGTCAGTAATGATGTTGCAAGCATGAACAGCTTTCCTTTTTTTCCCCCCTTTTTCCACCTGAAATAAGAAAATAGATAGTATCTTTTTCTGCAATAATGTCTTTTCCTGTAATTACCTTTACGCACTCTTTTGTGTTAGACAAGTTTATCAAAATCTTGTGTTTCTATTGCAGATGTTGGTCTATGAGTTCATGTCAAACGGCAATTTGCGTGATCACCTTTCTTGTATGTCGCAAACTTCTTTGATCAGTTGATTGTTATTTTATTATTCGAATAACAAATGGTATTGTGCTTTTGTGTCAGCTAATTGTAAGGACCCTTTGAGTTTCCCTTTGCGATTGCGCATAGCCTTGGAGACTGCTAGGGGAATTCTATACCTTCACTCTGAAGCAGACCCTCCTATATTTCATCGCGACATAAAAGCTAGCAACATATTACTGGACTCCAAGTTCACTGCAAAAGTTGCTGATTTTGGACTCTCTCGTCTCGCACCTTTGCCAGATATTGAAGGAGTTTCAGCAGACCATGTGTCTACTGTGGTTAAGGGCACTCCAGTGAGTTACAAAATTTTGTAGATCATTACATCTAAAAAATTAAGTTCTGTAAGGCCTTGTTTGGTTACAAGTTATTTTTTATTAAAAAAAGAAAAAATATTTTGTTTTATAATGTTGATGGGAAAGAAGTTTATTTTAATAGTGGGAGGTATGTAAAATATGAAATAAAGTTAATCTATATTGAAATTTGTGTTGGATAAAAAATAAAGTTAATTTTAAAGGTTGGAATTTGTGTTGGACGTGAAATAAAGTTATCAAAATTTGTAATAAATTTAAAATATTAATAAAATATTAATTTATCTTTATTGGGATAGTTACCAAACAAGGCCTAAGTGTTTTTAAGCTTTATCATTCTATTTATGCTATTTGTATTGTTCCATATTTGAGTCATGTTATCTTTTTCTATATGTTGATATTAGCATATGAAAATGCTGTGTAATGGAAATGCTTCCTGAGTGGTGTTTGTATGTTGAAATCATAAATTTTCATTAGTTCTATTTATTCTTGAAATTTGTCAATAATAATATAGTGGGAACTTATGGTTTTAGATTCGAAAATAAAGAGCAAGAAAAAGAATTAGAAGTCAAAACAATATTCTCATATTTAATGGTGGAAATTAAAGGATAAGATTAGAAATACCTTTAAGGGGAGAATTTTAAAATTTATTTTAGAACTTGTGCAATGAGATATTAAGGGAAAAATTGATTTTATGTAGAAGACTATTGTTAATTTTATTCGCAACGTGGCGAAAGATATTGTGAGAGAAACTAAATAAAAGGCTCCACAATAAAAATGCCTGGTGGTAGAAAAAAGAGGTATTAAAAAAAATAAAAAAATATTATAAAAATTGGTTTAAATGTAAAATACGAAAAATTGAAAGAACTATATAGTAACCTGATGAGAGTCAATAAAAGCAGTCCGTAATATAAAAAAGTCATTTTTAAGAATTTTTACAAGAAGTTGGACATTAAAACAATAAAAACATATATACAGGCTTACCGAGATAAGAGATAAGAAAATTAAAGACTTAAATAAAATGTATTAGGAATAAGAATACAAAAGTATTTTTTAAGAAAGATAATATTCTATATAAATATGAGTTATTTTTATAATCTTTTTGATAATGGTTGTAATAAATTTGTTGATGTAAGTGAACTTAACATCCAAAAAAGAAATAAAATTGATTTTATATTTATTGTATTAGTAAAGTTAAAGTTTGGAAGAATTTAAAGAAGATGAGATGTAAAAAAACAGTAAAACAAAGTGACATTCTAATAGATTTTTAAAAATATATATGAGATGAATGAGTTTCTTAACTCACCAAGCTATTTAATATGATTTTAATGATTAAAAAGATGTTAAATAAATTAAGAAAGAGTATGTTGATACTGATGTACAAAAAGAAATATATTGTATAGGATTGTGCGGGTTTAAAGTAATTAAATTAATGAGCCATATTTTAGAACTTTAGAAAATAATAATCGGGTACAGTATCATAAAATCAGTTCAGTTTTATGCCAACATGAAGAAAAAAAGACTTGCATTTGATCTTTTTCGATTTAGAAAATGGCCTATAATAAAATTCCAAAAGAAGTATTTTGTAGAGTTTTAGAAAAAAGTAAATTTTCTTTGCTTATATTCGAGTTATTAAATGTATGTATAAAGACGTTACTTGTGTTCGAATATAATGGCGTTTTAACTAATGATGAAGATCAAAAAGTAGCTTTTAAGAAATATTATATTTAATATAGATAGATTAGTTATTTTTATAAGTTTTTTCAATGAAGGTTGTGATTAAGGCTAATTACCTGATTAGATCAGTCCCGATCTGATCCGACTTGGTTCAGTTCTACTGGGCCCAAGTCCAGTTGGGCTTGAAACCGGTCTAAGTCTGGTCCTGTTCCAGGTTTTGGGCGGGATCGGATTGTTGATCGGTCTTCTTTTTTAAAATATTTTTTAAAAATAAATTAGTATTTGTTCTAAGGGGAAAAAGACGGTTTTAAAAAAATATAATTGTAATTGAAAATTTTATAATAAAACAACTTATTTTCAAATGACATTGTAATACAAAATTAATAAAAAAAATTATTTTTCATAATTAAAAAGAATTCTTTCAGAGTACTTTTCTTCTTTCAAATTGTTGTCCTTTGAACTCGTTCACAAAATTATAATTGATTTCGTGTTTCTTCAACAAATTAATCTTGTAGAGAAGTAATCATGCAAATGGTTGTAGCAGATAAGTTATTTCTGTAGTTTTCTATTATTATCTTTGTCATGGAGAAGGTTGATTTGGACGTTACAGTCGATGCTTGTGCTACTCGAACGTCGCGAACCAAAGCATATAAAATAGGATATTGTTTTGCTTATTTCAAGAGGTTTATATTGCCATCAATTTTTTTTATCAAGTGCAAGTAAAAGTGCAACTCATTCGAATTTGCTGAGATTGGACTGAGTCGTAGATTGGTCAATTGCATACGTTTTTCCCTTGTTCGTAGAAAGTTACATTTTTGCCGCCATTGACCTAAGAAGATTAAAGGCGCCTCTTTTTTTTGTGTTCCTATTTCAGGCTCCGAACGTCCTAAATTCCTATTCGCAGCCTATTCATTGTAATAAATAGAAAACAAACCTTAAAGAGTTGTAAAGACTGATGCCTTCTCAGCATCAGCATAAAAAAAATCATAATATTCTCTATAGAAAGTTTCAATAGCTTTCTTGGTGGGGATTAAGCATGACGGTGATAGAATATAAAAAAGATATTTTTCCCAATAGTTATTAAATTTTTGTTCCATATTAATGACAAAAGAAAGAAAATTTTGATTTAGTTTAAACTCCAAAATTTTTTGAAGCATGTTAAAAACATAAGGTAAAATATAGGTAATGACATGTAATAATATCTTGAAAAACTTTCAGTAGTCTCTTTAAAAATTTATAATAACTCTAATATATTTCTTGAGAAAATCTAGTTATAGGAATGCAATTGAAGGTTCTAGTTAATTACATACAAATTATAAAAATTACTAAGCAAACTCTCACACGATAAATCCAATTTGATTAAACAATGAAAGAAATTCCATTTAGTTTCAACGGGTGAAGAAAACTTGATATAAGTTTTATTTGCACTTACTCATACAAGTTCTATTCATGTCCAACAGTTGAATTCAATCAAATTTATTTCACAGTATATTTAATTTTATCAATAACTTAATGCTTGGTGTGAAAAGTAGCGAAAACACTTAGATTTATGATATGACATGTACATCTAACAATTATTATTTTGAATATGAGAAAACTAGTAGAATATGTATGAGCTTCATTTAACAAATAAAAAGACAATGTGTTTCGGTATTCTTTATTGTTCGTCGATCAATGACAAGTAACAAATATGTAACTTCTCCTGTTAATGCTACTATAAATATCAGAAGTTAAATTAACTATATAAGAAATGTTAGTGAGGCGTTGAATAAGAGATTTTTTATATTCTTCATACATTAACATACAATCTTTTTTTACTGGGTGCTTAGAAGTATGGTAGTATTGTGGCTGTAAATACTGAATAGTGTATTCTAAAAAACTCTCTTTTTTACATATTGTGAAAAGCTACTCAGTTTGAACAAGCCGAACTAAACCTTTACGTGCCTTATTATTCTTAAACAATTAGGTCATAGATTTTCTTTGTGGATTTAGTTGTCTTGTTTGTCTCTATAGTTTTAGGTTGACAAGTTTCTTCATAAAATTTATGAAATTTAACTAGGTGCTTTTTAAAAGTGACTATTCCACCTCCTGTATTACCATGTTTATATGAGTATTGATTTTTGTATATTTTGCAAACAACAATGTATTCATGCCCCTCTAGATTAATATTAGGTTTAGCTTGTAATTCAGATACTCTTATACCTTACTGCATTTGAATTGAGCCTGTTTGGTGACACCCAAACACTAAGTTGACAGGCCAGTGCCGGTGCCAACATTTCTACTAGCCTCACGATTAGGATCGTGTTTTTAAGAGAGATCAAGATCAGAATATAATCCGAATTCGTAGTTTGTTGGACTCTTAAGGACAAACCGATAACGAATCGACATTGGGAAGCCATTAAAATACAAAATTTATTTGTAGAAATTTTTCAAAGAAAAATAGAATTTAAAATTTGATCAAAGATTTAAGGGATTACACTATTTATATGGGACTATGCATAAAAAAAAGACAAAAATGATCCCATTAGACTGTTGATGCTAGAGCAGCAATGGTCTAATAAGTGTTGATAAAAAAATTAATGCCTCTTTGTAGGCCCTTGTGCCCACTGCTAGAGAGGTAGGGTAGTGTTGCATGCAGCACGCCCCCATCCCCATTTTTTTTTTATAAGCTGGACCGGTTACCTGGTCCTGCATGCGAAGAATCATGTCGGATCGGTTCTGCTTCTCGGAATCGAATGGAACTGGTCCAATTTAACTGGTTTTGGGTCAAACTGGTTTCGGACTGGTTCCATGTAGAATCAGTCCAATAAGCATTCTAAGTTGTGACAAATCAATTAATTTAAATGAACTTAATATCCAAAAGAGAAATGAAAATTGCTCTACATCTAGCGTTAGTAGGGCTGAAGTTTAAAAGGCTTTAAAGAGGATGAAGTGTAGAAAAATAATCGAACGAGATAACATTCCAATATATATTTGAAAATGCATAGGTGATAAGAGTTTTTTGGTTCACAAAGCTGTTTAATATGATTTTAAGAGAATGCCAAATTAGAGGCGGACACAGGCTCGAGGACCTTCTTGACTCGACCCAATTTGAAAAGTTAGGGCTTAAGCAATAAATTGTGGCCCAATTTTTTGTTTGACCTAACCCAACTCAATTAGACTCTGGATTGGGTTTAGCCATAACATCAGCTTGAATTGGGCCGACCTGAGCCCACTTGACCCGAACATAAGAGCACTTTTCATTAATGTATTTCAAGCGGCTTGAATTGCTTCAAATGCGGCCGCCTCCTCCGATCGACGGCCATAGGGATGTTCCTAAGTCGGTGCTATACCGGCCTAGCCGATTGGTGCGACGCTAATCGTTACTGGCCGCTATATTCTCGAACCATAAAATCGATTCTCGTTTGATATCTTTATCATCTATTTATTTCTGATTTTGTTGTTTCATTCTCGCTTTCTTTCAATCCCTTGATTGAGTTGTATGGTATGATCCCTCTTCCCTCTCTTCGCGCTCCTATGTGTTCATGTGCAACCTTATTATTATGAACTTGTGGCTCTCTTTTCTTGTGATATTTTGAAAATAGTTCATGAATAGGATTATTGCAAGCTTACTTTAGTTCAACTTCCATGTGATTTTTATGTAATTTTGAGCTAACAACTTAAGGTTTTCATGTCCTAGAGCATTTCTTGTGCATTTACACTAACTATCATCTAATTAATGTTGGTTGTTTGCAATTTCTTGCTATCTATGGATGTGAAAACTTGCATGCTTTAGAGCTTAATTCCTATCTCAATTTTTATGTGGAGCTCAACTTCATAGCATATTTGTTTAATTTTCTCATTTAGGTATATAGCCGTGCATAATTTGGCGTATAGGAATATTTTCTTAAAATTTCCCTACACGACATAAGACAATAATAAGACCACTGTTGTTATATGGTGTTGAGTGCCACCTATAATGTAGAAATATATGAATAAATAAGTATTACAGAAATGAGAATGCTAAGATGGATGAGTAGGTATACATGAATGGACGATTGGAAACTTGTATGTCGTTAAAGTTTGGAGCAACCTCAATGGAAGATAAACTTAGAAAGTCATCTTAGATGGTTTACATATAAATCATAGGTATATAAAAGTTTCAGTAAGAAGGGTTAGATTATTGAATTTTGCCTATATAAATGGAGGAAGTGGAAGATCAAAATAGACTTGGCAAAAAATTATAAGGAATGACCGTATATAGTTGAAGTTAAATATAATGTAATTTGATAGAGTGCAATGGAAACAAAGGATTCATGTAGCCCGATCATATCTAGTGGGATAAAAGTTTGGTTGCTGAAGTTGTACAATGGACACTTTTTTCTTGATTTTATTGGGTACTTTTGTTGTATTTGACCAACCATTTCTGTATCTGGCATTTCTCTTTTCCTTTTGGACCTTGAATACTTGCAGAATGCACTCTGGAGTTTGAATTGAATGGTTTATGTTTGTGACAACATAATCATTAACACCATGCTTGTACAGTTGTACTGTGTTCTGGAGACTTCGTGTAAGAAGTTACATATCATTTTCTCTAGACGATTTTCATAGTGGTAAAGTTATGTATGATGAACAATGACTTGGTTCATTAAGTATTTGGTAAAATGTACCTAAATATAAATAGTATACAAATCCAGAAAAGGCATGTACTGACAAGCTGAGATTATAATTGTGTGCGTTCTTATGTTATCTTTCCAGTCTTTTGCAGTCATGCGTCGTCTTTTGTGTTGTTCATCTCTTTATAGTTGTACAGACATATTATATTTGGCCTGAGTAAGCCAGCATATAATAATTTATATCATAAGTGCATGTTCTTGCAGGGTTATCTTGATCCAGAGTACTTCTTGACGTATAGACTGACTGACAAAAGTGATGTGTATAGCCTTGGGGTTGTATTTCTGGAACTTTTGACTGGAATGCAACCTATTACATTTGGCAAAAACCTTGTGCGGGAGGTACAAATCTTTCACTGTTTTTTTCACTCATCTATTCTGCTTTCTATTTTAACATGATGTGTAAAGTCTTTACATGTATATGACATTCATAGCCAGTTATGCTTCTCCAATTTTTTCGAAAACTTTCTCAGGGGAAGCATTACTTACGAATTATTTTTTGTGCATTCTTGAACTTCAGGTAAGCATGGCTTACCAATCTGGCAGGACTTTCACCATCATCGATGAGCGCATGGGCTCTTATCCCTCTGATTGCATCGAGAAATTTGTTTCTTTAGCATACAGTTGTTGCCAGGCTCAACCTGATGCAAGGCCTTCAATGTCAGCAGTTGTCAGGGAACTGGAGAAAATATGGGCAATGATGCCAGATACTGACATTTTGCACCCTGAATCCGCCATTACAGAACTTGGGAACACGACCGCACCATTATTCTCTCGTGCAGCAGCGCCGTATTCTTATCTTTCATCTGCGTCCGGCAGCGATGTGCTCAGGAGTGTCGTCCCAAACGTCTCACCTCGGTAAATGAAGTAATTAGCATGATATTATACTGATGAACAATTGAGTTGGGAACTTCAAGTTTCTCTATAGAGCAGTGCCTGTAACCAAAGAGTGTCTTCTTAGAGGCCTTTTAGGTGAATATATAGTTCTTTTGCATGTGTAAAGAGAAAATCTTGTTAGAAACAGGTATTTCTTGTACTTTGAACTCATATGCTCATAATAAGGATTTTAGCCTATGATTTGTGGTGTGATTGCTTGTGATTATTTGCCAAATAAAATTGGTTAATGTATTGAGAATTGTATAGGGTATTTTTTTTATAAAAAAAAATAGTTTTGTTCAATTTGGGCATGAACTAAACAGACATTTAGGTATGATTTGTACAACACATAGGTCCCTCAAATATATCTTCTATTAGCACATAGGCCCTCCTAATTTAGTTTTCATCAGTTAATATAGTTCTTATTGATATAAATTATTAATATTAAGTAAACATAGTTGTTAAACTTTTCTCTATGTACGAAAATGCTTCTCATCTAATACTTACAATTTCTATAATTTTCTCCTTTTATTTTCTTAAATTTTTATTGTACTCAAGTTCATCTTCTTAATATGAGATTTTTTTTTGAAAGAAATATCTGAAATAAGGCTCTTTATCTTAGGTAATGTGAAAATTTTAAGGATAATATTGTTATTTATTTTTATTTTAATGGGGTTGTAATGTTTAAGATTAAATTTTCTAGTACAAATTATAGGGTTGTCTTCAAATATTTTGAAATTTGGGATTGGCTTGTATTCTCTTTTCAATTTTAAGAGCCCAGATGTAATTTACCTTTTATAATATTTCAATGGTGGTGATTTGATTCAGGATATATTCACCTCTGTCCTTATTTTAAATATTCACTAATACGATGATAAATCTTAAATATTGTTATTTTATTAGATGTAAATTTCGTTTCATTTGAGAGTTTTTTTTTTTTAAAAAATATATTTTATTTTATAAATCTGTTAATTTGTTGAGAAAAAATATTTTAAAATTAGGAGGTATAAAATGTAAAATAAAGTTAAATTTAATATTAAAATTTGATATAAATATGAAGCAAATTATTAAATTTATTTATGTTATTAATATAATAATAATAATGATAATAATTTGTGAAATGTTCGAGATCTAGGTATAAAAAATAATTGAAGTTGAAAATAAGTGAAACTTTAAGTGCAAATGAAGTTAAGATTGGTGATGAGTATGCCAACTCGAGCAAAACGATAATCTAATTTTTTGACTTCCCTCCTTTAGCGGATTTATATATACATAAATTTATTTATATTATTTTTATAAATATGTATATATTCTTTATAAATATAAATTTTAATATGTATATATATATATATATATGTAAATATATTTATATATGCGTGTCTGTTTTTATGTTTTATACGGATTAAAAAGATATTTAAATTCATGAGACAGTATAAAAGAAATGTCTAATTTTAACATTCATTAGGAAAAAATTTAAATTTGGGTACCTATATGTAAATATTTTAAAATTTAACTTAAACTTGAATATTTTGAATTCAAGCCTGATTTGATTCTTGGTAATGAAAATGTAATTGATTTTTAGTTAATTTTTAATTTGAATTGAGTTTAATTTTTATTTTTTTAATTTAAAATTTTATTTTTATATATAATATATAATATATATTATTTTTTAATAAAATTTATTTGTATTATATATTTATTTTTATATAATTTTTTAATATATATTTTAAATCTTTTAAACATATATTTTGTATAATATATTCAGTTATATATAATATTTTTAAATATATTTAAAATATCTGCACATATAATTGTATAAATTTTAAATTAATTATGAGTTGAATTAATTTTATAAATAAATTAATTTTTGAGAAATAACAAATTAAATTGAATTTAAATTGAAGAAAGAGTGTGTACTAAAATTAAATTTTAAGTTCGATATTTTGCTTCCACTATCTCCATATGTAATATACATCTAAATAATATTTATCATTTTTTTAAATAAGACAGTTTTTTTTTTAATTTTTAGATAAAGTTATAGCCAAAGAATGAAAATTATAATTTTACCGTGTTTGGTGCGAGTACTAAAATAGTATTAATTTAAAATAACAATAATAATAATAAATAAAAATTTTTAATTATCGTACACAAATTTTAATATGAGAAAATATTATTTTACTTCACATAATTAATAATTTTTAATAAAAATATTAATTTTATTTTACATTTTAATATTTTTATTAAAAATTATTGATTATATAAAATTAAATAATATTTTTTATATTAAAATTTATATAAAATAAGTAAAAAAATTAGCACACTATTTTAGTTCTCCTCGCGAACGAGTTTCTGATTTTCGCATAAAATTGCCGCGCTGTGCATGTGAGAGTGAAAACCCTAAGCGCCGACCTTACCTTTCTCCAAAATTTTCCTCATGGCTTCTGTTCTGATCGTAGATCCTAAGCCCACTGCAACGCCAGTAGATCTTCCGCCACCGAGTTTCCCCGCTGTGAGGACGGAGTCGTTCCTCTCCGGTGACGAGGAGGAGGATCTATACGGCCGCCTCAAGTCTCTTCAGCGGCAGCTCGAGTTCATAAACATCCAGGAAGAGTACGTCAAGGACGAGCTCAAGAATCTCAAGCGTGAGCTCCTTCGCGCTCAGGAGGAGGTCAAACGTATCCAGTCGGTGCCCCTTGTCATCGGCCAATTCATGGAGATGGTCGACCAGAATAACGGGATTGTCGGTTCAACCACTGGATCGAACTACTATGTTCGGATCCTGAGTACCATCAACCGCGAGCTGCTCAAGCCGTCAGCTTCCGTTGCCCTTCATCGACATTCAAACGCACTCGTCGATGTGCTGCCGCCGGAGGCTGACTCGAGTATTTCCCTTCTCAGCCAGTCGGAAAAGCCCGACGTTACCTACAACGTGAGCGAAACTACAATATCTTTTGAAAAGATTATTTCTCTGATAGTATTTTTACTCTGCATGGTTCTGTATGTAGGGTTCGCTTGGATCTCCCTCTTTTATGTTCTAGGTTTGTTCTTTCCTTTTCTTTTGACGGGCTCTGACTAAAGGTTCTTCAGCTGGTTTTATTTCTTAGATTTGAGTAGGCGAGGAGACTGCGTATCTATGTGAAGGTGCGAAGCTGGAGACCTGAATGCTGATATAATTTGAAGAAATTGATATTTGGATTCTAAGAACTTAATCTTTTGGCGCTTAACCTCTGCATTCTATTTGAGGATAAAATTGTTTTATATTTCTGATTTTCATGCTGCTAAAGGACTGCCTGTGGTGGAAAATACAAAATTTTGAGTTTTTTGGTCTCAGTTCTTGCAGTTAGATACATTAATGTTTCTTTATAGTGAGATCAAGGTAAAATGTTTGTTGCTTTATATACTAGTTCACTAAGCATCTGTAAAGTGAGTTCGTGGTGCATTTTTTTGTGGATGATAAATCCTTAATAGTAATAGATAAGATCATAAAGGGGTTAATCATAAATTGGAATCTTGGAGGAGCACCTTAAAAGCAAAAACATTTAGATTTAGTAGAAGTAACATTACATGTATTATAAGTTTAATGATGCTAAAGAAGAAGGTGGCAATGCTGTGAGGCTGGGTGGTTGGATGGGGAAATAGTCCGATCATGTAAGGACTTCCTGTCATTATGTGCTTTTCCAAAATAATATTTATATAGGGGGACATTGATTGGTTGGGGAAATAGTCCGATCATGTAAGGACTTCCTGGTCATTATTTTTCCAAAATAATATTTATATAGGGGGACATTGATCATAAAATCACATTAACATAGTTGAAATGGACAGGTGATTTTAGGGTTATTTACAAATGTAATTCTCCAAGGAATATGGCATTCTTATACATTCCCTTCAATTCTTCTTATATTTCTTGTTTATTCCCATAATATTTAATACTAAACCTACATCTCAAATTCCATATAACCAATGTGGCTACCACTTGTTAGGTGTTGATTTGTTATGTTTTCGATTATCGGGGTTCTGTATGTAAATCAAAGAGTTTGGAGGCAGAATTTGATGGTGGCTAATTCTCTCAAAATTTCTAGAACTATTTCCGACCTAATAATTACTTAACACTTAGTGATGCGGAGTGTTAGGAAATTAATTGATAAAATATTTAACAATTAGTATAGCTGAGATGCAATTGCTCAGATTAATGATTGATCACACTCGAAAATTGATTATTGAGTAGTTAAAGTGATGAGATATAAAAAGATTAATGTAGCTGATATGAGATCACTTTAAGAATATTTCTAAGATTGACAAGGTGTTGGATATGTTTTTAAAATATCTGTAAGTAAAATAAAGTTCCAAGATTATATATCATATATAGGTCTTGTGACGACTCGAGGTTGAAGAGGGCAAGAAGTGATCGTTGTGGTGATATCGATATGAGTGGCTCAGAATCACTCAACAAGGAACGGCTTTTTGTAGGCTTCTTGGTGGAAGAGCAAAGGAATGAATCGTTACACTTCCTAAAAGAAAGAGAATTCTTGAGCTATATAAGTAAATAACGTGATTCCAATGGTAGAGGTATATTTTAGGTAAAAATCATGTAATTAATGATGTAGTTAAGCGTGCTTGAGTTAGAGTAGTAATAGGATAGGTAACTTGAGAAGTACTCAAGTCACGCTATTTCTTAAAGCCAAGGCGGACAATACTTCTACGTAAGGATCACGAGATATTACAGGTCATGTTTCCCAGGTTTGTTTGTTTTGGGAACAATGTTTTAAAAACTGAATCAGACCAGCTGGTTCAACTAATTGAACTGTGAACCGGTGGTCCAATTGATCTGGTCAAATCTCAAAACTGGCTATGCATCAAATCAGGATTGAACCAACAAGAACTGGGGTCGAACCAGAAAATCGATTGACCGTTGCTGTTGGGTCGGCCATCCCATAAGTTTTTCTTGAGGAACTCTAGCTACAAAGTAATATGAAAGGGATTTTATATCTCTACTTAGAAGTATGGGATTAAACTCACTATACATTATGTAAGTTATAGTGAAAAATAGCCTTTTTTTCATTTTAGCTTTGTTTAATTAATTTTTGTAAAACTAAGTCCCTTCATTTATTAATATTTGATAATCTTTAAAAAGAATCTTAATGTTATTAAATTTTAGTTTGTTAATCTCACCATGGAAGAATCTAAGCAAAATTAAGCTGCATGTCAAGTCAAAAAAACTAAACATGGTTTGTGATATGTTGGATGGGTAATGTTTTTTGAAATTCAACCGTAGCCTATATTACTATTAAAGCAAAACAAAATATATCAAGTACACGAGAAAGGATCCTCATCGAGAATCGCACAAAAATCAGATGGGAGAGATATACCCTTTTGCCATTCGACATCCTCAGAAGAAGAAAAAAAAGCTATAAACTTTGCTGCTTTGTTTGTCGTGCTATATACATGAGTGATCCTAATCGCCTTAATAGTGCAAAATAAATGAAAAATCTATGTTGTGATCCTGTCCGAAGGGTGTCCTCTGGTAGCCCGGTGAATGTCATCAATAACAATGATTGAATCGCCCTCTAAATAGATCCCTTTGTTGTGTAGGCTGCATGTGTGTAGAGCATAGTGCCAACTGCTTTGAGGAGGTTGCCGTGGTGGTCCTTGATCACATCTCCCTTGTCCGCCGCACCGTTTTGTTTAATGGAGCCATCAAAATTCATCTTAATCTACCGTGGGGGTGGGAGATCCCAATGGGATGAGGAGGGGTTGCTATAGATGTTAAGGTTGGTAGGATCCTAGTTCCCCATATTGAAAGAAGGTTGCTCTTGGGCTTCGTTAAAATAAATTAGTGCAGCGATAACTCTGGGCGATGGGAAAGGTTTGCTGTGGACGCATCTGTTGTGGGCTCTCCATATGTGGTATAGTGTAGTCACCATTCTGATTGCCTAGGGATCTGCCGAGTTCTTACAAACTTGTGACTACAAGTTGTGGAGGAAATGATTCAATTAGTGTGCGTCATGACCTTGTGTTGGCGGGTTTGCTTGATTTGTGAGAGTTGCAGCAGCAGCAGAAATAGCTGCAATTGCAGCAAACTCTACTATAGCTGTAGAAGAATCAAGCACCTAGAGTGATGAAATTTGGTGTTGTTTTCATTGTTGTTTCAATATCAGTATGGGTCTGTTATATCATAGAATGGCAACTCGGCCTAGAAACCTCTGCAGAAAAGCAAACTCATTGAGACTTTCACCACACTCAATGGATTGCATTCATATCACATATATCATCACAAAAGATGTGGCCCCCCTCAAGACCATAGGTTGAGAAATCATATCTCCCATATGGTTTGAAATTAAGCCTTCCACCTCCAAGGGTCAATTGGTGTTTAGGCTTTAGGGAGTTCTTGTTGCATTTGAATTCCATCTTCCTCCATCCTGCAAAAAAGTAAGCCCATTTGGGCCTCAACCTCACCCAACTTGGATTGCGTTCATATCACATATATTGTCACACAAGGATGCGGCTCCCCCTGAGACCACAGGGTTGAGAAATCATACCTCTTAAATGGTTTGAAATTAAGCGCTCTGCATCCAATTATCCTTTGGCATTTAGGCTTAGAGAATTCTTGCTGCATTTCAATTCCATCTTCGTCTAGAAGTGAGGTTCCTCCATCCTTTGGATATCATCTTCCGTCTCCATAGACTGCTAGATCCCCTCCCCCCTCTGAGTTTGTGGTGAGGAAGCTATAATAGCCCTATGATGCTTGGGATATCCTTCATTTTCTCCTCCTGGTTTGAGGTCAAGCATGCCTCTGCCACCTCCTCTTTAGGTTCAAATTCTCCTTTACATGGGGGAATAGCAACCACAGGCCCTTTCTCCTTTGTCTTTGTGGAAGGAGGATGGTAGTCTCCCTTTTGGATGATTTTCTTCCATTACAAATGAACTTGGCTGCCTTTCCTTCTTCTGATTCCCGCACCACCGGCCACCCATTATTGGCAATGGGGCGCTGTGCCTTCCAATCTCTTGACCATGTTACTTCCACTGCCCTAGTCAAACTTCTCTGTGTCCCTTTCCAGCAAGTGGCCCTTAGGAAAATTACCATTTTCAGGAACTAATGTAGCCCATGTCTAGACACATCATTGTTCTATATGTAATTGTATTGTTATTTGATTTTGAAATTCAGCTGTAGCAGACATGGGTGTGGCTTATCTTGAACAGTCAGATGCTGATGTATTAGTAGATTTGATGTGAGAAAATGTCACTAGGTTAGCATTTCAGTTGGTGATCTCCAAATTATATTTGATGGGTTACTTTTTTGCATTTTTTGGTTGTTTTCTTACTCGTAATTTCTGATGGAAAACATGTTTTCTTTTACATAGGATATTGGTGGCTGTGATGTTCAGAAGCAGGAAATTCGTGAAGCAGTTGAGTTACCCCTAACACATCATGAGCTGTACAAGCAAATTGGTATTGATCCACCAAGAGGCGTTCTTTTATATGGGCCTCCTGGTACTGGGAAAACCATGCTTGCTAAGGCTGTGGCTAATCATACAACTGCTGCTTTTATTCGAGTTGTTGGTTCTGAGTTTGTCCAGAAGTACTTGGGTGAGGTGTGTTTCTTCTCCAGCCAAAGCCAATGTTATACTCTGCTATAGTTACGCATAGCAAATAATCCTGACTGTTTTATTCACATAACGTTCACAGTGATTAACTGAAAAGTTCTGTTTTATTTGAAGCAGGGACCTAGGATGGTAAGGGATGTATTTCGCCTTGCTAAAGAGAATGCACCTGCAATCATATTTATTGATGAGGTGGATGCCATTGCTACAGCACGTTTTGATGCACAAACTGGAGCTGATAGAGAAGTTCAGCGTATTCTTATGGAGCTCTTGAATCAGGTAAGTTTTTAGGAGAATAAAGCTTCATATCAGACACCTCTGTTCGTTAATCCTACTTAAAATGAGCAAAAAAAAAAAAAACTCTTCACAAAAAGCTTATTCTCATGAAAAAACTTACATCTGCTATTGGCGTAGTATATTAAGAGAATTTCATTTTGTGCATCCTTGTAATTTTTTACCTTATTTAGGATCTCTGTTGTGCTGTGCTAGTGCTAACTGGCATAGCTCTAATATATTTGTGTATTTGAAGCACAATGATTTGGAAAAAAATGCTTATAATATTTAAATTTAATAATAATAAAAGTTTATTGAACAATTATTTTAATTAAGTGCAAAATATTTCAAAATATATTTATTATGATAAATAAGATGTTCAAACCCTGCAAATTAACCATTTCAAAACTTAAGTTAAATTAGATTGTGATATATTGAAACTTATCAATTTAATCTTATAACAAAACCAATAGTAATGTTAATCTAAAATTGATAATAATAGAATCACTCAGATAATAGAGCAAAACGATTAAGTAGATCGAGCAAATACTTTAATTCGATTTTAGTAGTCAATAAATATTTATATTCAAATAAACATTATACCATGGATAAAATTGGAGCACTTGCAATTTTGGGTTGAAGGAGGGCTCACAGTTGACTATTCCTCGAGGTTGATACGGGCGAGCTTAGGGCCACTTTTTAGGGGAGGTTTGGAGACAACTGGATGCGTTGGTGTAACTTCCTAAAAATTTAGATTTGATGTATATTTCAAATTAGAATAATGTGTGTAAATTTGGTTGACAAATGAACTTTAGAATATTCTATGTTTTGCAAATAAAGAAATTTCGAGTAATGCTTAGGATTTGTTTGATTTGTAAAAAAGGAGTTAGAATATGTGAAGTGTAGAAGTTGAAAATTAAATATAATTTTTATGGAATTATAATTTATATAGATAAATTAAGATCCATTGAAGGAGATAAATTTAGTGTGAACTTTGAAGCGATTAAGGTATCATATGGGTCCAAAAATGACTTATGTTGAATGTTACAACAAATGTTGATCTAGAAATAATTTCTTCAAATTTTGAAATCTATTTGAGAAGTGGAATATTAAGAAGTTATGCAGTATTTAAATATCATATCAAAATTGTATTCTCATTGCAATTGTGCTCTTGGTCTTTATATTTGATTTTGTTTTTAGCTCTACAGATTCATAATTTATCATATTATATATATTTGGGTTAATTATTGAAAGGTTCTTATAGTTAACTTCTAATTACATTTTTGTCTATAGATTTTTAAAAACTTTCTAAAAGCACTTTACAGTTTACCTAATATTGCAAACAAGGTCCCTTTGTAATTATCATTACCAAAAAATTTCAATTTTGCCCTTAATATTTCTTCAAAATTTCAAATTTATGTTATTATCTATTCTCTCCCATTACTCTTTCACTCGTTGCTACCTCTCCGTCGTCCCCTCACTAGCTTTCTCCCAGGGAGAGGGAGAGAGAGAGTGAAAGAGAGAGAGAGAGAGAGAGAGCAAGCGGGGGGAGAAAGGGGGAGAGAGAAGGCGGCCGCCCCCCGCTCCCTGATAATAGAATGGCAAATTTTAGAATTTCAAAATTATGATAACGGAATATTCCTTAGATGCCGATGAAAATTGTTAGTTTGGATCTTTTATGTAATAATATGTAATTGTTAGGGACTGTTTTCAAGCTAAGGATTTTTTAGCAGGTTTTAAAAAAATATGGATTAAAATATAATTAGTGATTAATTATAGGGACCTTTCAATAATTAATCCTTATATTTTTGTTCAGTGACTTTTGGCACAGGTTTTATTGGAAATTGGCACACTTATTAATGAAAATACTTTATTTTTCAGCTATGAGAATGCTTGATGGGCAGGATTTTAGTGTAGTTGAATTGTTTTGTTTTTTCTCATAATTATTAATCAGGTACTTATCATCGTTGAATTGTGCAGATGGATGGCTTTGATCAAACAGTTAATGTTAAAGTCATAATGGCAACTAATCGTGCTGACACCTTAGATCCTGCTCTTCTCCGTCCTGGTAGACTTGATCGGAAAATTGAGTTCCCTCTGCCCGACAGACGGCAGAAAAGGCTTGTGTTCCAGGTGAGCTGTGCAAATGTTCTTGCAGTCACTATATAAATTTTGCTGAATCTTTCCCCAAGTCATCAGTTATACTAGCTTGTCTTATGAAGCCTAGTCATTATTTAGTGAATAAATTACTGAACTTTGTGGTATTCAGCCATTTGAAGCTTTCACATGTTTTTGGTGATGAATTTCACTTCACTTATCGGTTATGGCAACTTTCTTAAAATGTTATAAACTTATGAAAATTAACAAATATGTAGATAAGGTAGAGTTAACACCACATGCATTAGACATGATTAATTGGCGATTTTGAAGTATGTTTATGTTGCAGATATGATAGTGATGAAGTTACGATAATACCACAACAATTGAAAATATAAGATGCTGGCATATCAAAGATACAGCATACACATTATCTTAATAATTGAGGGGGTAGGTCCAATTTGTTCAGATTTTTTTAGTTCTTTTTCATTGACATAGATACAAGTATTCTTGTAGGATGGTGCAAAAGAAATGGTCGGGTCTGGATGAAGACTAAAGATTTGTCTCTATAGATAGATGTTATTAACTTGATAGGAAGAGCAATTTGACACATGGTCACCATTGAGATGAAAGATGCAAGTAGTCGACTAGGGTTATGTTTTGATAACAACTTTTAATAATAGTGGAGATGCTCAATTGACATTTACCATAATCCATGTGGTTAATTTGGTTTTCTTTAATTTGACATCGGCTAGTGACCTCAAACATGGACTATCTTGACTTTTGTTTCATACTGGACTTGACATTTTACTTGTATCCTATAAAAATTGCTTTAGTTTCTGTCCGGATTAGGGTTATGTTTTGATTGAAAATTTTAATAATAACAGCATTGCGCTCTCAATTTGACATCTTCCATAACCTATGTAATTTTTTTTTTTTTTTTTACATTTGCTTGTGAGCTCAAACATGGACTATTTTGGCTTTTTGGCATATTGGACTTCTGAGATTTTGTATCCTGTAAATATTACTTTAGCTTTTGTCCTGATTGCCATTTGAGTTCTAAATTTAAACATGCGAGTGCCACTATCTGATAATCTTCTGATCATAATTGATGTATGTTTGATTAAACAAAAAATTATATTGAATAAATTTGTGAATGTGTTCTGTGCATCTTGTTAGGATCTAATAGCACTCCCTAATGCGTATTTTAGGAAGTGATTGAGAGAGGAAGGAAGAATATGGAGCTAATAAATTTTGAATTGTTCAGTGGGGTTCTCCTACATCTACAACTATACATCAGATTCCTTATTTCTATACAACGTTATACCCCTTGTTTTTCAGGGATTTTAGGGGAACAAATTTACAAGATAATTTCATAAGCGTAAAATATTTACCATTTCTTTATATTTTAAAATTATAATATCTCAGCCACATGTTTGGTTTTCAAAAAAAAAGAAATGGGATGCTGTATCGAATCATAGTTTGAGAACAGATTTCTACAAGATACTACCCCTGTTTAACTCATCTGATGGATGCACATTTAGATCACATGATGTGTGTGGCAGAAGACTTCATTCTGTTGAATTTGTTGTGGCCTATTTTTTTTTGAAAGAATTTCTTGCTTGAAACAATACATGTTCATGTATTGACTCCTGCTAATACCAAGCATTATCTGTCTGAATAGGTCTGCACTGCTAAAATGAATCTTGGTGATGAAGTTGATTTGGAAGACTATGTTTCTAGGCCAGATAAAATTAGTGCAGCTGAGGTTAGTTCTTTTTGCATTCTTTTACTGCCATTTTTGTTTTTTTTTTAGTTTCTAGGGAGTAATGTGAATTATGCTATGATCATACTATTATCATGATTGTGCTTACCAATTTCATTTGAAGCCCAGGAATTTTCATTAGTGTATGAATTTAGGGACGTAAAAGCACTGCGCTATGGCATGCTCAAGTTCTATGCCTATTATTTATTTTGTTTTCATGGTTGAGGTCAAGCATGACTTTTGCTTTTAAAAACTCTTTTAATGTTTGGTTTTTATTGTTCTAGTTATACCTTTTTATGAACTGTTGTCATTCAGCTGCTGTTTTACGTCTTATTACTCTCTTTATCAAAATGTAATCTTGTTTGGGTGTCTTAGTTATATTATGAAAAAAATAATATAGTATATCATAAATAGAAATGAAACCGTGTAGCTCATATGAAGAGAAGTGTCAGATGGTTTATATGACAGAATATGTATCATAGGGACTCGAAAGGATAGTTTGTAGGACAACAATTAGTTAAGCTTTATTACATGGTTCAAAATATGAGTTAATGAAGAAATCGTTAACAAGAAAATTTAGTGTTATACAAATGAGAATATTAAGGTGGATAAAAGATGGATTAACTAATGAAATGGAATTCGTTAATGTGAGTGTGTGTAAATTGTTTTCTACTGTCCTTTGCATTGATTTTAATCTCCACAAGAGTCATTTTCTTTGGACGATCCCCTTCATTATTGCAGATCGCAGCTATCTGTCAGGAAGCAGGGATGCATGCTGTGCGCAAGAACCGCTATGTCATTCTTCCGAAGGACTTTGAGAAAGGGTATAGAACAAATGTGAAGAAGCCCGACACAGACTTTGATTTCTACAAGTAAACAAGGCTTGGATTTCTATGGTAAGCAAGAGGAAAGGCAATTTAATAACATTTTTCTGTATCTTAAGATTGATGCTTTTTTGTGTAATATTGTTTTTAAATGATTTTTATCTTTTGTTTGGTAGAAAATTTAAATATTATTATTTGTCTAATAAGGCTAAATGAGCAAATTACAGTTTGCAAGCACCGTCAAATATCATCATTTTTGTTTGTTTTTTATACCCAAAAATAAGGTCTCGCATATTCTGCTCTCAAAACTAGTAATTTTGGTAAGTTGTGCCATGAGAACCTTGGTTAATTATTGGGTGCGGTGTGCATAACATATCAGATGTTCGCTCTCAAATGGCACCAAGCCGCGTGGTGCTGGTGGACCACACAATAGACGCCGCTTGACTATCGAAGCAAATGGAGCGGAGGATAGACGGATAGTCCGGTTGGCCTTACCAGATTATTCTACTCCACAACAGACTATTCGATCAGGCAAGCCGAACGGTTTGACCATTTTCTGCTCTATCTGGTCAAGTCAGTTTAGTTAGGCCAACCGGACTATCCATCTGTTGTCCACCTTATCCACTTTGTTGTCAAGCGGTGTATTTTGTGAGGTCCACCGGCATCACGTGGCAAGGCGCCATTTGCGAGCAAACATTCAATGTTGTTCGCTTGCGGCATCCATTAATTTCTCCTGATTTTGATAGTGCAACTCATCAAAATAATGATTTTGGGGGGAGTTTTATTCTTGGGTGCAAGTGCTAATGATGATATTTTGGGGGTGTGCAAATTGCATTTTGTTGCTAATCAGAGTTGATATTCTTGTGGTATTCGGGCAAGTTTATTATCAAAATTTATGATTTCCCAGTAATCCGCCAAAGTTCATCCATTAATTTGTCAGAAATTCTCTCATCTGAATGTTATCTTTCAACTCATAATTACACTCAAATCGATATTTCAAGTGTATTTTGAGCATTTTCAGTACTTGATTTTCTGTGCCACGCATTGTTTGTAAATGTGAGATGATAGCAATGGAAGATTGCTTCTATTTGTAATAAGGCAAGTGATATATATATATATATATTATTTTTAATAACATATTAGATTTATTTGTTATGAGATGTATTATATATTTTTTCAGATTTTTTTTTCATTGTATTTTAAAAAATTAATTAGTTCAATTAAGATTTGAGCAAACTAAAATTTGATTCGAATTAAAATGAATAGAGCTTGAGCGGTGCTCATTTACAAATCCATAATTCTCTACAGTATTATCGTTTTATAAGTTATATATATAATATTATGTTATATTATATCAGCGTTTGCTGGAATTTGGATTATATGATATTTACCTAATTTAATTAAGTAAAAGGAAAGGCAGCCGTAAAATGACTTTTCCACGTACCAGCATTAAAAAAAAGATTTAAATTCTGAAAAAAAGAATTATTAGATTGACCGAAGACTAATTTATGCACTTTTATATTTATGAAATAATTAAACAGACATCGAATTGCCTAACGCGTGACTACCTCAAAAATAGTGATCCAACCATAAAATTTGCTCAGAACTCAGCCCTCCTACAGCTCACTCGATTTTAAATCAACCTAAATTCGACTCGATTTTTTCACAGCTTAAAAGTAAAAAATAATTTTAAAAATAATATATTTAATTCCCTCTTTACAAAAATTTAATATATATATATATATATGTGTGTGTGTGTGTGTTTTTTAAGTTTCAATAGATCATTGTACACGTAACAATTATAGTACTTAAAATTCATTTTTATTTACTTAAAAAAACTCAAAATTTAACTCAAACTTAAAAAGTTGTAACTCTCTCATTTAGAATTTATTCAATAAATTTCAATACTAATGAGATTAATTAGTTTGAACTCAAGACTCTTTTATTATTGTTGACGTAGGATGTAGGGGATCCCAAGAAACACCAAAAAAGAGAGAGTCCTGAAGAACGGCGGCCGCAGAGAGCTAAGCTTGACAGTTGAGACTTAAGAGAGAGAGTGTGTGAGTTCGGGGCATCCAGGATAACACAGTAATTTAAGGTGGTTCAGGGAGGATATCTCCTACATCCATCGGGCGCTAGTGAGAGAGTTTTCACTATGAATTAAAAGGGTGGTCGGGAGACCAGTACAAAGAGCTTACAAGAGGAAGAGAGAGAGTAAGAGAGAGAAAAAGAGCTTTTCTTGCTCTCAAGCTTCTGTTTACAAGGGGTGATAGAGGAGAGATTTTGTTCTTCCCGGGATGAGTTCTCTGTTCTTCCTGTGTGTCCCCCCTCCTGCCTCTTCTACTTGGTTTTTTCTGTTCAAGGGTTTTTGTAGGCAGCAGAAGGCGTGGCTCCTTGGTTTTCCAAAAGGAGAGGGAGTAAACAAATCCTGAATCTATGTTGCTTGTCGGCCACTGGAGGGACCAGAGTCAGTAAAAGGAGAATTAAGCTTCTTGATCTTAGTACTACTCCTGGGGATCCGTGGCGGCTGAAGCATGCGGATCCTTGATTTGCGCGTTTGGAAAAAGTGTTTTGTACGAGGAATGGCGCGGTCGGGCCAAGCTAACTGCGACTGGTACAACAGCGTAACATCGTCATCGATGTTAGCAAGGATGGTCCTTGCTCATCGTGGACGAGGCTTGACTGAACCCTCGTGGCCGATGTTTGACCGAGGTTTGAAACCTGTGAGAACAGATAAATAAATTAGTAAATAAATGAATGGATAAATAAAAATTGATGCCAGCTTGGCGTCACGTGTACGGTAGGGATGCAGCGTTGGAGCCACGTGTTAACATCAGCCCCCTGCATTGTCAGGGCGCAAATATTGATATGGGTCCTAGAACGTAAACCGTCGTGATGGTGGATGCGCTGCCCGAGACCTGTTAGGATAAGATAGGGGCGGTGTCCGCTGATCTGTATTCTCTTCTTCCAGCCTCTGAAAATTTCTGTAAAAGAGTAAATCATTAGAGAGATGGCGGAGAGGAAGAAATAGACGACTCTGTCAAGCTTCTCGAAGAAGAGAGCCAGCGATCCCCCTATTGACTCCCCTCCTCCCGAGAAGTAGAAGGTTACGGAGCCATCCACAGAGTAGCCGAAACCGGCGGCCGTGAAGCCCGCTGAAGTGCTCCAAAAAGAGGGAGTAGGAACCGTGGTTGTGGATCCGGAGGTGAAGGCTCTGTTTGTCAATTGCGGTTCTGGCGCAGACGCTGGAGTCTATGCAGGAGCTAGCAGGTGCAGAGACCACAGAAGTGGTGAACATTTCTGATTCTCCAATCAAGTCGCCTCTGAAGGCTGGAGAGCGGAAGGAGGTGGTTCTGGTGGGTGAAACGCCCGCGGGAGAGAGACTAGCGCCTGGGAAGATTCTGCTCAAGGATGAAGAGATTGAGCGACTCCTCCCCAAGTTTGGGATTCCTCTTGCAGAGGGATTGAAGAAGACACCCTTAATGGTTCGCGGTCCTACTCCTCTTGGTGTACCAATCCCTCCTTCTGAGAAGAAAAGGAAGCACCTCTTCCCTTCTTTCCTTCTAGCGAATCTTCGAAATGACGAGGAAAAGGAAGAAAGAGGAAGGAAGGAGGAGGACTGTAAGACGGAGGAGGCGACTAAGGGGAAGAAGGAGGTGCCCTCTCAGGTTGCTCCTGAAGTCGCCCTTAGCATTTAAGGGATAGGAGGCAAGATGGAGTAAGTGATTAAGGAGAAGGTCCCTCTAGCTTCCTCTAATGTCGCCCTTGGCTTACGGGTGTATTAGGAGAAAGGTTGGTCGAGATAAGAAGAGAGGAGGAGAAGATCCTGGAAAGCATCTCCCAAGTTCTGGAGGTTGTGAAATCTCTGAAGGGCAAGGAGAAAGGGGAGGCTCTTCACCTTCGGAGGATAGAGGAGCTAAAGGGCGCTTTGTTGCAAGTCACAAAGCGTTCTCAAGATGATCACAGGGAGGAACTAGGGAAGTTCTACAGGCTGGAAGATAAGTTGGCTTTCCTAGCTCTAAGCAATGCGGAGTGGGCTGGTAAGAATAAGGCTGCAAGGGTGGAGTTTTGTCGTAGCCTAGCGGACGTAAGTCAAGCCCATTCCGCTCATGTAAAAGACCTCCAGAAAAGGATAAAAGAGCTATGTGATGGAATGGAGGCTTTGAAAGAGGAAAGAGATTAGTTAAGGGATGAAGTTGTGAAGGCCAGGGAGGTATCGTAGGGGGAGAAGGAAGCTGCCTCCGAAACTCGTCGCTGGGAGGAGTTGCTAAAATCTGAGGTGTGTTCCCTGTGGGCCTTGGTGGAGAACAGCTCTGGATGGCGGGGACGGCGCATGGAGGACCTGGAAGAAGCAGTGAGGAGGGCGGTGAACATCGTCAGTGCCTCACCAGTGGGTCACCACATGAAAAATCAGGCAGCTTTTAACGTTCTCCTGCAGACATTAGTTGATGTAAGTATCTTAGATCAGGAGAATATCAAAAGTCCCGCTGTTCTTCCCTTCTGCAGTCCTAAGGGTCCAGACAGGTTCTTCGACACCGGAAGCCACAGTCCGGAGGAGGTTCCTCCAGCTAGGTCATACTTTGGCTAGGGATATCATCTATCTCCCTTACGCAAGAGTCCTGAAGGGGCCAAATTACTCCCCTCGAGGCCAGATGGCTAGGCCAGAGTGCTCCCCCTGAAGTTCAGCAGCAAGCTTCTCCCCGAGAAGAGCGATGATCTGACTCCTCAGCCTTATCATCAACATTATGTTTGAAGGAACGATTGTTGAGGAGAGGAGTTCTGGTAGCTCCAGGGCGATCTGCTTCTTTTTGTCAGAAGTGTAATAGATTGGTCTCAAAGAGGGGGCTTCCTTCATATTTGAGGTCGATACTATTACACTAGGTACCTGTTGACGTAGGATATAGAGAATCCCAAAAAACACCGAAAAAGAAAGAGAGTTCCAGGAGACGGCGGCACGCAAGGGAATAAGCCTGTTAGAGGATGCTTAAGAAGAGAGAGAGAGAGAGAGAGAGTTCGGGGCATCCAGAAGAACACACAGGGATTTAAGGTGGTTCAGGGAGGAAATCCCCTACTTCCGCCAAGCGATCGGTAAAGAAGATTTACTAATGGAGGAAAGTAGCTGTACAGGCTAATACAGTGCTTCTGAGGGAGAAATAAAAAAGAGAGCTCCTCAGTTTGAGCCTTAATATAGTGAGGATCGATCTTTTTGCTGGAGACTGTTCCAGGGTATTTATAGGCGATGGAGTGCATAGCTTCGTCCTGGTTTTCTGGAGGAAAGGAGGTGGACAAGCTCTGGGTTCGCGCCACTTGTCGGCCGTCGGAGGGGCCCGGAGTCGCGAAAGGAGGCAGATATCTTTTATTACTGGTACTTCTTCTGGGGATCCGTGATGGTTTGAAGCATGCAGATCCTTGGTTTGTGAGTCTGAAAGAAAGCACTTTGTACGGGGAACGGCGCGGTTGGGTCAAGCTGATTGTGACAGGCACCGTTTTGTACCCTCGTGCCTGGTATTACCGAGTATGATCCTGGCTCGTCATGGGCGAGGCTAAGTGAACCCTCATGGCCGGGGTTAGACCCGATCAGGAATTCCAAAAAGGTCTCCATGATGTCAGAGTAGATCCCTGCTTCCGAGCCCCTGTACTCCATTCCCTGCGGTGTAGCAGCTGACGAAGACGACGTCGAGGTCATCCTCGCCGGCAGCGTAAAGCTCCTCTTGAACTTGCTGCTCTCCATCTTCCTCATCTTCCCCGCCGACCGGCTCTCCAAGCCCAAGTAATCCTCCGCGCCGCCGCTGCCGTCAGGCCTGCTCGCCTCCGCCTTCGAATCATCGACTCCAAAGCTCTTTCCGGAAGCCATGAGCGGCTGCTGATGGCGCACCGGGGGATCGCTGCCGAGCCCATCGAGCTTGGCGTCGTCACTCCGGCCGGTGAGAGCGTTGAAGAAGGAGAGGCCGTTCGGCCATTTGAGGTCGCCTTCGTGGTCGGCGATCATGTCCTCCATCTGGCTGGAGGAGGCGTCGGAATGTGGGAGAAGGAAGAGATGGGTATCTTCTTTGCTGTTCGCTGACCTCGCAGAAGGGTGGAAACCATGAGCGGCCGCCATATTGGCCACTGGCGGGACTGCCGGCAAAGGCGGGTGGTTCCAGTTGAAGATTGCTTGAGGTGGGGCTACCTGCGTTTGCTTCACCGGCTGCGACAGCAGAGGGGCGGCGGCTCTGGTGGAGGAAAAGAGCTGGGAGAGGAAGTAGCCGGATTGGTATCCCAGCGACTCAAACATGTGCCTCATTCTCAGCACGAAATGGAGATCTTCCGGTATAATCTTGCAGGAACCCAGCTGGAGAAGTCCATGGCCGGCTTGAATAACAGCTATCGTCTGGATTCCGGATGCGAATTGATCAGTCCACTCGGGAGGAAGCGCATCAAAAGAGCTCTGCCAGTAGTTAGAGATGTTGGGCTCGCAATCAGAAGGTTCTTTGAAGACCCATTTGTGACATTTATCAGAAGCAACTTTGCCCATCAGCTCTGTTTTTTCCGTCCGTTCAGTGGGCTAAAAAATTTCTCAAAAACCAAATACATTTTATTAATGATAAAACTTATTACAATTTCACTCTCTATTCTTACATGTTTTCTCTCATAAGTACAGGAAAAACAAAGATAAGACAAAGCTTCAGAACTTAGACACTGATTGTAATAGCTTTGATCTCAAAATTGGGGGAAACTCCTTCATTGAGATCAATCTATTACTCTCCTGACCACGGGCAGCAGACCATCCTGGGAACCACCTAACCTCATCCCACCTCGAGACAAATGTAGGTGTTGATGATGAGGCTAAGAAGCTGCTAAAACCCCTACCTCGACGATAGTTCCTTCAAACATAAAGTGTTAATGATTAGACTGAGGAACTAGCTGAGGGCGGAGGCAGGTCACTTCTGGCTCCCTGGTTGATCTTGTTGCTGGCCTTCAGGAGGAACAATCCGGCCTAGTCATCTGGCCTCAAGAGGAGTGATTTGGCCCTCTTTAGGACTCCTACGAGGGTGAGACGGAAGATACCCCCAGCCAGCATAGGATCTTGAAGGAGGAATCTCCTCCAAGCAGTGGCTCCCAACGCTGAAGTACTTGTTTGGTCCCTTAGGACCGCGGAAGGGAAGAACCGCAGGGCTTCTGATGCTCTCCTGATCCAAGATATTTTCATCAACCAATGTCTACAGGAGAACATCAAAGGCGGTCTGACTCTTCACATGGTAGCCCACCGCTTCTTCCAGATCCTCCATACGTCGTCCCCGCCATCTAGAGTTGTTCTCTACCAGGGCCCGCAAGGAGTGAACCTCAGACTTCAGCAACTCCTCCCGGCGACGGACTTTGGAAGCTACCTCCCTCGCCTCCGACGAAGCCTCCTTGGCTTGGCTAGCTCATTCCTTAGCTAAATCCTCTCCTCTTTCAAAGCCTCCCTCTCATCATCCAACTCCTTTATTCTTTTTTGGAGGTCTTTGATGTGAGCAAAATGAGCCCGGCTCACATCAGAAAGGTTGCGGTGGAACTCTCCCCTCGCGACCTCACTCTTATTGGCCCATTCTGGATTATTCAGAGCTAGGGAAGCCAACTTGTCCTCCAGTTTGTACAGCTTCCCTAGCTCCTCCCTGTTATCATTTTGAGAGCGCTTTGTGGCTTGGAGTAAAGCGCCCTTCAGCTCCTTTATTCTCTGAAGGTAGCAGGCCTCCCCTTCTTCCTTACCCTTCAGAGATCTCACTACCTCCAAAACCTGGGAGGTATTCCCCAAAATCTTCTCCTCTTCCCTCCTTACTTCGAACAACCTCTCCCCCAGCACACTCCATGCCCCTTCGACGTCAAAGGAGACACTGGAGGTAGCTGGAGGAACCCTCTCCTTCCCCTTAATCATTTCCTCCATCTTGCCTCCTGGTACTTCAATGCCAAGGGTGCTCTCAGGAGCAACCAGGGAGGGCACTTCCATTTGCCCCTTAGTCACCTCCTCCATCTTACTGCCCTCTTCTTTTCCCCCCTTCTCTTCCTTTTCCTCATCATTTCGGGGGCTCACTGGGAGAAAAGAAGAGAGGAGAAGCTTCCTTTTCTTCTCAAGAAGGGGGACTATGGCGCCAAGGGAAGCAGGACCACAAATCATCAGGGGTGACTTTTTCACATCTCCGATAGAAGTCCTAAACCCAGGAAGGAGCCGCTCAACCTCTTCATCTTTGAACAGGATCTTCCCTGGCGCCAGCCTCTCTCTAGCAGGTGTTTCACTTACCAAGATCACCTCCTTCATTTCTCTAGCCTTCGGAGGCGGCTTGACCGGAGAGTCGGACACCACCACCACCTATGTGTTCGTCGAATCCCGCACTAACTTCAGCGCCTACGCAAGGACAACAACCGCCCTGGCCACCGGAGCATTCACCTCCGGCTCTATCGCTCCGGATCTTACTTCTTTTGATGGAGGCACTTCGACAGGTTCCGCCGTCGCCGATTTCGGCGACCCTTCAGAGGATCCCAGAGGCCTTCTCTTCTCAGGAGGAGGAACGTCAACCGGAGACCGACCGGCTCTCTTCTTCGAAACACTTGCTAGGGTCGCCCACTTCATCTCCTTCGTCATTTCTCTAACAAATTCTCTTGCAGGAATCTTCAGGAGAGAAAAGAAGGGGATACGAATCGGCGCACGCCGCCCCCATCTTATCCTAAGCAGTCCTCGGGCAGCGCATCCATCGCGACGATTCGCATTCCAGGACCCATATCAATATTCGCGCCCTGACAATGCGGGGGGCTGATGTTAACACGTGGATCCTGCGTTGCATCTCAACCGTACACGTGACGCCTGGATGGCCTCCAATTACTTTCATTTATTTGCTAATTCCTCTGTTCTTGCAAATTCCTGACCGGGTCTAACCCCGGCCATGAGGGTTCACTTAGCCTCGTCCACGACGAGCCAGGATCATCTTCGGTAATGTCGGGCACGAGGGTATAAAGCGGTGTCTGTCACAATCAGCTTGACCCAACCTCATCGTTCCCCGTACAAAGTGCTTTCTTCCAGACCCATAAACCAAGGATCTGCATGCTTCAAACCATCACGGATACCCAGAAGAAGTACCAGTATTAAAAGATATCATCCTCTTTTCGCGGCTCCCGGCCCCTCCGATGGCCGACAAGCGATGCGAACCCAGGGCTTGTCCACCTCCTTTTCTCCGGAAAACTAGGACGAAGCTATGCACTCCATCACCTATAAATACCCTGAAACAGTCTCCAGCAAAAAGATCGATCCTCACTGTATTAAGGCCCCAACTGAGGAGCTCTCTTTTTTCTTTCTCCCTCAGAAGCACTGTATTAGCATGTACGGCTACTTTCCTCCATTAGTAAATCTTCTTTACCGATCGCTTGGTGGACGTAGGGGATTTCCTCCCTGAATCATCTTAAACCCCTGTGTGCTCTCTGGATGCTCCGAATCTTTCTCTCTCTCTCTCTCTCTCTCTCTCTCTCTCTCTCTTCTTAAGCTTCCTCTAACATGCTTATTCCCCTGCGCGCCGCCGTCTCCTAGAACTCTCTTTCTTTTTCGGTGTTCCTTGGGATCCCCTACATCCTACGTCAACAGTATACAAGTCTGCAATGGGCGCGATGAAAGCTGATAGTAAAGCGCTGTAGGAGAAACTGGATAAAGCCGCCGGGGGCCAGGAGGCCATTGCTGCGGAGAGGTCTGCGGCAGCTGTGAAGTCCTATAGGACGAGCTTACCCTGCAGGCAGGAGAGGTTAGATGGGATCAGACGGGCGTGGAAAGAATTGGCCTCCACTTTGATCCAAGGGGGCAAAATCACTGCCGCCGATCTTGAAGAGGTGGATCATTTTCCTTGCCTGGCCGCTGATCCTGTTTACAAGGAGGAGGGGTTTGATTTAACTGATGATCTCATCCAACAAATGTTTGATCTTTTGGATGGGATCAGTGAAGGCTAACCCACTTTCCTTGTAAGATGAGTGAATTATAATCTTCTGTAATTTTGAAAATAAAGAAATGAAAAAGTTTGTTGTCTTACATACCTGTTTATTCTGATGTATATGAAAAGAACAAGTACCTTTGTATGAAGTTTGAGGTATTTCGATTGCAATTCTATGAGAAAACCCCTTATAACAAGTTAATAATAAAAGACTTTGAATCACATAGAGCACCCAGTTTGGACTTTGAAACTTCATAAATCCGTATAAGGAGGAAGCAATGATAATAGGAGAAATCCCATCTAGGAGAAATTATTTTACCCAATGCCAAAAGGACTTGGAGCGTCTGAAACATCGTGTCTGATATTTGTACTTAAGGCATAGGCTGACCCCGGGGGTTTCCTGAATTTAGCTTAAAATTACTCCATTATGCGCCTGCACAGGAAAGAAGTAATGATAGTAGTGGAGATCCTTCTCCGGAGGAGTTATCTGACCCAATGCCAAAAGGACTTGATCGTCTGAAACATCGTGGCCGATGTTTGTACTTGAGGCAAGAGCTGACCCCCGTTAGAGCAACAAATCCTAGTGGGAAGCAAAGGCACTCTGCTTAAGGGGGACCTGTATCATGAGTAGATAACAGGGACTGCCTAAGGTTACGAGCAGGCCTTCAGACCTTCCACTAGCCAAATGGGCTTATGGAATGGTTCTAAATGTAGGTAGGAGACCTTGCCTGCCAGGCGTAACTAGGCTCGGTGATATCCGTATATGAAAGGTGAGTATAACGAACCATCGTGTACGAGGCTCGGAAGCCTTGGATACGATAGTTGGGAGTTTGATGTTTAGGATCATACTTGGGTAACAAATAATAGGTTGATGAATACCTCAATATAATTTAACAAATGAGATCCAGTATTGCAAGGACTCCTGAATCCAAGATATAACCTTTGGGACAGCATAAAGAAATCCAGATATATTTTGGAAAAACTCAGATGTCTATTAATAAAGAATGTCCCAGAACTCATCGATTGAATCCGTATAATAAATTCTTGAATGAATCTGTACAAAGAATTCTCGTGCAGGGAAAATAAAGATGGGTTGTCATTTTGAATTAGGTGTAAAATTTCTTCAGATCATCTCCTCTCCAAATTCTGGGGAGTTGAGTGCCATCAGAGGTCATGAGACAGTATGTGTTAGGTCCAGCAATCTCGCACACGATGTAAGGGCCTTCCCAGTTAGGCTCCTGAAGACAGCATCAATCATACGCTAGTAAGTAACGTCGACATTTTTTAGACCAAAGGGCATGACGTTGTAACAGTATGTGCCGAAGTCTGATGAAGGCAGTCTTTTCTTCGTCTTCTTTGGCCATCCTGATCTGATGGTACCCAGAGAAAGCATTCAAGAAACTCATAACCATCGTATCGATGTGTGGGAGAGGATAAATGTCTTTGGGGTAGGCCTAATTCAATGTGCGGAAGTCTATGCACATCCTCCACTTCTCGTTTCACCATGACGACGTTGGTAAGCCATTGAGGGTATTGAACTTCCCTGATGTAACCTGCTCCGAGTAGTTTATTGACTTCTTCTTTAATAGTATCCTGCCTCTCCCCTGACATCACCCTCTTCTTCTGTGTTATAGGAGAGGCAGTACCAGATATATTTAGATGGTGCTCGCAAACAGCCCTGTCAACACCTAAAACATCTTCAGGAGACCATGCGAAGACATCGATGTACTCAGAAAGCATGGTAGTGATCTCCGCCTGCTGCTTACCATTCATGAATGAGGATAATTTTACAACTTTAGAAGAGTTTTTCTCCACCAAGGTTATATTGATGACCCCTTCCTGTGGTACAACTGGTTGAGATTTCCTGAGATTCAATTGATCAACGACAATCTGTGCGGCGATCTAGAAGCACTGGGTAGCCTGCCTGACATCTCCTCTGATGGTGACAACGCCGGTAGAGGTAGGGAACTTCGCGCAGAGGTGAGACGTGGAAATCACCATCCCAAAGGAATTGACTGTTGTCCTTCCAAGGATGACGTTGTAGCCTGATTTAGCTCTGATGACAGTGAAGTTCACCATGTTCATGGCATAGCCGTTGTCATCGTTGAAGGAGACGGGCAAGGCAACAAATCCCAGAGGTTTAACCCTCTCCCTGGGAAAACCGAGTAAGGTGGTTCCTGTGCGGAGAAGGTTTACCTCCATGAGTCCCATCTGGAGAAAAGCAATTTCGAACAGGATGTCGCCTGTGCTCCCAGGGTCAAGGAGTACCTGCCAAATATCAAAATCGGCGATACGGGCAGTGACCACAATTGGGTCGTTGTAGAGGTTGCCCTGCTGGGGGAGATCTTCCTGGTAGAAAGTAAGGGGAATGGAAGAAGAATGTTGCTCAGAGATACCGCCGACCTCAGCTTCTTGGCGGCGAGCAGTGGCAGGGTCAACGCTAAAGATGACATTGATCGTCCTGGTGGCAGGAGGACAGGGGCGCGTCGGCTAGCTAGGTTCTGGATGGGAAGTTCTAGCTAGCGCGTCGGTGACTTCGGGAGCTTCCCCTTTTGAGCGGCGTTAAATGTCGGCGCCATTTGCATGAACTCCTCGAGCTTACCCTGACCAACCAGTTTATCGAGCAGAGCTCTGAGGGCCCGACACTTATGGAGCCTGTGTCCGTAGTTCCCGTGGAACTCACAGTAATTGTCGGGATCCACTCCAGTTGGGGGTGTCGGCTTGGGTCCGACAGGTTGAACCCAACCTTGCTTAACGGCCGTCTTGTAGACTTCAGGAAGCGGTCGTAGAAAGAAGTGCTTTTGCTGCTGAGCATGCCGCTGTTGAATATGCCACTGTCGTTCCTCATCTCTTCCACGACCTTTGGTCACAGGCATCGTCGTGGACGGGGGTGTATCAACCCGATGTTTCCTCTTTTTCTCCTGCCTAGCTCCAGAAACACCGGGTGGAGAGGATTCAGCATCCTCGAGGAGCATGAATTGGCTGGCCCTAGCCACGAGCTCAAGGTAACTTTGAGGTTTGGCCAGCTGTAGGGATTTGGACAAATCTCCGACTTTGAGTTCCCTCCGGAAGTTGTGCATCGCCATGGCAGGGTTGACATCTCCAGCCTCTGCCGCTGCGGTGAAGAAGCGATTGGTGTAATCCCGGAGACTTTCCCTCTCGCCTTGCTTAATGTTGGCGAGCACCATATCGGAGATGACCATTCGGGTCCGACCGATGAAATGAACAATCAGCTCTCATTTCAGATGTTCATAGGAGGAGATATGACCCCTGGGCAGCTCGATGAACCAGCTGAATGTCGCCCCTTTCAAAGTGTTGGCTAGGAGGTAGCACTTAGTGGCTTCGTCCGGCTGACGGTAACTGACTGCGGCCTCGAACCCCTGAATATGCTTGCAGGGATTAGTCGCGCCCTTGTAAGCTTCAAGCCGAGGCGGCCTGAAGTCTTCTGGGACCGGGGCCAGCCGGATGGCATCGGCAAAAGGAGCATTACCATCCATCAGGCCAAAAAAGGGATCTGGCCCATAATGGTGGGCCTGAATGCCTGGAAAGAGGTCTCTCCCGGTGAGGAATGGGGGGAAAGCAGGTTGTGGTATAGGACATGGTGGAACATGATTCTGGTGGACCTCCTGAAGGCGAAGGGGACGTCTGGGCGGCTAAGAAGAGCCAGACGTCTGAATGGAAGGCGCAACAACGGGAGGCAAGGGATCAGGAGCCCCCGCTACCGGAAGGGGTGGTACAGGAATCGCCGCTACCGGCAAAAAAGGTGCAGGAGCTGCCGCAATCGGCGAAGTAGGGGCCGCCGCGGCCGGCAGAGCAGAGGCCGCCGCAACCGGCGGGGCAGGAAGTACTGCCGCGCAGACTGTCTGAGTCTGCCTGAGAATAACGGCCTATTGTGCTGTGAGGCCAGTGACTAGATCGGTGAGGTTCGCCATCATCCCCTGAAGTTCCGAGACACTGGTACCTCTGGAGGAGGAAGCAGATCCGGCGTGACGCCGAGACGTTGAAGCAGAGGCTTCATCACGTGGCGCCCGAATAGAAGGTTCGCCTGCATGCGTACTGCGGGCAACAGAGTTGGTTCTGCGCATCCTGGCCACCATTTTTCAGAGTCTCAATGAAAGCACCAAAAAGATGTTGATGTAGGATGTAGGGGATCCGAACAAACACCAAAAAAGAGAGAGTCCTGAAGAACGACGACGCGCAGAGAGCTCAGCCTGACAGTTGAGACTTGAGAGAGAGAGAGTGAGTGAGTGAGTGAGTTCGGGGTATCCAGGATAACACACAGTAATTTAAGATGGTTCAGGGAAAATATCCCCTACATCCACCGGGCGCTAGTAAGAGAGTTTCCACTATGAATCAAAAGGGTAATCGGGAGACCAATACAAAGAGCTTACAAGAGGAAGAGAGAGAGTAAGAGAGAGAAAGAGAGTTTTTCTTGTTCTTACAAGAGGAAGAGAGAGTAAGAGAGAGAAAGAGAGTTTTTCTCGTTCTCAAGCTTCTGTTTACAAGGGGTGATAAAGGAGGGATTTTATTCTTCTCGGGATGAGTCCTCTGTTCTTCCTGTGTGTCCCCCCTCCTGCCTTTTCTGCTTGGTTTTTCTTGTTCAAGGGTATTTGTTGGCAACGGAAGGCGTGGCTCCTTCCCTGGTTTTCCGGAAGAAGAGGGAGTAAACAAATCTTGAATCCACGCTGCTTGTCGGCCACTAGAGGGACCAGAGTCAGTAAAAGGAGAATTAGGATTCTTGATCTTAGTACTACTCCTGGGATCCGTGGCGGCTGAAGCATGTGGATCCTTGGTTTGCGCGTCTGGAAAAAGTGTTTTGTACGGGGAACGATGCGGGCGGGTCACGCTGACTGCGACAGGTACAACAGCGCAACATCGTCATCGATGTTAGCAGGGATGGTCCTGGCTCATCGTGGACGAGACTTAATTGAACCCTCGTGGCCGAGGTTTGACTGAGGTCTGAAAGCTGTGAGAACAGATAAATGAATGGATAAATAAAAACTGATGCCAGCTTGGCGCCACGTGTACGGTAGGGATGCAGCGCTGGAGCCACGTGTTAACAACTATCCCAACATAAATTATAAATCTTTTTTTCAAATAAATAAATAAACATTTTATATAATATAAATAAATAAATATTATATATATTAAAAATATTAATATATGTAATAATGATCTAATATTTTTTTTATAGCGGTAGCACATATATTTTACAGGAGATCAGCGGAAAGGGCAATTCTGGCAGTCTCCTCGCATTCGGGTGCCGTTAGTGGTGGCTGGAGAATATTAATATAAATAAATAAATATTATATATATATATATATATATATATATATATATATAAAGGGACCGAAGCTAAATCCAAAGCGCAAGAAACCTCCGAAATGTAGAGACCGAACCCATCCGAAACAGCCCGAGTAGCTTGGAACAATCCACGTTTGTGGGCCACACAGCAGCAGGCGGCTTGAGCACCCCATCAGCCGGCGGCTAGCAGATGCGTTTCCCATTCTACCCCTTCGATTTCCCTGATCTACGATGCGACCACTGACGGGCTTGCCCGGGTCTCGCGTCCCCGCGAGCGATCCGGGCCGCCGAATCAGTTGCCGAGCTCCTCGTCGGAGCGGCCAGATGTGACCAAGTGGCAGTTTCGTAATTTTACGGATGAAAACTCCGACGAGGATGCATTCTACCATAAATACCGTCCTACCCCCTCCCCGCTTCCCCTCTTCCTCTCTTCCCCTCTTCTTCCCCTTCTCAGCTGCTTCACTCTTCTAATTCTCGCCCTCTCACTGATCAGAGATCGACGGAGACTCGTTGACTTTTTAAATGAAGCCGCGGATAGGACTTCGGTGATCCGACGCCGACCATGGACGTGACCGTTGAATGCTGGACGCCGGTGAAATTCTCAGAGCACGTGTTCTCCACGAGGAAGGCGGTTCCCGCCGCCAAGACGGCGGTCAACCGGAAGATTCTCAGAATCTTCTCCACGGACCCGGACGCGACGGACTCGTCGTCGTCGAGCGAGGAGGAGGCCTGCGAGATCCACCGGCGGCAGCGACGGAGGCGGGTGAAGAGGCACGTGCAGGAGATCGTGATGGAGGTGCGGTCCGGTGCCACCCGGCGACGGCGGCTATTGGAGCCTGTTAAATCTCCGGTAATGAAATCTGAAACGGCGGCTGCCAATGCTGGCAGTGGTGAACGCACGAAATACCGCGGGGTGCGCCGGCGGCAGTGGGGCCGATTCTCTTCGGAGATCCGGGATCCTAAACAGAGGAAGCGGCTCTGGCTCGGGACCTTCGACAGCGCGGAGGAGGCCGCCGTTGCCTACGACCGAGCCGCGATCAAGCTGAAGGGGCCCAAGGCCATCACGAACTTCCCCATCGCGAAGATCGAGGCCATGCTGCCGGTGCCAGCGTCTTTGGTGTCGACGACGCCGGCGAGATTTGAACTGGAATCTCCAGCGGCGCCACCGCCACAGCTGCCGTCGCCGAGGTCGGTGCTCCCGTTTCCGGAGAATTACCTCTGCTTCGGAGATGTGGACGTCTTCGGCTTCAGCGTGGCGGAGCCGCCGCTGTTCGTGGCGGACACCTCCAGGCTGCCGAAGCCGTTCTGGGAGGAGGAGCTGGATCTCGATGTGTTCGACGAATTGTCGCTGCTAGTGGTGGATGGTAATGAGTACTAGGAAGTGCGTCGGTGTGGAGTGCAATTTTTGAAAGGTTTGAATTATAATTTTTAAAATTATTTTATTTCGGTGAAGAGGGTCTTTTTGCGAGTGCCTGGTGGGTTCAATTCCTGGTGCGGGTTCAGGCGTGGGGTGTTTTGTAATAAAATGTGACCTTTCTGGGTATATTTGTAAATCTTTTCTTTTTTGTGTTGATAGTGCGTAAATGTGTTAATATAGATCTAAGATTGAAAATCAATGAAAAATTGGATCAATTTTAGATTGAATCAAAATCAAGTTAATCTAAACAAGCCGATTAACGAGGCAAAAGTGTAGCTCGGTGATGATTTCAAGCCGAGATAGGCACGACTCGGTCTGGCTCGATTTAAAAAATATATTACACATATGTATATATATAATAAATCAAGTCGATTTAGAGCAAGATTGAGCCAGGTAGGCCTGGCTGGAGATCGGCTCAAAAAAACAATTGAGCTATTTTTCCGAGCCAGCTCGAAAATAACTCGAAATCAGCTCGAAGTCAGTTGAGATCAACTCAAGCCGGCTTGAAGTCAAACCCAATCGACTTCGAGCTGATTTTGAGTTTATTGAAATTTGATCGATCCAATTTCAAGCCAGTATTAGCTCGGCTTGGAATTGGATTGATAAGAGCCCTAATAGTGTATACGCTCGTTATAAAAATACAATTTGAGAAGGTAAGATGAAGAAGTATAAATATATATAATAAAAATGAAAAGTATACAAAATAATCTTTTCAAATTCGAAATATATTAAAAGGATACTAATATGTAATATTTTCTGGGGCCAATAAATATTTACATGTCCATTCTGAATTTTTTTATGTTGATTCAAAAATGAAATATTTACATAAATGGCATATAAATTTTACTATATTATACTATACATATTCTTTACGAAGATTTTTTTTGTAAAAATAATATTTTTTTGAAAAAGATATACATATTGTAATGTAGAAAAATTTATGCCATGTGTAAAAACACCTTAAAAAATTGTGCATGCATCACAAAATTAAAATAATAATTAAAGTATTTTAGATATTTATTGATAATTTAAGAACGAAATGAAATACTAAACATTTACTGGCATTTAATTGTAATTTTTTTTTAAATGTTAGCATAGGGGACCGAATTACACGGGCCTAGCCGGGCCGGGTTTGGACGGGCTGGGTCAGCCCACGAAGAGTAGAAGAAGTAAATCTCGACACGTTTGTTTAAGAACTGGACGCTCACTAGGCTGGATACGATGGATCCGGTGGGCCCCGAATCTCGGTGAGGTGCACGAATCTTGAAAACGAAGGAACCGTCTGATCTGAGAGAACTGGTGCAATCAATGAAGAAGAAGCTGCATCAAAGGATGGGCCCGGCGGCACTGGGCTGGGCCCGTAATGGGCCCAAAGAATTGATGGCTCCTGATGAACCGACTTAGCCGCACGCCTGCTTGATCAGAACCACTCGTTCAGGCTAGTGGACCCCACAGAGAGCTTTTCTAAATTTGAAGAGCTTGAGTTAATAGAGAGAGAAACACAACACAAACGCAATACGCAATTAAGGCCGTTAATTTTGCTCGAAGATCAAAAAATTAACATTTAAAATTAAAATTTAAATCGAAGCGAACTTGATTCGATCTAAATGAGCCGACTAACGAGCCCTATTTTTGGCTCAAAAATTTTATCAATCCAATCTTGTGCCAACATAGGATCGGATCAAGATAGCTCGAAATATTTATATATATAAAAAAAATATTTTATATATTTATATATATAACTAGATTTAGTATGTAATTTTTTTCAATAATTTACTAAAAGACTTCATTAGACTTTTATTAAAATTTTCTCTATAATCATTTAAGTCATATTTATTGTAAATTATTTTTTTATTTTTATCTTTAAATAATAGATCAAACCGAATGACCATAATTTAAGCTGATTGAATGAACAAATATATTTATATATAATATTTGAATAAAAGATCAAAACTTAATCGAAAGTCGAATCAATTTTGGCTCGAATCGAGCTTGAATCGAGATTGGATCGAACTCTCCTCGTTCATTCTCTAGATTGAATCGAAATCAAATAAAAAACTTTCAATTCAATCTCGAGCCGAGGTCAGATCGGCTCGAGATCGAATCGTTAACAGCCCTATACGCAATAGATCCAAAAGAAAATTACAAATGCCACTAGAAAATGGCCTTATTATTTATTTGACCTTACAATTCAAATGTTTATTAAACTTTAGAGAATGATAAATGTAAATTTTTATTTTTAAGCATTAAACAAGTAATAAAATTTATTTGATGGTAACATATATAATTATCTCAATAAATAATATATAGTATCCAATGAAGTGGATCAAGCGCCTGATAGAGCATCCTTTTTTCAGCACAAACTTCCTCTTTTTACGATACTTTACACACAAATGAGAATTTCTTAATGGTTTTTTAATCGAAAGAGAACTATAGTTGACATTCTCTGCCAATCGAAATATTCTTTTAGGAGTAATTGTCATACAAACTCAAAAAGGAGAGATTATTGCAATGAGGTAGCTCGTCATATCAATAATTAAGTATTAAACGGACGCACGACCTCTTTGCCAAACATATTTATCCATAACCGTAGCTTCGGCAATAACAACTTGCTTACTAGTGTGATAACTTAGAGCCTGGCGATGTAGTTCAGCCAGCACACAATAATACCACCCGATTTACCTACTGATGGCTCCACATGAAAGTCCCAATGACGCCCCACGAGTCTATCTACTTCTCTTCTGGAGAAAGATTGGACTCTGGTCTCCAAAAGACAGATCACCACTGGCGAGTGCTCCCTGATTAAAGCCTGAAGGTGATTGCGCGAAGCCGGCTTTTTAACTCCGCAACAATTCCAAAAGATTGCTTTAATCATTGGGGGGGAGAAAGGTTGAGATGGGGGGAGGGAGCCGCCCTCCATATCAGTATCGCCTCGAATCTCCCTTCTTCTTTTAATTAACTTGCCAACAGATGTGGGAGATGAGCAGTTCTTGAGGTTAGCAAGTTCCTTCTCCCAGTGTAGCCTTGCGATTGTTGGCAATGAGGGAGAGAAGTTTTCGCAAGGGGTAATTAGGTTTCAACTTGCTAGCAGAATCAAACTACAATTTTTGATTCATACAGACCCATTTTCACTTCATATAATTTTTTTTTTTTGCTATATGCATGCCTATACGTAAAGATGTAAGCAAGAGAAAGCCTATAAAAAAAAAAAATAGACAACTGTTTCCTCAAAAAGAGTACAAAAGTTTTTCAGTTAAGTAAATGAAAATATCCAAAAGTACTAAAACTTTCTGGAGCTCCTTATCATTTTTGAAAATATAATATATAGTGCACGAAATATTTCATGAATCATGATTGGATAAAATAGTAAAGTTTTTTGGGCTCCTTTGTTTGAAAGTAGAAGTTCTAAAAAATCTTTATCCAGGAAAAGAAGTGAGGGAGCAAACACTAGAGCATCAGCTATTTCTGATGATAAAAAGAAAATGGAGGAATTATTGAGCTGACTGACGAAGAAAATGAGCAGCTAACCAGAGCTAAAGGGAGCCAGGGGTGGTCCTTCAATGGAGAGAGGTTGGGGTTCAGAGGCATGTGGAATTGAAGCAGGCAGTGTGATTATGGGACCGAGGAGGAGGAGACTTTGAGGTGAACAGAGCAAGCAGAGATGGGTGGAAGCAGGTGGAAGCCAGTTGGGGGGATTCTCAACATGAACATGAATTTGCTCACAAGTAGAATCAGGGAGGAAATAAAATGCATTACCAAAGCAAATGGGCAACACAGTTTTTAAAATCATCCAAACAGATTCATAAAACTGATTTCAAATAATCAGGAGAAGACTACTTTGAAAGCGACGAAGAACATGGTAGACAAAAAGACCGATTTCAAATATGGTTTCAATTTCTCCATAGCAATGTAACTGTGGTTTGTTTGCTAAACTCCAGGCGTTAACTCAGCCACACAGGGTTTACATAACTGTAATCTGGATTTGATCTATTTGAACCCGACCTCAATAGTAATTTACTCAACCCAAATCCCAATTTTTCCGGTCCCGTGCGATCGGAGTATAGAGTCACCTACATCAAGCTGTATGGATCTCCTACATCAAGCTGGGCGGGAAGGAGAATGGACCGAGTTTCTGATATCCAAAGACACCAATGCATATCTTTTTTACGCCGCTTTGCGCATGAACTCCACTTTCTTTGACAAACTCTAAGTTCAAAATACCACAACCACCATGAACAAGTGCACTCCATGAGACCAACTTCTTGTGCAACAAGAGAAATATGCCTAATTCGAGTCTTCATGCATAACTATGATTTAAGATATCGATCCGTTACAAATACGAGTAAGTGACATTTCTAGTGCCTGGTGTTGCTGGGAACATTCTGTAGAAATATTTGCTAGTCTCTGCACATGCACTTTAAAATTCACTTATCCCACATCAGCTAGGCTAGCAAATGATGACTGTTTTAGTGTGATTTAACATAACTATTTGTATGTAGACAATAAACTTACAAAAGAATGATCACAACCTATATCTGTGTGAGTATAACTTTAGCCAAACCTAATATACTCTAAATACTAATCATCAGTAAGTTCACACAGGCCTTTTGTATGAGAAAATGCTCATGGAAATGAAAATCTACTATTATATCTATTCAGGAAAATAGCTATCAAAGCCTACAGTCCAAACTAAATGTAGCATTGCTTAATTCTTTGATCAGTTATAAAGAGAAATGGAGTTTCACAAAAGCATTAGGATACATTACACATTCCTCAGTTTCCAGTGTGGTTTTGCCTTTCAAATGATGAAATTAAGAAATTTAGTTTAGGGGAGTTTGATTCAATGTTATTTTATTGTTGTACTATATTATCTAAATATCTTAACATCAAAATTACATCCTTTAAGTCACAATTCTATAATATTTTACAAAATGATCTATACATGCCATCAAACTAAATAATTCGTTGCAAAACATCCAATGTCATTTTTTAGTGATAATTTTATAATTTTTTTTACAAAGTTATTTACACATATCATCAAACCAAATAATTTTCTTTAGAAAATATGACAACATCGAGATGACAATGAACCAAACGCCCTCTATATTTTATGATTAGAAGAAAATAAATCATACAAAAGCAAACTTTGAACATGTATAATGCGATAATAATATTACATCAAGACAGACCAAAGTATATAATACTATCAATGGGAAGAACAATACCTGCAAAAACGAGAATCTTTATTATCATCTAGAAACTCTTTGTTTCAAGAAAATAAATAGATTTTTATTGTGAAATACTGATCTAGATAATAATGATGGAATCATCTACAAACCTTGAAATCACAGTTATGAATCATGCCTTTTTTATAAAAAATTACACATACCCCTCAATTTACTAGAATTGCATGACACCCCCCACTCCCCTCCTTTAAATTAGGCCACAAATTGACATAAAAACAATGATTCAACATGTAAATAGAAGGTATTATAAAAAAAAAATGCAAATAGAAAGCTGGTTTGCATTATTTATATGGAATTGAGTAATGGGTGCCAAAAATGTAATACATGAAGAATTGATAGAGATGTATGAAATAATGTTGCAATAGATATGAAGATAAAAATAACCTATCTGCCATACATCACATGAAAGCCAACATAATATAAGACCAGAGAAATACAATGTACACAATTTCTGACATTCTAGAAGGTATATGTAGAACATTGTATACAACAAACTATCAAATAATCTGAATACAGACTTACCAAGTGTCCTTGAAAAAGGATAAGGGACACCTTTTAAGGAAAAAGGATAAGGGGCAGTAATCTTGATCTTCTTTGAGTGCCTCTCTTTAACTGCTACATTTATGACATCTTTTGTCAAACCAAAAAGATTCAAAGTGACATTCTTCTTAAAGTAGCATTGTCCCAATGAGATGATGTGTTGAGATACAATTCTAAGCAGATTCTCAAAATAAAGCATCAATAAGGTGTTAGGATTAAGTATCAAGGAATAGAGAACAATTTTATGTGATTTGGTTAATTTTTGCATATTTACTGTTATATTGAGAGTTATAATCAAATTATCTGAGTAATTATCTCTTAGTGATTCTTAAAAATTAAAAGTAAAAATAATTCAAAATACTATCATGTAACTCTATTTATCATTAAGTGGCATGAATCATAAGAAATTAGACTTCAAGCTCTGATATAGGGAACGAAAAGGATCATTGTTAAAATAGTTATATGAAGAAGCTGGAGAGGTCTCCAGTTGTAAGACTATTCGTGGGCAACAAGGGGAAAATATTCGAGATCGAATAATGTTTGATGCATGTGTGGTGTATTGAAAGATAACTACCACAAGATAAGTTAAATCAGATGTTCTACTTTATTTGTCTCCAGTAAAGTAGTTAGCAATAAGTTGAGAACTATTTTTTTTTTGAAGAAAATTTTGAGTCACAGTATGCCATTTCATTACACATCTTTTATTTAAATTTAAGAAAAATTACATGCGCAACAATCTGCAAGATTACATTTACATATTTAACTGCTCCTTAAAATTTATTTACGCTAGTGCCACCCTGTGATCTTAAGTATTACATAAACGTCACTTAGATAAACATTCGATATAAATATATAAAATACGTATTAAATATTTCGTTTGTAGTTTGTTGTTCACCAACGCCGTCTCATGGCGACTACGGTGGCAGACCACCGCTAACTGCCACTATCGATTCGCTTGTGGTCACCTAATTACTACGTAAGTTGGATTCGTGTTTATTAACTTGGTCGAGCCGACGGTGTTCAGAAAATTGAATTAGTGCTCAACTGAAAGTCAGCAGCCCGACCATCAATAATTGAACATACACGATTGGTTACACAAAGAAGAAAATATTTGAATAGCTGATATGGGTTAAAAAGAATACAAAGAACATTTGAGCTTAAAATTAATGAAAGAATAACTATAACAAATTACTACAGGAAAATTAGACAAGAATTTATTGCAAGATGAATATTATACAAAATAATAAAGTTTAGTATATCATGTTACCAGAAATTGCAGTAACTTGATTATTTATTCAAACTCAACTTCGACAATACAACAGCCGCCTGATCTCCACCCAACAAGAAATAAGGATGCCTTAAAGCAGCAGCCGCAGATAACCGACCTCTTCTGAGAAAACCTCTCCGAGCAATAAGCTTAGTAGCCAAGTCCCAACCTCGACCAGAATCGAGGTCTAGAACGCGCAAATCCGGCTTAGAACTAGTAAGTTCCCTCCATTTCCTCAAATCATAGCTCGCAAACTTTAGTTCTGAGTTAAAGTTCTTCAGAGCAGTAGTAGACCTCAAACTGGGGACTGCCATTTGCATGAGTATTATGCCGGCAGAGTACATATCAAAAAGGTCAGGACTATTGAGCTACAGATTAGGAAAAAAATAACTTTAATAAGAGAAATATTATGTAGAGTTTATTATAAAGAAATAATATTGAGGAATAAGAAGTTAGTACTTCACCATCATTAATCTTATACTATTTGGACTTAGATTGAGAAACCTTTCATCGTCAATCATTCTCATTTAATGTTCAAGTTGTTTTAATCTTAATTTAAAGATTAACATTACGTGTAAATACTTTCTTTAGTTATACATTTTTTGTCTCCATTTGTATATGCCGATACCATCATACCACTTATAATTTCATCTATATTAGTTGCTATATTTACCACTCTCCCCAATATATCATCTAATATCGTAGAGCTATGAAGCACGGACACGACGGGGAACGGGAATCGGACACGACACGACACGGCGACACGGTGATTTTCTAAAATATAGGACACGGACACGGATGACACGCAAATACAATAATAAAATTAACAATTTATACTTTAAAAAATAATAAAACATGATACAAATCATTAAATTTTTAAGTATAAAACTTGTAAATAGTACTGAAGTATCATAAAATCAAGATGAGAACTTGAGAACAAACGCCGTCGATATTAAGATTTGAGATATAAATTTTAGTGTCACTTGAGTAAGAGAAAATACAATTTTGCTTATTAGGACAATCACAGTGAGCACGATAATAGAGAAAGTAAAGCTATCAATGTGTTGAAGATGAAAGAAGAATAAAGGTGAAGTTAGAATTCTAACTTTTTGCGATTGGTTCATTTTCGAAAGAACTTAAGGGCAAAAAAAAAGGAATAAATTGATTTAACTTAGAAACTTAGAATATTTGACTTATATTGGGTAAATTTATGAAATATGAGTCAATACGATGATACAGATACGATACAATGATATAGCAAATGACAAATTTAAAAAAAGTAGGATCAGATACGTGAGGATACGGTTGTGAAAACACTTTCAATTCTAATATTCGTATTTGCGTTGGTTGAAATAAAGTTAATTTTTATAATTGAATTTGTGTTGAGCAAAAAATTGACTTCAACAACAAGGCCTAGAAGTTCTTAAAGGTATCTGAAGTGTTCGCCGTGTCAAGAAGTGTCCTTTATTTTTTTTTTTTTTTTATTAGGACACGCCATGTGGCGTGTCCGACACGGTGTCCCCGGGTGTCCTCGCGTGTCCCCAAGTGTCCGTGTGTCCGACACGGACACGACATGGTTCTTGAAGTGTCCATGCTTCATAGTCGTAGAGTCTCTTACTGAATAGCTATCTTAAAGTACCTCTTTCTGTAACCCTCATCTTTCCACCTAAATGATAAATCTTTAGTCTCAATTGCTCACGCCATTTATACCTGTTAATTATTGCTTTGCAATGCGATAGATATTACTATATAAAGTATCAACTTTTATCCTTGCCAAGTCTTACCAGATATTCATCTCAATATTATAATTTTTACAGCATTTTTATATTTGAGTTGCTTGTTTTATTCCCTAGCAATAAGATTCACACTACAAAGCAGATCTACGTAAAAATTCCAAATATAAAGTATTAAAAAAAACTTAGGAAAAAAGCAAGAAAAAATTTAGAATACCAACCTGCCACAAGAGCGGGGAAAGGATAGCTGCAATAGGTTCAGGAGGAGGATTTGGGGTTTCCTGCGGAAGTACATAAAGCTCAGGAGGGCAGTAATCAGGGTCAAGTAACCCTTCATCAGGAATATAGTTTTTGCCGACACGAAGATCAGCTGCAGCTCCAAAATCTATGAGTTTGATCTGCCCCTTCTTTGTTACAACCAAATTGGTTGGCTTAATATCACGATGAACGATTCCTGTATCATGGATTCTTTTAAGAGAAGTTATTATCTGACGCATTATCTGTTTAATGATCAATGCACTCTTTTTGATTGGGTCCAGTCCTTCAAGGATGCGTCCAAACACGATGGACTCTATATTGAATGGAAAATTGCGATTGTTCATGTAGTCTGCTAAGTTCCTGGCACCCTATGGAATAGCTTTGTTACTTGTAACATGGAGACAAATAAGATAAAATATAGATGAAACACAAAAATGTAAAGAAATCTTTCTACCTAAACATATTAACAAGGAAAGTTGGAACCATTTACTCATGAAGTGTTTTCATCTCAACATTATTAAAATTCATTTCATGATTAATATCCTCATGTTGGCTATGGTGTTGACGTTGTACTGTTCTTTTGTCAATTAATACTATGTTGTATAAAACTTTATTTCTACTTCTCAATAAAAAGGTAGGTGTAAAATTCCACTGGGAGAAATATAAGTCAAACCACCACTACTGATGAATACCACTAAAGCACTTGAAGAACAAAAATCAGTATGCACAACTACTAATACCCAGTTTGTTTTGAAGTTAAAAATTAACATGCTTTAATTTTAACCTAGCATATCACATCACATATTAAATTTAATATTAAAAATTAATTTTATTTCACATCTTACACATATTACTAAAATAATAACTAACTTATATCACATCCCTTACATATCCCAACATAATAACTAACTTTATTTCACATCATTTATAACTTTCAATAAAAAAATATCTCTATCCAAATTTAATTTTAACCTTACAAACAAACAGACTAAAGGGTTAACCCTAAGTGTAGAATTTAACCCTAAGCTGTTATTCCAATAGTGCCAACAGCATCAAGAAAACCACCGAGGCATTTTAAAAATCACCAAATGGGAGAAAAGGTTGAAACTTGAAAATAAGCTTATCTCTCTCAACCCTTTCCAAACTAACTGATGCCTATTTTGCCATTGTGTGCCCTTATTGTCGATCATGTGAGATACATTGGCCAGTTGCCAATCAAAAATTAGTATTAGATCCTTTTTATCTGTTATAGAGCATATCTCACACATATGTTCCTTGTTAGAACATATTGTTGTTAAAATATTATAATTCCATATTTGCAAGCATCAAATTAACAAATTTCGATATTTATCAGTTTTCCTGTTGTATTCATCATCCACTTAAATTCCTAATTACCAATAAAGTATTGAACTTGGCATAAAAAACAGTGAATGCCCTAGAAAACAATGAAATTACTCATGGGAGAAAGAGCTTCACACTACATGGTAGTACAACTTCAATTATGCCATCGTGTAATATACCATGTGACAGTGAGCAAATAATCATAATTTGGTGCACAAGCTATAAATCTTGAAGGACATTATTTGTAAAATCATGTAACGCTCATCCACATACCTCAAACTTCCACACAAGCCATTTCCCACCTTTGGTGAACTCTAGACTAGTCTTATCAGCAATAAAACTCCCGAGGAACTCAGCACATGATTCAGGTGCAGCTCTTGAGACCCTATAATTGAACCACTCCTCATAGTCACCAAATTCTTCTGCGTCTTTAGTTCCCACCTTCACCTGCAGCATTAAATCGACTGTTTATTGCTACCAGAACCACTACACTTAAAGACAATAATGCTAACAAACGTGGTGACTTTGCAAAAGAAGTCTATTCTTTATATCAAATGAGTCTAATCCAAAGGTTAAGATGATTTCAACTGTCATCGAGATTACTTTCACAGTTTTCAAAAGAGTAGCCTTAGCTTTTTGTATTCTTTTGACGGCATTAGAGCCAGTTAAACTCTGGGTTAAACACTTCAGATAGTAAGCAATACTTTCGTGTATTCAACATGGAAAGTGAAATCTATAATTTCTTTCATGTAGTATTATATGGTTAGAACAATTTATCACTCAATTTACTTGTATTTTAAAGAGGAAAATTTTAGTAAAATGTTTTAATTTATCAGTAACAGATCATGTTATGTGTAGAATTCATTTTATATAATAGCATGTCAGTCAACCCGTTAGTTGCAATTTGGGTTTAAGTCTGAAACTATTTAGTATGTAACACAATATGGGATTACTTCGATAATAATCCAAACAATGAAAACATCAATGTGCTAATTTTCATAAAAAAAGTTTTAAAGAAAACATCAATGTACTGAGATTGAAACAGACACAACAATAATTATATATTGTACTGTACTTGGTTATTTATAAATTCCACGAGTTAAAATCATATTTACTTGCAGAAAATTAAAAAATTTTATGTTACCACGCGAGCAGTTGAGTTAACATGCATTCATTGCTGTTGGTCTATTCCACAGAACTGTCTTAAGTACCCTTAAATATACAATCATTGAAGTATAAATTAACTACCAAACCACCTCCAATTTTAAATATTAACTCAGAATCACGTTAATTACTATCACAAGAATCAATCAACTTTCACATTTGAGGTAGTGCAGGAATAAATTTTATGTCAACTGTAAACATTCGAAGAAATAAAGAGCTACCACCTCATGTAATTTTCCCAAAATAAAGATAAGCAGGGATGTCAATTTGTATAATACTAGTTTAACACGTCATGCCTCGAATGGGATGAGTATAGGTCTAAAAATTTAACCCATGAGATTTATACAGATTTAGATAAGCTAAACCCATTATAAAGTAGGGCAAGTGAGGATTTTACATAAGTATGGCAGAGACCCAACCTACTAATTAATAACTTACGATGAAAAAAAAAAAGAAACTATAATTCGATATAAGATAATAAAATGCTTAAGGGGCATTTGATTTAATGTTATTTTAATGTTATGTTATGTGATTTAGACGTCATTTTTTAGTAACAAATTTATAATATTTTACAAGGCTATCTATATTTGTCATCAAACTAAAAAATTATTTTCTCTAAATAATATGACATAACATCAAAATAACATTAAACTAAACACCTCATAAATCTTATCATTTAAAAAAATATTAATATTATTCTATTTTTATTTAATTAAGCATTTTGTTGTATATAATTTGCATGTAATGTTAAACTTATAGTTTTTTGTTCTTTTAAAAATAAAGGACGAAACAAATGATGCACATCCAATATGTAATGTAGGAAGAGGCTGTTATAGGTCATGCGAGAAGAGTTGTGGGGCAAAGAAGAAACAAGAACACATAATGAAAGGCATAAAAATGTCTTGTTTGATTAGTTGTTAATTTTAGATAAAGAAAAAATATTTTATTTTATAAAGTTGACCAAAAAAAATTATTTTAATATTGGAAAGTGTGTAATATGTGAAATAAAATAAATTTTAAAATTAGAGTTTATCTTGGATGTGAAATAAATAAAAAATACTTTGTAGCCCCTATAAGTGATCCCAAATTTTGAATCCAACTAGAATTCTTATGTGCACCATTACTACACAGACAAAAGTTACTTTTTTACTTAAATAGTACCATTACCACATAGAAATTCTAATTGGATTTAAAGTTTGGTCATTTATTAGGAACGTGTAGCAATACTCAAAATAAAATTGATTTTTAAAATTAAAATTTATATTGAATGTGAAATAAAATTATTAAAATTTATGATAAATTTAAAATATTATTTGCATCAAAAAAATGGAGAAATTTATATAAGAAGCTATTTATCTAAAATGAAGAAATTTATCTAAAATATTATTTGTATCTAAAATATTATTTGAGAATTTATATAAGAAGCTAGACACTAAAGAAGATGAAAGATAATTATATAGGATTGCCAAGACAATAGATAGAAAAACTAAAAATTTAATTAAAGTAAAATGTATTAAAGATGAAGATCAAAAAATACTTTTCATGAAAGAATATATCAAATATAGATGGATAAGTTACTTCCAACAGCTTTTCAATGAAGGCTGTGAAAATTCAATTGATCTTAGTCTTACGGAACTCAGCACTCCAAAAGAAAGTAAAAATTACTCTTACATCCGACGTATTAGTAAAACTGAAGTCTGAAAAGTTTTAAAAAAAATGAAGCATAAAAAAGTAGTAGGACTAGATAACATCTCAATAGATGTTTGACAGTGCTTAGGAGATGAAAGAGTTTTTTGACTCACTAGATTGTTTAATATAATTTTGATGACTAAAATGATGTCAAATGAATGGAGAAAGAGTATATTAGTACCTATTTATAAGAATAAAGATGATGTACAGAATTGTGTCAATTATAGAAGAATTAAATTAATGAGTCATACTTTAAAACTTTGGGAGAGGGTGATCGAACAAAGATTACATCATAATACTAAGGTATCAGAGAATTAGTTTAGTTTTATGCAAGGTAGATCTGCTATAGAAGTCATTCATTTATTAAGAAGTTTAATGAAAAAGTTTAAGGAGAGAAAGGAAAACCTTCATTTGGTTTTTATTAATTTGAAAAAAGCTTATGATAAAGTCTCAAGAGAAGTACTTTGGAGAGTTTTAGAAAAGAAAGGGATTTGCACTGCTTATATTCAAGTTATTAAAGACATGTATAAAATAGTTATTACCTGTGTACGAACACAAGAAGGTTTGACTAAGGATTTTTCTATTACAGTTAGATTACATCAAAGCTCGGATTTAAGTCCGTATCTTTTTGCTTTGATTATGGAAGTCATGACTGGACATATCCAAGATGAGGTGCCTTGGTGTATGCTCTTCGCAGATGATATTGTTCTTATTGAGAAAACTAAATAGAGAGCTAAAGCAAAACTAAAACTTTAGAAGAATGCTCTAAAATCCAAAGATTTTTATCTCAATAGATCAAAAACTAAATACATGGAGTGCACATTTAGTCAAGAAAGAAATACTTACATTGGAGATGTGACAATTGGTGATTAAATTGTCAAGAAGAGTGAGCGCTTTAAATACCTTGGATCAATCATACAAAATGATGATGAAATAGATAATGATGTTATTAGCAAGATTCAAGCAGGATCGGTAAAATAGAGAAATGCTTCTAGTGTGTTGTGCGATAGAAAAATTCTATTCAGAATCAAAGGTAAATTTTATAAAACTGTAGTAAGACCAGCGATGATATATGATGCTGAATGCTGGCCTAGAAAGCAGAAATATACAAATAAAATAAATATTGCAAAAATGAGGATGCTAAGGTGGATGTGTGGATATACACGAAAGAATAGAATGAGAAATGAGTATATCCGAAAGAAAGTTGATGTTGCACCAATTGAGGATAAACTTAGAGAAAGTCGGCTTAGATGGTTTGAATACCTAAATCGTAGGCCGATTAAAGCTTCAGTTAGAAAAATTGAGTTATTGAATTTTGCTCATGTACAAAGAGAAAGAGAAAGATCAAAAAAAATATGGCAAGAAACTATAAGGAGTGATCTTAGTTACTTAGACTTAGATAAGAATTTGATAACTGATAGAGCGCAATAGAAACAAAAGATTTATATAGCCAACCCCACATAGTGGGATTAAGCCTTGATGGTTGTTGTTGTTGTTGTTGTATCTAAAAAATGGAGAAATACTTCTGGTGTGTTGTGCGATAGAAAATTTTCATCCAGATTTAAGGGTAGATTTTATAAAACTGTAGTAAGACCAGCGATGATATATGGTGTTGAATGCTAGCCTGCAAAGAGGAAGCATACAAATAAAATAAATATTACAGAAATGAGGATACTAAAATGGATGTGTGGATATACACAAAAAGATAGAATGAGAAATGAGTATATATGAAAGAAAGTTGGTGTTGCACTAATTGATGATAAACTTAGAGAAAATCAGCTTAAACGATTTGGACATATAAATCGTAAGCAGATTAAAGCTCTAATTGCTAATATACAAAGAGGAAGAGGGAGACTAAAGAGGATGTGACAAGAAATTATAAAGAGTAATCTTAATTACTTACACTTATATAAGAATTTGTTAATTGATAGAGCGCAATAGAAATAAAGAATTTATGTAGTCGACCTCACATAGTGGGACTAAGGCTTGGTTGTTGTTGTTGTTGTATTTGCACCTAAAAAATAGCACTTGCCGAACAAGGCCAAAGAGGTGTGGTATGGGTTTAGGTGAACCCAACTGAAATCCTCCTAATTATTCCAAAAAAAAAAGATAAGAAGAAATCTCAGAGTGGTGAAACCAATTATTAGGTGCAAAGAGTTCTAAAAAGAGGAACGCAAACCCTAGAATGAATTCACACCCCTTACCTTTTTCAAGATAACCCTCTCCGTAAACCTGTCATCGTTCTCCACCCGTCTCTTCGCCTTCCCCACCCGTTCTTCCAAGACGAAATTCTTGGGGACAATGGCGCCGGAGTACACCACCCCAAACGATCCTTCCCCCAGTCTCTCCCCCACAACGAAATCAGTCATCTTCAAGTTCCTCCTCCCCGTCAAACTATCCAAGCCCAGCTGCAATGGCGCCAGAAGGTAAGCATCAACGGCGCCCATGAGTACCCCCGGCCTCACCGTCAAGTAAACCCAGATGAGACCGGCGGCAGTAAGGATCCCCCATCGGCCGTTCTCCGGCAACGCGGCGGTGACTCCTTCGATCTGGTTGAACCCGTATCGGAGAAACGGAAACAAGGGATTGGATTCGTCGAGATGCAGGGCGTTTTGAAGAAAATCTTCGAAGATTTCGCTGGCGAGAGCATTGCACTTCGAGTGGTTTCTTCTGGATGGATTGATGGTGGCGAAAGAGTTGGGATTTGGACAAAAAAGGCGTGCGGAGGAGAGGGATTTGTTGAGCGATGTTGGGGCAGGACGGAGGATGGAAGCCATGAGCAAGGAATTGAAGAACAGCGGGAGGTTTTGAGGGTTGAAGGATCAGCAGAGGCCAGAGAGTTTTATCCATTTGAGCGGGATTTGTGTGGATTCGTGGGAGGATTCAAGCCTTGAAAATTGAACGAATAGCCATGAGCTGCCAATCGGGAATGAAAATTTGTTATTATCAAAATAAATTTGAATATTGCGATAACAATATCAAAAATGACAAAAAAAAAATTACGTAAAATTTGAATTGGCCCATGCAGGTCTCGAACCTGCGACCTTCGCGTTATTAGCACGACGCTCTAACCAACTGAGCTAATAGGCCACTAGCAGGTCAAAAGGTATGCTTTATATTTATAATGCGTAAAGAAGAGTAAAACAAACTCGACAGTTACCGTTAAAATTTTATGTTTGATACTTATTATAACATGAAATGAAATAAAATTAAGGCCTATTTCGCCTCAGACTAAAATCAGGAATAAAATAGCATTAATTTAAAAAATAATAATATTTTTATTAAATAAAATGTTTTAATTATTTTACATAAATTTTAATATAAAAAAACATTATTTTACTTAATATACTTAATAATTTTTAATAAAAATATTTACTTTATTTCAATACCCTATGTAAAACATGAAATGAAATAAAATTAGACCTGTTTGACATGAAGACTAAAATCAGGACCAAAATATTACCAATTTAAAAAATAACAATAATACTAATAAATAAAAATTTTTAATCAATCTACATAAGTTCTAATATAAAAAAAATATTATTTTATTTCATATACTTAATAATTTTCAATAAAAATTTACTTTATTTTACATCCTAGACTAAAATATTTGAATCGAGTATTTTAGTATAGGATGTGAAATAAAATTAATATTTTTATTGAAAATTATTGAATGTATAAAGTAAAATAATATTTTTTATATTAAAATTTGTATAGGATGATTGAAAAATTTTATTTATTATTATTTTTTATTTTTTTTTAAACTAGCATCATTCTGGTTCTGATTTTGCTCCTCACGATAAATAGTGCCTAAATCTATAAATGAATAGTTTTAGTAACTGAAAATATTTTAGTTGCTAGGAGATGGCAATTAGGGTAGTTATCTCTAAAATAAATATTGAAATAACCTTTAGGGGGCGTTTGGTTCAGTGTTATCTCAATGTCAATGTTATTTAGATGTCATGTTATCTAAATGTCATTGTTATTCATCAATAGACATTTGTTTGGTTCAATGTTATGATATTAGAAAATATCAATGCTATTCAAATTATTTTTGTTTAGTTGGAAGTTATTGGCATTATAATGACAAATTGATGGTGTTATCTTGAGATGTCGCCCAATTTGGAGTGACATCTAGATGTCATCATATAATGGCATTTTTGTAATTAATTATAATGTTATTTAAAGATGTCATTAAACCAAACAGTTAATTTCTAAAGATAACATAACATAACATTGAGATAACATTGAACCAAACGCCCCCTTAGTTACATCTAACATGCAAATGACTCAGATTGATTGCAAATTTCAGTTTCAAAATGAGTCCTCAATTGTGCAATCACATTAGGGGTGGCAATATATGATCCGATCGGTGAATCTGACCCGAACCCAACTCCCAAATTTCAGGTATGGGTCATGAATTTTGACCCATTTATTAAACGGGTTGGATTCAGAATGAGCATAATAGGGTCGGGTCGGGTTCGGGTTGACATTTATCAAAAAAATACTTTATAAATGGGTCGGGTCGACCTGCCAACCCGATTCATTTATTAATAGGGTCGGGTTCGGGTCATGAATTTTGACCCATTTAATAAATAAATCGGATTCGGGTTGAGGCTATTTGGGCCGACCCATTTTGCCACCCCTAAGTCACGTCATTTATGTGGACTCGAGAAACATTGCATTAATCAAAAAATGTTACGATGAGTATATTTACAAATCAAGAAACGTCACACACCTTTTATGTGTTGCCTTTGAATTTCTCGACTTTGTGAATCTATAGAGTTTTATTGAAGATAAGTGTTGCAAAGCTAGGAAGCTTGAATGCCTCTAAATAGAGAGGATAAGGCAGCAGATTAATTGAGAAAGAGATGCATTAATAGACAATCTTCCATTGAAGAAAGTTAAGGTAATCAATGCATTGGTTTTATGCATACATTTTTTTTTTTGATAAAAAAGAGAAGTTTTATTTAATAAAAATTTTTCGAGTAGGGAGATCGTTACAGATAGATTGATGTATAAAAAGAGGAAGAAAATCATTTTATATTACATTATGAGTTAAATTGATAGCATGAGAAACAAGTTAATGAGCAACAGTATTCGCAGTTCAAGGATAGTGATTTACTGAGCTGACTTCAGCTTTAGCAATATCATCACGAATTTCTTGAATAATATGCGTTTCGACAATAAGAGGTTGAGGGTGAATGATGGATTAACTAACTGGATACATTTTGTTCAACAGAAAACTGAAGAAATTATCAAAGATCGATTAAAAATTAAATTGAATTTAATTTGGATTGCATTGAGATCGACTTGACTGAGCTAATCAACTAACTAGCTATTTTTATAGCTCAAAATTAACTTTTATCAAGTCAATCTTAGCTAAGGTAGGATCGGAACAAATTAGCTCGAAATCAGATCAATTAAAAAATAATTTAATTTGGTATGTTAATTTATTCATAATTACTTAATAAATGTGTACATTTAAATATTTTTTTGATTTTGTTTAAATCCTATTGATTGTAAATTAATTTTTTATTTTTATTTAATCATTTGATCGAGACAGGTAACGAGCATCATTTAATTTGATTAAATAAATAAAGATATTTATATCTAAAGTTTTAACTGAAAGATTAAATATTAATCGAAAGTCAGATTTACTTTATTTCAAATCGAGCTTAAATCGATAGTAAATGAGCCAAACCTAGCTCTAATCGAGATCAGATTGAACACTTCTCTTTAATTCATATTTTAGATCAGATTGAGATCGAATCAAAAACCTAAAATTCATTCTTAAGTCGAGATTGAAATCGACTCGAAATCGAATCATATGTATGCCTTAACATCGCCCACTCCAGGAGCTAAGCAAATATCTATGTTCAAAACTTGAAAGTATGGGTGAGAGTTTGGCCTGAAGATTGATAGTTGCTCGTGTTCAAAATAATATTTAGCTCGAATCAAGCTCGGCTCTAATTTCTTACGCCGAGTCACGAGCTATGGTCTGATCGGATCGACTTGGCTAGATCTCTATTTTTTAAAATTTTAAATAATGTATTTAATCTTTTATTGCAATTATTTTATTATTATCTAGGATATCTTTTTGAGTGAATTTGTAGTCATGATTAACCTAAGTTTTTATTTTAATTGAGGTAATTTTTTTAAAAAATGTTGGCTCGATTATGGCTCGAGCCAGCACGAAATTGAAACGGGCCAGCTCGAACTTAAATTGAATTGAGAAGAGCTGAATTTGAGCCCGCCCGGCTCAGCTCGAACTCGGATCGTACTTACTCCTACACGAAAGTCGCTTCGTTTTGGTCCCAAATCAATTCAAACTTTTAACTAGAAATTAATCGGCTTCATAAAATGAATGCAGATATAAGTCTGATAAAAAAAATTTAATAATTCAATTCAACTTGAAACTAACTTACAATTCGAGTAAAGAAAAATTAATTTAATTCGGTCTGAATTGAAACCAATGAAATTCAATTTCGAGTTCATACCTACTCACAGATCAAACTCGAGCCCGGCCGGGCAGCCCGGCGGCGCCGCCACACGTCGAGCTGCTAACTAATTGAACGAACCAACTCAACCGGCGTTAATTAAAACGCGATTAACGTACGGCTCAGTAATTGTATCCCCTTGTCAAACAAACGCGTCGCTCGCATTAACTTCGCTTCTGTCTCGATCTCTACCGTCCTTCGTTAATGGCGGCTGGCGCTAAAAGAGAATGCAAGCTGGACAACCAAATCCAGTATAAACCGACTCACAAACTTTATCAATTTAATGTCAGTAAATTAAACAACTTATAATATCACATTTTTTTTTTTTTTTTTTGATAATGATAATATATATCACAGTTTCATTCGACAATTGTGGTCGTATATCCGGCGCCGGCGCCGGCACCGGCGGGCGGAGAGAGTGTAAGTATGGTGATCATGTAGCTAGAGCTTGACGAGCTCTGGGATGTCGACGGGGTAGCGGCGGATGCAGTCGGCCCAGGGACCGTCCGGCGGAGACTTGACGGCGCGCAGGCACTTCCAGACCGCACTGTTGCACTTGAAGCCGCTTCCGAATCCGATCTGCCAGACCCGATCGCCACGCTGGATCCGGCCCTTGGCCTCGATGTAGTTGAGCTCGTACCAGAGGGAGCTGCTGGACGTGTTGCCGAAGCGGTGGAGAGTCATCCTGGAGGCCTCGACGTGCTCCGGCGAGAGCTGGAGGTTCATCTGGAGCTCGTCGATCACGGCGCGGCCGCCGGCGTGGATGCAGAAGTGGTCGAACGCCTGCTTGAAGTCCGGGATGTAGGGCTTCCACTTCGGGTTCATGATCTTCCGGCCGATGAGGGTGAAGAGGAAGAGGAGCTGCTCCGACGCCGGAAGAACCAGGGGACCTATGGTGGTGATGTTCGACTTCAGGGCCTCGCCGGCGATGGCCATGAGGTCCTTGGAGAGGGAGATGCCGCAGTGGCCCTGCACGTCTTCCTCCTCGTAGACGCACCGGTAGGCCTTGTCGTCGGCTCCCTTGTGCGTTCGCACGAGGTGGACCAGCCGGTACTTCGCCCGCCGCCGCTCGCGCCGGCGGTTGGAGAGGAGGATGGCGGCGGCGCCCATGCGGAAGAGGCAGTTCGGCAGGAGCATCGACCGCTGGCTGCCGGCGTAGAAATTGGGGGTTATGATCTCTGTCGAGACGACGAGGGCGTTCGAGTTTGGGTGAACCTGTTCACCAATGTGCATAATATATAATAACATAATTCTAAGTTTCATAATCTATATATCATAATTTAGTGAAAAAAAAATTAAAAATTTTATTTTTTAGAGTAAGTTTAGAATTTTTGAGAAATATTTTTATCTATAGAAGATTGAAGTCAGAGACTGATATGAATTCAAAATCAAAATTGAATTTTAAAATCTTTGATTAATAGTCGATATGAATTCTAATTGCTGAAGTCAGAGGTTATACCTGGAGAAGCTCCCTAGCGAGGTCGACGGAGATGAGGCCGGCGCTGCAGCCCATGCCGGAGAGATTGAAGCTCCGGATGTTGCTCCGGAGCTTGTAGCGGTTGACGATCATGGCGGAGAGGGAGGGGGTGGGGGAGAAAAGGCTGCAGTTGACGACGATGATGTCGATGTCCTTGGGCTTGACCCCTGTTCGTCGGAGGAGGTCGTCGACAGCGGAGAAGATGACCATCTCGGCTTCGGCTCTAGAAGCTTCCATGGTGGGGCTCGGCGGGATGTAGTGGTTCGCCGGCGGAAGGCAGGTTTCCTCACCGAGGCCGGAGCGCTCGAGGATCCTCGCCTGAAACTGGTAGCTCTTCTCGTCGGAGCAGAAGAGGCGTGTGTGCTCCATGAAGGTGGAGAACGGGACTCGGCAGGTCACCGGCGGCTTGAAGCAGGCGTAGTCGACGAGGTAGACCGGCCGGGGGCGGGACATGAAGTAGACGGTGCCGGCGAAGACGATGACGACGGCGGAGCAGAGGATCTGGACGAGGTCGAAATCGAGGGAGCGCCAGAGTGCGGCTATCTCGTCCGGGCCCATTCGGGCCACCTCCATCCCGACGGCGAGAATCACGGGGACGAGGAGGAGGGTGAGGATGTTGTTCACGAGGTACTGGTAACCGAGCTTCACGTACTTGAGCTTGATCGAGTTCTTGAACTCCGGCAATGGCCGGGAAGAAGAAGAATAAGAAGACGACGATGACGACGACGACGGCAGCGGCGGCGGCGGCATCTTCGTTGGATTGCTATCCGTGCGGTGTCGGCCGTCGGCGGAGATTTGAGTTGGGGATGGGATTTAAAGCGAGGTGTTGACGCGCAATGAATGAAGGCTGTTGGGAGGGGGGCTTTAAATGAAAGATGGGGGAACGGTGGGCCCCCGGGGATGCGGTGAATTTCAATGGAGTACTTAACTTAAGGAATACCTTACTGATAGGTCCTACAATTTTCAAGACATCACATGCAAGTTCTCAGAATTAATATCCTTTTTCTTTAGGGTCCTTTCGTTAATTCGCATTCTTTGAATACCACTATTTTTGGTTGGGAGTTGCTTGTTTTTGAGTTTATTTTTAATGAGGGCATCAGGTAATTTTTAATTATATAATATGATGTCTTATTTTTGAGATTTGTAAAAAATTATTAAAATAAAAATAATTATATTTTAAGAGAGGCATAAAATATGAAATAAATATAATTTTATATTTAAAAAATTATGTAACATATAAAATAAAATTGAAAGTTGACTTTAAATATTATTAGAATTTATATGTAATATAATATATAAATTAATTTTATATAGCTTGAGATAACAATTTTTTATAATATTTAATTAATAATAACAATCAAATTTTATCCCACTGAGTGGAATTAGTGATAGAATTAGCTAATATTGAAGCAAAAATTGACTTTCTAATATGAAAAAAAATTAAATTTACTAATAACTTTACATCGAGCATGAGATATTTATTATTATAATTAGTAGATATATATGAGCAACGATAAGTATAATAAACATAAGGCATATATATTGCTTTATTTATTTATTTGTTATTTGATTTTCAAAATAACTACAAATAATAATTGAGAAATAACAATCAAATAAATGAAGAATTCATTTTGATTTCTTATTGAATAGCATATAATGCTCTCCTAAATTATAGCACATTTAATTTCCTTCAAATATGTTAAAAGTTTTGGTTGAATCTTCCTTAAATTTTTGGAAGATATTAAATATTTAACTTCATAAATTATAATAAAATCTGCATTACATATTAAATTACTTTTTAATATATTTTCTCTCTAGTTTAACAATAATCCTCTAATAAAACGTGATTGGGATGGTTTTCTTTAACAAGGACTTTAGTGATGACACTTGAGAGACAGATAACTTTAGGTACCCAATTGTAAAAAGAGCAACAAGGAAGCACGTAAAGTGACCTGCATGCAAGAAGGTCGTACCACAGGGACCCAAATGCAATGTAACCTTGTGATTATATTCTCGAGGTGTTGAGCTAACATGAGGGCCCATGGGCCATGGGCCATGGGCCGAATCCTTCCGTGGGCCCGGGCCCACCCTTTCCGGCATGGCTGGGAGGATAAGTACATAAAATGGGGAAGTAAATTGCTGATGGGGAGAGGAATTGGTTGGGAGTTGGGAGTTGGGCAGTTGGGAGGAGGTCAACAGATTCAACCGAATTGCTCTTCTGCTAATTCAGTTTACAGTTTGCTATAAATTTTTTTTATTTTAAATTTTAAGAAAATTACTTGCATATATAAATAATTCTCCTAAAATTACACACACACACACACATATATATATATATATATATATATATATATATATATTGATAAAAAGAAAATTACTTATAGACTTTATAGCTCTATGTAGAGATTTATGTTGCGAACTATGTATGGCCCACTGAATTATATGTTGCGAAACATGTCTTGTGCTCCAGGTTTAAAAGAAATATATTGCACATTAAATTTAACTTAAATAATTTGAAAATATCAATTGCACCTCATTTTAGTAGATTTAAATTTGTGCAAATTACGCTCAGGTCTCTGAGTTTAATGCTTAAATCGCGCAGGTCCATATTTTTTAAATTATAACATCGAGGTCTCTGAGTTTTAATAAATTATCAAATGGGTCTTTTTTTATTATTATTAAAAAAATTTAAAATTACCATTTTACCCCTGTCGTTCTCTATCTCCTTGGTAATAAATTATCAAATGGTAAAACAGTAATTTTAAAAATTATCAAATGGTAAAACGGTAATTTTAAAAAAATTAATTATAAAAAAATTAAAAAAGGACCAATTTGATATTTTATTAAAACTCAGGGTCCCCGATGTTATAATTTTAAAAACGTGGAGCTGCGCGATATTAAGCATTAAACTCAAGGACCTGGGCATAATAACCCTTTAAATTTTATTTTAACTTAAATCACCTTGATAATATACCGAATTTTCTGATTTTTTTATATTAATACGTTATGTGTAATTTAATTTTTATTTTTTAGATGAATAATTATCTCTGATATACCTGGTTAAAATTAAACCAGGTTAATTTTAAACTCCTAGGCAAACAGGGCCTAAATCACTTTAATATGTACTTTTATAATATATAAATATATAACATTCTAAATATACAGTTTTTTTTAAAGATAATTATATATAGTTTACTCAAATTTGATGAAATTATATATTTTATATAATATATTTGAAAATATTATAAAATAAATTACTGAATGTACTTCTCATACAATTTTATCATATTATGGTAAACTCTCATAATCTATATAATATATATCATATATATATATATATATATATATAACTTATATAGTTTAATCATATATTATATATATATATATCCTTCACTAGTTTAAGGTCTAAGTAGATTTTATATGTAAGTCATTAATAAAAACTAAAATATTAAGGTAAATGTTCTAGGATTTTGAGAGTCTAAGATTTAATTTTTAATTTTAAAGTAATTTAAAGTATGAGATTTAGTATTTTATATTATAAGTTATAATTTTAGAACTCAAAAATTAGAGTAGAGTGAGATTTTATTAAGAAATATTTCTAGAACAATATACATTTTTTACGAAGCTTTTATTAAAGTGGTTAAACAGTTAAACTGCTTTGTAAAAATAGTCGAAAGTATTTTACAGCAGCTCATTGGGTTGACCACTGTGAAAGAAGAATAAAGTTCAGTCACAATACTTTAGACGATGGTTGACTAGGACAATCGCCTTCTAAAGTCATTCATTACGGCAGTTCTAAACTGTCGTAAAAAGTCCGTCAGCTATTACGGCGTTTAAATATACGGCAATTGCTTTAGATATTTTAAAACAGTTTTTAATCGTAGTAAAAGAGTTTTCCTGTACTAATGAGTGATGTAGAATCTGTAACTTTTAACAAATAGAATATAATATACGTAATTGCAATACTTTTTATTCAATTTAGCTGAATTAATCATAAACAGATCGTATAAATTATGACCTATATATGTAAATTATAAAGTTTCAATTTAGATTTCAAAAATTATAGATCGAGTCTAACTACTTTTGTTTAATCAGTAGTGTTTGACTCGTTTAATAAATAGATCATGAGATATAAATTTAACTCGTAAAAAATTGATGCGAATGAAACCTAACCTTTGACCTAATTTTCTGGTCCAAGTACTTCATTTCCTTCTAGATGTGAGAATTCATTCTGGCCCATTAATTATGCTATAAATCTGCCTACTTCCTGCCACCAATCAAATCATATCATTATTTTTTTTATATAGTATATATCATTATAATTGTTTTTTTTTTATAAAAAAATATCATTATAATTATTAGTATTTGTTCTTAGTTGACTTTAGAGAGTGAGACTGTGAGAGTCAACAGATACTATTATAGAATTCAATCTGTTAAAATCTGACTTAATTATAATTAGAGCAGGACAAAATTAATCAAATTTATGTTAGATATATGTGGTGATTACTTTATTATGGGCAAATTACTGATAGATTCCTACTGTTTATCTATAATTATATTTTAGTTTACATTTTTTAAAATTTGTGTTAAGTTCTTAACATTTTTTAAAATCAGTCATTTAAAATATATAAATCAAAGTATAATTATAGATAAAATATAGAGACTTATTAATAATTTATCTTTTGTTTTGGTGTAGGCCAATGATTATAAAACGCATCGATCCTAATCATCCAAGTGAAAGTCATGAGAGTGATGAATTAGATTAAGTCGTATAATTTTTATAATTATCTGGTTAGATCACAAGCACTACTTTAGGCTTGACGTGTACGTTTTTTATCGAACTTGTCTTCGGCAAACCCACTTATGTCCATTTTATCTTAAATTTTATCGGTTAAGACTTGTAGTCATGCTTAATTGTGGCAATTCTAAAGTTTTTTACACAATAAATATATATTATTCACAAATCAACTAGTCGTAGGATGTCTCTAATGCGGACAAGTGTATAAGGGTAGTTTTAGATCTTGTTCGTAGAAAGGTTTTCGATCTTCATAAATATATAATATATATTATATATATATATATATATATATATATTATATATATAATTAAAATCATATAGTTGTTAACTGTATCTCAATTAAGTTTGTTTTAATATGTTTTAGGATTAATAGCAATTAGATCATCTAGTTTAGGCCTATTACGATTAAGTCCCTCGAATTTTCAAATCAATCAATTTGGTCCTTTAGCTTTTTTTTATGGTCCATTAGTTTGCAATCATGTGCAAACAAGACCACTGATATTAATAAAAGAACTCAATGAAAGACATTTTTGCAAATTAACGAAGCAATTTAGTTAATTTAAAAATTACATTAATATTTTAAAAAAATATAATGTTCAATCTATTTTAATAATTAAAAAAATATTCTTTATTAGGTATTTTTTAATACTAAATTATCTATTTGTACGTTATCTTAAACTAAAAAATCAATTTAATTAATTTGAAAATTAAAAGATCTTATTGCATATAAGCCCAAATTAGAAATACCAATGTCCTACTAATCCTATTTTTTAATGTAAACTCATTGCTTTATTTCAATTATCTTATGCCTAGATTATTTTTGATCTTTTCTAAAAGTACGAATTTAAAAAAAATATTAAAAACGAGAAAAATTTTAAAAATTCATGTGAATGTACGGGTTCTATTTAAGTGCAACTAAATTGATGGTCTTAATTAAAATATTTAAGAAATTGTAAGGACCTTATTCAAAATTTCTGAAAAAATAAAGAAAAAAGAAAAGCTATTCACGTTGACTCCAATAATGAATAATTTAACAAAAAGGAAACAGATTAAAAAAGAATTAAAGATTTAATTAATAAATATTTAATAATGTGAATCAATTTGAAGATACATCAAACTATCACTTAATATTTAACACTATTATCATTTGAATAAATTAAAACAGTCAAACTTTTTAATTGTTTTGCTTTTCCCTATTTATATTTAATAATATTTTTTATTTAAATTATGAACTTACATAAATAGGTGGGGCCAAGATGTTTGCATTAACGAATTAAAATAGCAAGGACAATGTGAAACAGTCGAAGAATGAAAATATTCTTAAGGGTAAATTTCAATTAGGTTTCTAAGGTTGGATCACAGTTTCATACAGGTCAATGAATTGAAAAAAAAATATATTAGACCAATAGTGGTCTATTTGTTTGTAAGATTTAAAATTAACAAAGTAAAAAATTAAATTTAGATAAAATATTTTTTTAATTAAAATTTATGAATGATGTGAAATAAAATTAGTTATTATATTAGGATATATTATGGATGTGATATAAAGTTAATTATTATATTAGAATATGTGAGGGATGTGATATAAATTAGTTATTATTTTAGTAATGTGTGTAGAATATGAAATAAAATTAATTTTTAATATTAAATTTTATGTGATGCAATATACTTGTTTAAAATTAAACTAAGTTAATTTTTAATTGCCAAACAAACATGGGCCTACAGATGGATAAATTTTGACACATTAGGTCTTAAGATCAATGTACCTAAGTACTTCACGAAGAACTTAGTTCTTTCTTTTCCACTATTTCTGTCACCCTCCTTCTCTCATCTCGTGCATTTGGCTATGTCGGTGGTGACATCACTAGTGAAATTTGGCTGAATTGAGATAATAACATTATTTTAAAAAGAAAAATCCTCATTAGTTGTAAAAAATCAACAAATTTTAATCTAACTTGATTCAAATCAACAATTTGTCTAATATCTTCAAGACTTGGTTGATAAGATACTACAAAAACTTATTTACATATTAACAATCTTTGTTCTTGAGCATATTTATGTTATGGGTTTATGGGCTTGCAAGTGATGTATGTAGTATACACAGAAAAAGATCGAATATATAATATAAGGTCTCATGCATGTCGATTTCTTTTTAGTGTTTATAGTAAAAATGTCTCGTGTATGTAAACATAGAATGAACGATTTCTTTGGAGTGTTTATTTCGTAAAAAGACACGATGCATGTAGTATAATGATCTATAATAGAAAGGTCTCATGTATGTATATAGACAATTTATTTTGCGTGTTTAAATTGTAAAGACGTGTTTTTTTGTGTGGCACGTATGTAAATGTTATAGAGAAGAAAACTTACAAAATGATTCAGGTATTTTGTTGAAGCCGCCTCATGTTCCTGATCCTACGGTTGGAAACGATGGTGATTCGCTGGTCCTGAAGCATGTTCATGTTGGGAGCCAACAATCTTGTATAGCGATCAAAGTAGAGAAGTTGCTTCAAAAGCAGAGCAAACTCTCGTGGAAATCTCAAGCCATATGATTCACTCACTCTCACCTGCCACCAACCAGTTAATGAGTCTGTTTTCGAGCCAGGATAAATTTCACGAGCGAGCAGGAAAAAATGTATCGAAAAAAATAATCTTAGTCCGGTGCTCGAATGCTATCGAACAATTGGCATTGGGGAAAATTTCTTACAAGAGATTTAGAATTTGAAGTATCTTGAAATCATTCAATTAGTTCCCTATAGTTATTGTTCGATTTTCACTCCAGTATAGTAGATATTTTAAGGACCATTTTTGAAATCATTACGTAAAGGGAATATGTTAGAAAGATGTCTTCATACAGTTTATATCATCACATTCTTACTAGTTAGGAAACTTCATCTAAATCCTCTTGTACTCATGCACACCAATAAAAAGGTGCAGCTGAAGTGTACTTTTTTTGGGTACGTCGAACTAAGGGAAGAAAATGGAAGACCTAGTAGGATCAAAGAAAGTAGCAAACTGAAGAATCTGACCCATTTTGTCATCGAGCAAAGGGTACGAAAGAAATCCAATTTCTTTCTGTCATTAGGCGGCTCCCGAAGAAATGAAAGTCTTATATTTCTAGATATATATCAAATCAAAAAAATTTAAAAATTATAGGAGAATGTTTTAGAGAATTTTAAAGCTACACAGTTCCAAATTTTGACTTCTAGAAAAATAACTCCTTAATGAATCAAACCTAGGGTATCAAGCAGGGAGACTTCAGCCAACAAGCATGCTTTCAGAGTCAAGCCTGAGAGGCCATATGTATGTATTGCAAAGAAGATTGCAAAACAAGTCATATCCTTATTGACATACATAACAAATAACAAAGATGCACCAATATGGCTTTGGAGATAAAATTATTTAGGATAGAGAAGAGAAAAAATTTGGTAGGGTGCAAAAAATATTGATAGATGTTATAAAATAGTAGATAGAATTTAATTTAGACACAATTAATTGACATAAGGGGATTCGCAAAACTGATAGCTAAAAAGGTTATGATGGAATCCACAAACAATTTTAACCAACTTACCACATCAAGGAACAAGGCATTCATCTGGCGCTCATCTACTACTACACTGGCAGCCATAGCTGCTTGTGAATTTGGACCTCTAGCAGTGGCCACAACAATCTCAGTGTCCAGGTCCTGTAGATATCAAGACAAGATGTATAATGATAAAAGTCCCAAAACCAAAATGATATACATATACATACATACATACGTATCCATATAAGTATTTTGCCCGTTTGTATGTATGTATAGCATAGACTGTGAATCAATATCATGGGAAAAGTTCTATTTAAAGCAACACTCTCTCCAAGTACAATTGAGATAGCATCGTGTGTGATAACATTCCAACGTTAGTAAATGCACGAATAGAATAGAATCATCCAAAGAACTAATCATTTGGAAAAATACTATTATCATATTATTACGATTTTGGTATACCAAAGCAGCAGTCCTTTTGGGAGTTATTTTTGGAAAACAAATGTATGAATTATACAGCACAAGTTACTCCATAAATTTCTTAGAATCTGAGCCAAAGGCTGCCATCAAGTATAACTTGTAAAAGAGTTTATACTAAGTGGTAAGTGGAGGGTTGGTCAGAACTTGACATATTTTCCATAGAACACAAATAATATCAAGTTGAACTGTGTTGGCATGTATATTATAAATATAGCATGCAAGGGAAGGGATTAAGGGGAAATTTATTGTACTTATTACAAATTTGGAAAAGGATTTAAAGGGAAGTCTCGGCTGAGAATCAATGAAGGATTCCACGCCTAAGAATCAATGAGGGAGTCCACTAGTGTGCATGGAAGCTCTTCCAATCTTCCGTTTTTGAGATCCAGTGGTCCTCCAAAGCATAATCCTCAAAACACAACCTTTGTGAAATGTAAGACGCAACCATTGAGGAAGAGAATGTTTAAGCTTGCTCTCAAGTAATAGTAGAGGGCCTTCTCTACATTTTATAGCTGTTCAACACTTTGGTTATTTAAGAGGATTAGATTGTCAATTTGGTTCTCCTGATTTATGATAGTTCTTTGATATACAATAGCGTTCTAGACATCATGGATGTAGACCACATTTGGCTGAACTATAATGCATCTGTTGCTTTGTTATTATATATTTCAGTGAAGTGTTGTCATGTTGTGATATTAGTTATGGTTTTCCATTTGGTGATGCTAAACAGTTTTTGTCAAAAAAAATCGTAACTTAGAATCTTCGCATATATTTGAAATTGTGGTATACCTAAGAAGCCTTTGAATTTAGTCGACATTATTATTATACAGAGTTATGAAAAAGCTCATTATGATTATTTGTATTAGTCTCAAAAAATAGGCCTTCTTCTCAGGAAAATGCTTGCATCTTATCCTTTTTCTTTGGAATTTAGAGATTTGGCCCTCCATAATATGTCATCTAGATGCTATTTTAGGAATCAAAATAAACTGAATGACCAAAGGATGTTTGTATGGCCTCCTACAAGAGATACACCCCAAATTAAGCATTTTGCATATTATAATTTTCAACTTCATAGATAATCTATGAAGTACCTTTATGTTTATCCCAGACTTCACAGAACCCTGGCTATGCTGAAGTTTGTTGTTTATTTTTGCCAGTCTGTCCAAGCCTAGAGGAACGAGAAGGATTGTGGTAGGCCATCATGTAGTATAGAATTTATCACTTTTGTTAGGGAATTCCCTCCTTATGAAAGACAAAAAGGAATAAAATTGAACAAGTTGAGAAGGCTTGCTGAAAAAAATTTCTCAAAAATGTTATCCTCAATAAAGGTTTTTTCGAGAAGGTTATCCGTTATCAACAAAGAACCATGTTTGAAGAAATATGTTCTCGATAAGGTTAGCAACCAAGGTTAGAAACCTCAATATGTATGGAATCCACAATAGAGAATTGGATTCAAGGATAGTAACCTGAATGAAGCATTTGAAGATAGATACATCAATGAATGAATCCCATGGACGAGAATTGGCAGCCCTCGAACAAGGGCGTCATCATCGAGGAGACACATCTCGAAGCTCCTCCCCATTCTTTGAGAAGGGATTTCCCTAAAGAAATGAACGTGTGTTCTAAAAGCCCAGGTTATCTTAAACTAGTTATGGAGGAGTGGCAATGTCAGTCTCTTGACAAGTCATTTTGCAAGAGCGGTTGTATCTATCCAAATAGGGGTGTGCAGGGCATTCCTAGAAAAACACACAGAGAAACCGTTACTTTATCCTCATGCAATAGAACGGGCATAGAAAGATGACACGTAAGAGATGCTCTAACTACTATGACATTCATTCATAGTAAGATTATTTCATAGATCCATCACCAGTAGTGATGACAAGTAACCTAGGGCAAGTTTAGACTCCAAAAGTTTTCGAGAGGAGGTAGAACAAAGGAATTGCCTCTATTATCCATGTAGGACTAGAGAGTTCCTAGTCTTAGCTAGTTGCGTGGCTTATAACAAACAAGGGTATAGATTTTTCATATTAAAATATTGTAAAAACTATTCACTTGAAGGAATACAAGGTCTTCTGCAATTTGGTTGTTTTAGTTATCCAAAGCCAAATTTCAATTTTTCATCCAAGTTTTGTGGTTAAAAACTCAAGATTTCTTTGATGAGTCATCGAAGGTTTTCTGTCGTCAAAACTTTTTTTTTCTTCAAAACACCAACATTTTTATGATGGATTTCCTCTCATATTAATTGTTGTTTTATCTCAAATTTAAAAGAGAAAGGGACTAGCAATTTCAAGTAAATCTATGTTGAGCAAGGACACTCACTAGAAAAAACAAAATTAGCATATTTCAACATGATAAAGTAATTATACCTTTATTGATGCAAATATCTTCTCTAAGTCTTGTGAAAAGGCTTTAATATCAATATTTTGTCCTGTAGCACCCATGTCAATTAAAGCAGAAGCCATCGCCTTATAATCTTCACTACCAAAAGACTGCAAAAATATCTCCATAGCAGCCCATGTATTTGGAGATATGCGACCCACAATTCCTGAAAGGTTAATATCATTTATATGGCCATTAAACATGCACATTATATCTTGACTTTATTTAAACAACTTCAGAATTATGTGCACTATAGCCAAACTTTCATTTGATCAAAATACAGAAATACGCACTTCTGCTTCAGATTCAAGTACACAAAAAGTAATCTTCACTAAACAAGGGGATGAAACCATAGTTAGTGTTAATGTAGTCACTCAATTGAATTAACTTTCCAAGGAAAAATAAAGTGATCCAAGTTTCTCAACAAGTATTGAAAACTAGGTGGAGATAAACTCTTGTAAGCAGGTTTACCTTTTAGGAGAACTAGCCTATATATATATATATATATATATATATATATATATATATATAATAATTGTCTAAACAAGTCAGAGTGTCAAGACCCCATACTGTTCTATAAGCTCCTTAAGGTCGACTATAGTTAGCATCCAAGACAAGGAAAATTAGTTAAGATGAGGATTCAAACTGTAATTTTTCAAGACAACTAGACAGTAAAGGAAGGGAGAAAACTACCTAATACATTATGTAATGTTCTTTGTAATCAATTAAGGTGTTTTATGCAATAACAATGTTAAAGGAAAAGTGGTCAAGGGAATTAGACACTATAGATGATTCAATATTGGAATTTTTTAGAGGCTTGTTTCAATTTAAGTCCAATTTGAACTTTTGAATCAATTAATTATAATCGATATGGTTCTTGACTGTGATTTAGTACAAAGGCCTTTAAATTAAGCTCAATGAATAAGGCTTTTTACCCTAATTATTGTTCACTATGTAATTGCGAATACATTTTTGTAACAAAGCAGTTGGTTTACGTTTTAACACTTTGAAGTTTGAACAGTAAAATACATCATTAAGGTGTGTGTGAAACGTAAGCGAACAACTGCTACATAGAATGATGAGCATGACACCTCAAAATGATTGAAGTGCATAAATGGATTATCTATATTAATATTAAAACAGTTGTCAAACACCAATTCCAAGGAAGGATTTGGAAACATATCCATGAAAATGAAAATCTATATTAACCATTTAAATACTATCAAGAGAAAGAAAAGAACCAACCAAAATCAAGAAAGCCAATTCGTCCATCACGCAGCAACCACAAATTTCCTGCATGTACATCCGCATGGAACGTCTCACATGCTATTAAGCTGCCAAACCTACATAATAACACTGCAATCAAACTTGAGAATTTAGTTTACACAATAACAAGAAACCCTTAATTCAAAACTAGTTGGAGCTTGCTAAATGAGTTTTACTTCATTCAATTTAATTTTAAGACAACAATCTTTGTAAACGCAAGTGAGTCAACGTTATGTTAGTAATCATACTCCAATTCATTTTTTTGTCTACCCCTTTTTTGCTATCATGACTTGAACCACTCATATTCACGCACAAGAGCCTTTAGATGAGTTGATGATGAACTTTGCCAAACTAACTTAAGCATTCCTCAGTCTCTCTAATAAAATCACTTTAATGCGGCCCACTCTCATGCAATGACTTAACCATTTGGCATCCAAGTCTCCACTATACTAATCTTAAGAATAGTTTGTCACTTAACTATCAAATGGCCACTTTCATGAAGGATAGCAATCCTGCAAATCTTTTATGCAACTTGATAGGTACCTTTCTATACTTTCAGAATTTGATTTAACCAAAATAGTTTCATGCAAACAAATGGTCAGACGCTTATATCAAAAAAAAAAGGTCAGAAGCTACAGTTACTAAAAAAGGATGACAGGCAGCAATTCAAGGAAAAGAAAAAAGGGAGGACAAGGCACTTTACCAAACATTAAGTGCAGTTACCAACGACATCTCTGGATCAGGAACAAGTGAGTTTATAGAATCAAGATCAGTTAGAGGAACTCCATAAAGTCTCTCCATTGTCAATACACGCCTAGTGCTACAATGCTGATAGACTTTTGGCGCTTTAGCCTGTTTTTCAAGTCCCATTGTTTCTAAATATCTCCTGAAAGCCTCTATATTTTCAGCTTCTTTCCGGAAGTCAACCTCTTCAAGCATTGATGCTTTTATGTCTTCCACAATACCAACCTGCAATAAGAGATTATCATTATGAGTTTACGATAAGCAGGGGCAACAACAACAACTAAGCCTTAATCCCACTAGGTGGGGTCGGCTACATGAATCATTTATTTTCATTGCGCTCTATCAGTTACCAAATTCTTATCTAAGTCTAAGTAACTAAGATCACTCCTTATAGTTTCTTGTCATGTCTTCTTTGGTCTCATTCTTCCTCTTTGTACATGGGCAAAATCCAATAACTCAATTTTTCTAACTAGAGCTTCAATCGGCCTACGATTTAGATGTCCAAACAATCTAAGCCAACTTTCTCTAAGTTTATCCTCAATTGGTGCAACACAAACTTTCTTTCGGATATACTTATTTCTCATTCTACCTTTTCGTGTATATCCACACATCCACCTTAACATTCTCATTTCTGCAACATTTATTTTATTTGTATGTTTCTTCTTTGCAGGTCAGCATTCAGCACCATATATCATCGCTGGTCTTACTACAGTTTTATAAAATTTATCCTTGATTCTGGATGAGATTTTTCTATTACACAACACACCAGAAGCATTTATCCATTTTACCCATCCTACTTGAATCCTGCTAATAACATCATTATCTATTTCGCTATCATTTTGTATAATCGATCTAAGGTATCTAAAGCGCTCACTCTTCTTAACAATTTGATCATCAATTGTCACATCTCCAATATAAGTATTTCTTTTTTAACTAAATGTGCACTCCATATATTCAGTCTTTGATCTACTGAGATGAAAACCTTTACATTCTAGAGCATTCCTCCAAGGCTCTAGTTTCGCTTTAGTTCCCTCTTTAGTTTTCTCAACAAGAACAATATCATCTGGTTTAAAACTATAACTGAGGTAAATTATAGGAAAAATTATGGTTTAAAACATCTAACTGAGGTGGTCCTTAAGTCACGATGCAATGTATTCAAGAATGTCGTTATACTAATGTGCCGGCAGTGTTAAACTTACTTAAAGCTTATGAAGACATGTATTAAGCTACAGTTGATCGACAATAGCACACAGGAATGAAGGATGAAAAAGGATCACATAGCTGACATCAATCAGTAAGGATACGATGAAATAAGGGGTGAACAAAATGCCATAAAACGAATCAGATTAATTCCATATTTTCTCTGAAATTTGCATAACATAATTTTCAAAATGGTCGGACTTAGGAACCAAAATCAGATGATTTATGAGATCTTCAGGAGAAATCAACTACATGATGATGTACCAACAAATATAATTGTCAATTAACAAGAAATGAACAACAAGATAAAGCGTATCACTGAAACAGTGTCAATTGCCAAGATCTTTCACAAGAAATATAATAATGTTTATCATACCAGCGAAGTACGACGAATTTCAGGGTTCAAGAACTCAAATATACGTGCTACAATGTATACAAAGTTCAGATCAGCAACCAAAATATCCTCTATGCCAGGCTTCAAAACCTTTATCACCACCTCTTGCTGGGAACTTTTAAGCTTTGCACTGTGAACTTGAGCAATTGAAGCAGAGGCTATGGGCACAGGATCAACATATTCAAATATGCTATCCAGTGATCTTCCCAGCTCTTCAATCAGTACAGACTCAATCTCATTAAAAGGAACAGCTGGAGCTCGATCAAAGCAGTTTTGGAATTCCTGAACGTATTCTGCAGGAAATAGCGTAGGTGCAGATGCAATAAACTGCAGATTTGTAAAGCAAATGTGAATCAAACCAAATGTTGACATTTGGCATCAATTTCAAAAAGCATAACAGAAAAAAAATGCAATATTCTCTTAAGAATCTGTAATAGCAGCCATAAAGATGGAAGATATGGCATTTTCCGATGCACTAGATATACTGACTATGCAATCAAAAAAGAAAGAATATAAAATCTATAGTTCTTGTGACTCGGTATCAGTTGACATTAGCTTGAAGATGAGTTGTGCTGTTTGCTGTAGATAATTCGTGCAAACATTTTTTAGATAGTAAGGAGGTCATATGAAGCCCAAGAATCATGGATGAAAAATAAGCTGATAAAAGCATCAGATGAAAATAAGGGCAAACAAGAGCATATGTTCTTTTGCTTTTATGGGATCTTACAGGACATATGACTTCCAACTTCAAGCTGTTGAGATAACATAAATATTAACGTTGACATATATTCTGCCCATTGACACACCTGTCCCAACTTTATGTACGTTGCTCCCATCCTTTCAAATAGTTTCCTTAAATAAAGAGGGGAAAGTAATCTAAGCTGCAGTTGAGAGGTCTGTCCTGCAGAACTGTTGGCAGTCTGCATGTAAAAGGATTTCACATTCCTATATCAGCATGATTAAACAGGAAAAGCTTCCGCAGATTTAAATTATGTAATGATTTAGAAATTTACAATACCCAATTCCAGAAGGTAGAATAAATAAAAATGAGCTGAAGGAAATTGTTGCTCATCTGAACTCACATGACAATATTGTGGAACGAAAAAATTTCAAACCAACAGAGAAATGAAAAAAAAAAGAAAAAAACATAAAAAGCTTAATACTTGATGTAGTGTCTTCATAACATGAATTGTGGAAATATCATAATTTCTTTAAATAGTATGAATTTCATACTTTAAAATAAGGTTGAAAAGTTAGAAGTATTCAAGAACCAAAAGAAATGAAGCTCATGCAAAAAGAAAAACTTAAGCAATTTTTTTTTTCTTATAGCTCTAGCCTTCTTATCTTAATTCATTGTAGAAATCAAGATAAAACGCTCTTACAAGCCCAGTTCACTGGTCATGTTTGTAAAAGGTAACAGGTCCTATCTTCAGGAAAGGTAAAAGATCCTAACAACTTCACATGCTCTGGTAGACAGTTGAAAGAAAGTGTACCTCTCTTCCTTCTTATTTTAAATCTTACAAATTCCCAACCATAGATACCCTCAACAGGGCACAAACTGTCTTTGTAAAGAAGGCATGCTCATATGTTAACTGAAACTGTGCCAAAAAAATATTTGACAGACTGTCCTCAACATTAGGAGTGTTTAAAGTTCTCAATATGCAGTGGGTTGTAAGTACTCAGATTCAGATTTCAAGGTGCTTTTCGGTTCTTAAATAATGAATTACAACTTTATCACGGTTGTTTTAAGGGCTTTGATTGGATGCAATACAGCTATAGCTGCTATTGCAAATATATCAATCATACTACCATAGCAAATAAACTACTGAAACTGATAGATGCCCAATTAGAGAATTTAAGATGAATTATATTGCAAGGAATAGCCTTAATATCATATCAATATCTACCTTTGAGACATCATTCAACCACTCTCCACCAACCCCGATAACAGCTTGAATGCCCTGCACTAGCCTCAGTGCTCCCCTAGGCCCTGTGTTAATCGACGTTTGGATGATGTCTTCCAACAGCTTTGGAAAGTTGTTAATGCTGTCTGTAATAAAGTGGAATATTGAGGTTTTGAAGACAAAAAGAAGGAACTGAACGAGAGTACAAGAGCTTTGTGAACATACTCTATGGTAAACCTACAACAATAAGGACAAGCCCGAAATCGACAGCATAGAAAGAAGAAATTCACCCTGAAGGCGAGTAGAGATGCCTTGAGCTTGAGAATATCTAGCAAAAACAAAAGATGGGCCTAGCCGGCCATTGAACTTTCTCAGCCGCAAGGATTTGCTGGTGATTGCAGGAAGCTGAAATAAAAATTCGAGGGTAAGCAAACTATTAGATTCGATCGATCGCATATCATAGTACGAAAACTCAGTCTCTACATCCTGCAAATTATTTGAAAGAGAAACAGAAACGAAAATAAATCAGACGATATCTTCCAATGGCTTTAGCTTGTACAGCCATAACGCGTTTGAAGAAATCCCTCGACGAGGAAGAGGATGAGGGAGAAAAAGATCGGCAGTGATAAGAAGGAGGTGAGAACTAACCTTGGGATTGTTCAGGAGAAGGGGGAGGCGGAGCGCTGTGATGGCCATGGACGAGCTCAGCTCGGATCAGTGAGAGGGATTCGACGATCGTTCCGTTTCCTTTTTGTCCGCCTGAACTGGGCAAGATGAACCCCGTGGCAATGAAAGGAGCCAGCCACTAATCATGGTTTGGGAGTAGCCGCAAGTCGATTTAATAAACTCGAAATTAAAATTTTAAAATCAGTCAATTTTTATTTGAAATCATATTTTTTATTAAAATATTATAAATATATATAATATAATATTATAAAATTAATTTGAAATTTTATATGTATATTTATAATTTTACCTATTTTATATAAATTATTAATATGTATATAATTTTTTAGTCATATTTTAAAAAATTTTAAACTTGTATGTCTATATACATTCTAAGTTCCTGCAATGAACTTAGGGATCAATATAAAATCAAAATCAACTTATCGGCTCTTCTTTATTTTTTTTTATTTAAGTTTTTTTATAATTTATTAGTATTTTTTTAGGGCATTTACATACATATCTCTTAAATCATCTTGAATTACATATTAAACCACTTATTTTTTAATTTTACAACTTAACCCCCTAAATTATCCAAAAATAAAAACTAGTAGAATACATGTATTTGCAAATATATTTATAATATTTGTATATATATATATATATATATATATATATTATTAGTAATAAACATCCAAATAATTATAAATTAGCAAAAAACATACTTTGAAAATTTTGAGAAAGACCTAAATATGTTATTTTTGAATGATTTAAGGGGTTAAGTTATAAAATTAAAAAATAAGAGGTTTAATATGTAATTTAAGATGATTTAAAAGATATGTATGTAATTCTCTCTTTTTTTCACAATGAATTTATTGAATTATCTTAACCAGCTAAACAATTTAGAAATAAAGCAAGGTATATTATTATAAAATGTTAGTTTAGAGTAAATTAACAATAATTTAAATTGCTATCTCTTGTGTGATTCTTCGCTAAGAGGCGAGCTCATAGCTTGAGCTACTTCGATTTAAATTAGTCTGAATTGAATTTACTTAAATTTGAACCAACACATTTTTTTTATTAAAATGTTAATTTAATTTTAAATAAATTAACATTTATGTAAGACAATTATTTTATATATTAAATATTTACATTTTTTCATGCCCAATAACTTAAAAATCAAACAATTTTCAATTTGGGAGTGCGTGTGATAAACCATGTGACAACCGTCGGTTTCATTGATGTTTCTACGGTTCGCGTTCGGAGCTCGTTGCGAGAAGATACTACTTTCTCTGCCCGCGATTCCGCAGCACCGATCTCCTCAACCTCTGACCGTCGCCGCCGCATACTCCGGCGACACTTACCCATGGAACGCCCGCCTGCGAGAGCTCGCCGCAGATGGCCTCCATTCGGAAGCCATCGCTCTGTTCCGCCACATGCTTCTCTCCCCCAACCCCCGCCCAGACGCGTTCACCTACCCCTGCGCCATCGGCTCCGCTGCCGCCCTCTCCCTCCCCTCCACCGTCGCCTCCCTTCACTCCCTCGCCGTCAAATCCGGCTCCTTCCCTGCCGACCCATTCGTCCTCTCCTCCCTTCTCTCCGCCTACGCCTCGCTCTCTCGCCTCCCCCTGGCTTATCGGCTTCTCCATCAGATTTCCTCCCCCGATTCCCCCACTCCCATTTCCACCCTTGTCGTCTGCTACAACTCTGTCATCTCCGGCCATTCTTTCCCCTCCGACGAAGCTCTCTTCCTCTTCAGCCGCATGCTCTGCTTGGACCTCCCCTTCAATTCCATCACCCTTCTGGCACTGATACCCGTCACTCCTCTCCTCGCCGTTCCTACCCTCCACGCCTTGACGATTCTCTCCGGCTTCAAATCGGACCCAGCTGTTGCCAATTGTCTCATCACTTCCTACTCAAAAACCGGCGATATCGGCGTAGCCCGCCAGGTTTTCGACGAAATGCTTGTTCCAAGGGAGCTCATCTCGTGGAACGCTATGATCTCTGCCTGCGCCCAGAACGGCCTCGCCCGCGATGTCCTCGATCTGTACGTTGAAATGGGAAGATCCGGCGAAGCTCGGCCGGACCCAGTCACGCTCGTCAGCGTACTATCCTCTTGCGCCAGTCTCGGAGCCCACACCTTCGGGATTAGCGTGGAACGCAGCATTGAGGAGAACAAATCTTTCATCTCCAATATCTTTCTGCAGAATGCGCTGATAAACATGCACGCAAGATGCGGAAATCTCACTCGCGCGCGAGCGCTGTTCGACGAAATGCCGCAGAGGAGCCTGGTTTCCTGGACCGCAATCATATCCGGCTTTGGAATGCATGGCCATGGAGACATTGCCCTCCACCTCTTCGACAGAATGCTCTTAGAAGGAATCCGGCCCGATGGTGTTCTAATGGTGAGCGTCCTCTCAGCTTGCAGCCATGCGGGGCTGGCCCAAAGAGGAATGCATTACTTCTCAATCATGGAAACTGCTTATGGAGTCCAACGTCGGCAGGAGCACTTCGCCTGCATGGTGGATCTCTTGGGCCGTGGCGGCAAGCTCAAGGAAGCTCTCGAGCTCATCCGCTCCATGCCCATGGTGGCTGATGGTGCAGTATGGGGAGCACTCCTCGGTTCATGCAAGATTCACAAGAATGTTGAGTATGCTGAAATGGCTTTCAACCATGTCGTTGAGCTCGAACCAAGCAATGTAGGATACTATGTGTTGTTATCAAACGTATATCTCGATGCAGGAATACTCGATGGGGTTGCAAGAATTCGATCTATGATGAGAAGAAGAGGGCTGAAGAAGGATCCGGGATGCAGCTATATGGAGCTTAAGGGAAGGGTTCATATGTTCATGGCGGATGATCATTCTCATCCGCAAGCGAAGAGAATTTACAAGAAGCTTTTCAGATTGGAAAGATTGGTGAAAGAGGACTCTGCTGTAGGAAAAGTGGGTAATTTAAATTGGGTTGGAATTCATAGTGAGAAACTAGCCGTTGCATTTGGGTTGCTGAATGCTGAAGGAAGCGAGATAAAAATTATGAAGAACTTGAGGATTTGCGAGGATTGCCATTTGTTCATTAAGTTGGTCTCCAAGATCGCTGATCGCAGATTTGTTGTGAGAGATGCAAGTAGGTTTCATCATTTTCAGGGAGGATCTTGTTCCTGCAAGGATTACTGGTGAGCTTAGTTGGCTTAATTTTCAAAAGGTGATCGATTGTTTCTGTAATTCTATTTAATAATTTCTATATTTAATTTCTATTAATATTTTATTTGGTGCATGTCAGCATCTCTTATATTTTTTTAAGATCTTATTTAGCTACTAATTTAAAAATAATAATAATAATAATAATAATAATAATAATAAATTTTTATTATATTTTATATAAATTTTAATATAAAAAATATTATTTTATTTTAATTGCTCAATTATTTTTATTAAAATTATCAATTTTATTTCATTAAAATTGAGTATTTTGATTTGAAATGTGAAATCAAATTGATAGTTTTATTAAAAATAATTAAGTATATGAAATAAAATAATATTTTTTATTAAAATTTCTGTAAAATATAATAAAAATTATTTATTTATTTATTATTATTATTATTATTATTTAGATTAATATCATTTTAATTCTGATTTTAGTCTTCGCATGATTTTAATAAAGTAATTTAAAATTTTTAATTGCACATTAGCATTTATTCATCCCTGTCTCCATATAATATTTATTTTGTTTTCATTTAATATTAATTGGTATTAACGTTAGATTAACTAAATTTTTTAATAAATTTTTAGATTGAATATAATAGAATTTAATTAATTTATATTTTAACGTAATTCTATTGTTAAATATAATATAATGTTTTATTTTATCAAATATTAATCAATTTAGTTTATCAATTCATAAATATTCATGAGTAAATATATATTTAAACAATGAAGTATCTATTTTTAAATAATTAGAAAACTTTTTCTAATAATTTTAAATTGAATTATATTTATTTATATCTAAAAATCATAATTTTTATACTTTACTTTTTAGTATTATGTCATATGATCTTACATGTCATGACATTTAAATATTATTTTTTAATTAATAATTCTATAATTTTATAAAATACTATTTAGAGATATTGTTAAATCAAATAATTATTTTTTTTAAATAATATGATATAACACTAAGATAATATTGAACCAAACTCTCCTTTAAGTGCACCAAATCTCGGATTCAAAATATTTAATTGTATGTTCTAAATTATTTTAATACTAAAATTTAATCCTAAAATTTAAATTTTAATATTTACTTTAAATATTATTTATTTTATATATTAGTTATATATAAAATTCACTTAAGTAAAATAAAAATTATATTATAAACTAATAAATTATATAAAATAGAATAAGATTAAAAAATATATCAATAATTTAATTTATAATTTTTAAAAAAATATTATGTAAAATATATAATTTTATAAAATTTTAGTATGATATAATTAATATTTTATTTTTTAAAATATAAAATATTAGTTTTTATGATTAAGGTAAAATGTTTTTATATGGCATTGGCAGTCGTTCAAAAAGTTTTTTTTTTTTTTTAATTCAATCGGTTGAAAATTTAGAGAATAATCCCTGAGGAAAGAACTAGCAAAATAGTTATAGTCGTTGGATCAAATCCAACGACCAAAATTAAGCAGGGGGGATGAAGACGATAATACCAAAACTAGGGAAGTGCAGTGCCGCCGGTGGAATGTTGGGCGGCCGAGCTGCGAGCAGCTGATGTGAGAAGCTGTGGCGGAGCAGGCTTCAGCACTACGTACCGATCGATTATTGGGAAAATAATGTCTCACAAATCTTCTATTTTTGCGGTAATCCATGATGATGATCTCTCTGAACTGGACGAGAGCACGAGCGGGAGCAAAAGGAAGAAGACGGTAGCAGAAAAGGAGGAGGTTCTGAAGAAGAAGAAGAGAGGATGGGTTCCGGCGGAGGCGGCGAAGAAAGTACATGACTCTGTGCAAGAAGAGAAATCGGAACATGAGAGAGAAGCATCCGAGGAGGACGATGCTGACGCCGACGAGGCGGCGGCGTGCAATGGAGGTCATAGTGGGAGCCAGAGCGGCGACGAATTCACCTTTCACATAAACCTCAGCGTTCTCAACTGCTCCGTCTGTTCGAAGCCCCTTCGTCCTCCTATTTTCCAGGTTAGAACTTAGAACACCTCGATTGAGCCATAGGCCAAGGGAAAAAAAAATTTCTTGTTGTACTAATGAGAAAATTCAAGTTATTAAAGACATGTATGAAGGAGTTGTTACCTCTATTCGGACACAAGGAGGCTTGACTAAGGATTTTCCTATTACAATTGGATTACACCAAGGCTCGGCTTTAAGTCCGTATCTTTTTGCTTTGATTATGGAAGTCATGACTGGACATATCCAAGATGAAGTGCCTTGGTGTATGCTCTCTTCGCAGATGATCATTGTCCTTATTGAGAAAAACTAAAGACGAGAGCTAAAGCGAAACTAGAGCTTTGGAGAATGCTCGAAATCAAGAATTGCATCCTCGGCAAGCGCGAACAGTAGATCAAAAAAATGAATATATGAGGCACATTTAGTCAGAAAAAATACTTATATTGAGATGTATGACAAAAATGATGGCAAATAGTAATGACGTTATTAGCAGATTTCAAGCCAGACTGGGTAAAATGGAGAAATGCTTCTGGAGTGTTATGCTATAGGAAAAATCTCATCCAAAATTAAGGGTAAATTTTATAAAACTGTAGTAAGACCAGCGATTGATATATGTGCTGAATGCTGGCTTGCAAAGAAGAAACATACAAACAAAATAAATGTTGCAGAAATGAGGATTAAGGTGGATGTTAGATATACACGAAAGGATAGAATGAGAATGAGTATATCCGAAAGAAAGTTGGTGTTGCACCAATTGAGGATAAACTTAGAGAAAGTCGGCTTCGATGGTTTGGACATCTAAATTGCAGGCCAATTGAAGCTCCAGTTAGAAAAATTGAGTTACTGGATTTTGCCCATGTACAAAAAGGAAGAGGGAGATCAAAGAAGACATGGCAAGAAACTATAAGGAGTGATCTTAGTTACTTAAACTTAGATAAGAATTTAGTAACTAATAGAGCGCAATGGAAACAAAAGATTCATGTAGCCGACCCCACCTAATGGGATTAAGGCTTGATTGTTGTTGTTGTTGTTGTTGTACTAATGAGAAATGCCAGTATGCCAAGTATGGATGCAAAGCTACATTTCCCTTTCTGGAGAGATCTCGCCATGAAGAAATGTTTTGTCATGCTGCAGTCTTTTGTCCCATCCCTGATTGCGATTTACTTCTCCTATGAACAGTCGTTCATGGTTACTCTTGAAAGGCAAGAACGATTTCTATTTCTTCTCAGCGATGATGAGCATGTCTTCCTACTATTCAACGATGATGGTTGTGGAGACATGAATGCCCTCTCGGTGATTAGCATTGTTCCTGATGACGACAAGTTTGTCTTCTCTTACGATCTCCGGGTGTTGGGTACCTGGGGATCTCTCAGTCTCAAGACCTCAGCAAAGAAGACGAGGAAGTGGAGTGAACACTGTTATCCATACGGTTTTCTTATGGTTCCACATTGCTTCTCTTCTTCTTTCACTCGAATTAAGAACGTAAGGAATTTCTGCGTAAACGTCTGTTTATCGATGCAGCAAATCTGATGTACTTCATTTATCTTTTTCTTCCATAAAACTTTGTCAAATGTTTCTCAAATATCACTCAGCTCTGCATATGTTTAGTAAAACTTCCATTCTTTTTGAAGAAAAAGATTTGCAGTCCCAAAATATGATCATTACACAGTTTGAAAATAGATTGGGTTTGATTCAATGAATTATTATTAAACTTGCAGATTAAATTCACAATTTATTTTTGAGCTGTGTATTTGGGATTGGATAGTTGCTAATGTTTCAGAAAAACAGAGCAGCTGTTTCCTTTTTTTTTTTTTTTTTTGGAATGAAACGTTTCCTTAATTGTTTGGTCAAATATCAGAATTGATCCAAAACACAAATGATGAACTATTTGAAGTGTTAAAGTGTGATTAGAACAGATAGTTATCTTTTAACATCTTGCTAAATGTGTAGATCTTTGCCACTATCATCGATTCGATTCTATTAGTGTTTGAGACGACGAGAGCTTTTGATGCTTTGGAGATGACTGAACCAATATCTATAATGTAGGAAGCAATCCCTTTAGTGGAGATAAGAAAATGACCATTATAATCTATTCGTCTTTCATATTTGTACTAATTATCAGTGTAATTCATTGTCACAATCAGTTTTTTGAAGAAGATGTGGCTGAAATGAAAAATGAGTTTACATCTCCTGTATATTTTTTAAAACTTTTATTTATTTTTAAGTGAGATCACATCCATGATGGGCTTGTTCCCATCCAGAATTATGGGTGAAAATGGCAGTTATAACATTTTTCTTTTTGTTTGCATTCGTATAACTTGTTTATGTAATCAAAAGAAAAAAGAAGGAAGATTTGATTGGAATTTTTAGTTATTTTTGAAAAATGTGTATGATGTGAAATACAGTAAGTTGGCTATATTAAAAATTGTGTAGGATATGAAATAAAGTTAATTGATTTATTGAGAATTGTGTTGGGTGTGAAATAAAGTGATTGTTTAATGTTGGAATTTGTGTGAGATGAGATATAAAATAATTTTTTAAGTTTTTTTAAAATAAATTTAAGATTTTAGCCATGGCTAATTTTAGCCATGATTTTTAGTCCATTACCAAACAGGGCCTTAATGTCTTTAACAACTCTGGACGCCTTCATGAAATCAACAACATAGTTTTGATACCAAAAGTGAAAAAGGGCATCCCATATGACCCGATTGGAGCTCATTAGCCTTTGCAATGTTCCATATAAAATTATTGCCAAAGCTCTTGCAAACAAACTCAAGAAAGTGTCACGAAATATTATTTTAGAAAATCAGAGTGTATTTGCTCCAAATCGTCTATGTACTGATAATATAATTATAGCTTATGAACTGCTACGTTCGTGAAAAGAAGGCAGGGTCGATTGGTTTATGTGCGCACTTAAGCTAGACATGAGTAAAGCTTATGACAGAGTCGCGTTGGGATTTATTGAATAAATGATGCCATATAGATTGGGCTTCCCGAACTACTTCATGTCACTTGTAATGGGTTACATCATGTCTCATATGGAAGCTTTGCTACAAAACGTCTTACGACACTACAAAATGAGACTGAAGCGAACCATAAGCTCCACGGTGTAAAGGCTAGCAGAGGGGGCTCCAAGTGTTGCACAACACCTTTTCGCGGATGACAGCCTGCTATTTTTTAAAGAGTGCAAAGAAAGTGATCAAATCCATCAATCCTCCAGACCTATGAACATGCATCAAGGCAACAAATTTAACTTTGAAAAATCAGATCTCTACTTTAGCCGGAACACTTCTACGACGAACTAAGAGCTCGACAAACTAAAACTAAAGGAATCCATTGGCAAGATGGAGCAGGATTTGCAAGGAAAAAGAAGTGGGCAGAGCCTCATTGAAGCCAATAATACCATTAGCAAATGGTAAATCTGTGAACATTTGGAAGGAGCAATGGATAATGGATTCCCCAGCTTTGGTATTGTAGAGTTGTTACACCTGTTAAGATCCTGCTGGCAGAAGCCACCGTGAGCTTTCTAATGGATCCAGCTAGCAGGCCCTGGAAACAGATTTGATAAAGCAGGTGTTTGATGAATGCGATGCTCGAGAAATTGCTAAAATTCCTCTGGGAGACATGGAGACTAATGACACAAGAATTTGGACTTACAATCCTTCAGGGGAATGCTCAATTCGCAATGAATACAAGTTTATTAGACCAATAAGTCTTAACACAGAATATTCAGTGACAGGCGAAGAAAAATTAGCTGAAAGTGGAGGCTGTACAGATTTTCGGCATATATGGCGACATGGCAGGCAATTTGGAGGATGTGCACCACGAGCAAGAGACGGCATTCCGCCGGGCGCTGCTGCAACGATTTTCTACCAACATTCCAAATCTATCAAACTGAGGATCACTTATGCCCCTACAAGTTGCTTATTATGTCAAAAACTGAAACATTCATCCATGTTTTCTGCGATCGTACCTTTGCAAAAAAAGGTGTGGCAGAAAGTGAACATCCAAGCTTGCATCCTTATTAAGCCAACCTCTGATATATTGGAGTGGGTTACAGAAACCTTATTTGGAAGAGATAAGATCTCCAGTGAGCTCTTCTTTACCTTATTATGGTGCATGTGGAACAACCACAATTCCAACCTAGCTAAGAAACCTGCAAATCACCTACAGAAATGGCCTCATTTGCTCAGAAATACCTAGCAGAATTTCAGGCAATGAATGGTCAAACAGGAGAGTCATGGCCAACAGAAAATAACATTTGGCACCACCTTACCTCCAAATATGATAAAAAAAACAATTTTGATACCACAACGGATAAACATAAGGAATATTATGGAACTGGAATAGCCATCCGAGACTCTTCTGGCAAACCATTGATGTTATTATCAGAAGACAAGAGAGGACATTTGGACGCCTGGTATGCTGAACGCATGGCAGCAGAATGAGCAGTGAGCATAGCTAAAGATCAACAAATTCAAAACCACATATTGGAAGGTGACACGTTAATGGTGATTCAAACCCTTCAAAAACCCTAGAAGAATTCTCAACAATTGGCCTATGTATCAACAACATTAAGAAACAGCTGAAATCCTTCAACTCCTAGGTGTTATCCCACACCAAAAGAGAAGGCAATGGAGTAGCCCATCAACTAGACTTGTCATGCTCTATTTAGAAGGAACACCCTCATGGTCAGGAGACTATCCCCTTTCCTTCAATTATGCTTTAGCTGAGGTGTGTGACAAACTTTAATGATTCAACATCCTCTTTATATCAAAAAACAAAAAAAAAACTATAACTTAAATGAAGCCCATTTTTGTATTTCATAGTACTTCAATTTTAGTATTTAATTAACTACTCATAACTTTTAATGTATATTGAAGTACTAGAAATAAAACAAAATAATATAATGAAATAAAACAGCAAAAAATCATCTGAAATAAACCTTAATCAAATTTCAAATTTAAGCCTCAACTGAAGCTTTCAAATCTAAAATTACGGGCCTGTTTGTTTGCCTGTTTAAAATTAACTTGGTTTAATTTTAAACAAGCATATCACATAACACATAAATTTAATATTAAAAATAAACTATATTTCATATCATACACATAATTTAGAATAAAAAATTAACTTTATTTCATATTCTATATTAAAATAATAACTAACTTATATCACATCCCTCACATATCCCAATATAATAACTAATTTTATTTCACATCATTCACAACTTTCAATAAAAAAATATTTTCATTCAAGTTTAATTTTAACTTAGTTAAAATTAAACTTTGCAAACAAATAGGCCCTAGGTGCTTATTATGTCCCATGTTTTATTACATACAAGAAATAAAATAAAACAATTCAAAAACCCAAGACAACAAAATATCATCTAAATTAAACTTAAAATCCAAAATTCGTATCTCACCTAAATTTATTAGCAAACCAAGGCTTAATGCTCCATATCTAAATCCATGAAAGCAAATCTGATTCATTGCAGCAGAAAATACCTAAATTTAAAGTATGAAGAAATCAAAACAACTTTCCCTTCTTGTACTCCCTAACCATTGAATTACAGTGGAACAGCATGTTGTCCCTGGAGATGTTTGGTTGAGACATGAACAACTAAACATTTCAAAAATATATATCATAGAATAATTGTACATATACGAAAAGAAAAGAGATAAATAGAAGCATCTTTGCATATAAGAAAACTTGAATAATTATACATGTATGCAAAGTATACATACCAGTTTGAAGCTTCTTTGCTTTCGCCCAAAAAGAAACATAGGCTATAGAATTAATAACCAACGAGGTAAAAATGGTTCATTTGCACAACAGCCCAACTTAAAAGCAAGCCTATCGGGGGTCAGAAGATGAAGACCACGCTGTCATGCACTCTAGACTTCTGATTCTGGGCCACACATTCTGATATCCACATCAAGTTTCTTATCTCTTGCTCCCTCAGTCTCATGTACGCAAAGAAAACTCCATAGTGGAACTGAGTAAAAGAGGAAGGAGGGAATGTGAAGTAGCATTTGAAATAATGTCGATCAAGAAATTTTGATTATTATCAAATTGACCAACTGTTGCAGTCTAAAATCTACCTGCTGTTCGAATGCAAGGCAAAGCCTCTTCACTTCTTCCTCATAAAACGCCTTGTCCAGAATCTGGCTTTCTCCATAAGATAATTTCGAAAAAATTGATTGATAAGGTGGGTATTTCTCCAAAACACCACGGACCTGCAACAGTTAGAACAGATGATTCTTACAATCCAAAACAAAGCACACAAAAGTACTATAAAACTCAAAGCCTCAGAAAAAACAGTAAAAAAGACTAGCTTGACATAAGCAACTTCGATGATGATAGTTGTGAGCCTACTTCCAGCTAAAAGACCACCATAAACATGGCATTGAAGCATACAAGACAAGGTACAAGTTAGTCTGCCAAAAATTTCTGTTTGCCATAAATGGCAGCAAGGTGGCAAAGTATTCTGTGATATAACTAACATTAATGCAGCCAAAGATAGAGTTTGTCAAAACAGTGCACTGCAACATAAGTTAAAAGTCCCAAAGAAACAACAACAATTGGACGCAATCAATTTACATATGCTACAGTATGATGCAAAAAATAAGAAAAACCATCTTTCTAATTAACTTAGTGTCATCTTAATCCTGATAAATTTCAAATAAATTATGAGTATATGTTAGTTGTTTTGAAGAGTCACTTAAAAATACAATGTAAATCAACTTTTCACATCCACCAACCCTCCAAAAAGAAAGTAAATAGAAGAGACAACATAAGCCCAAGAAGAAATCACTGCCATAAAGCTGGGTTTGCACCTTATTCATGCAAATATTGATGCATAAAAAAGTTTGAGCTTCGTAAAGGAAAAGAATGCTATATTCACTGAAAAGAGTGAAAATTATTAAGTACATGAGAAAAGACTACAGTTATTCGGACAGCCTCTTTGCCCTGACTGCTGTTAATCACAACAAAGCACCTAACAATTCATACTCACTACATACATTCCAAACCTTACACCACGTCAGACCACTAGGAGGTCCTACATGCAGGTAGTCAAACACAAACACAAGCACAAAAGAGCTACATCTATATGTAAAATCGAATTGCAAAGTGCACTGGAAATTAAAGATGAGGAGGATGCAAGATTTTAGAAGTAATATTGGCATAGCCCTCACTCTAATTGCTGCAAAGCACAGAAAATTGGCCAAGGAAGCCATATTCCATGAATGCCCATCACACTTTTGCTAGTTCACATTAACCTAAACTATAGAGTACCACACAACCTCATTTCTTGAGAGGGAAGCACTCAGACTTGGGAAACGAGATCTACTTGATGGCAACCAAAATAAAAAAGGTTCAACCTAAAAACTAGAGTCACAAGGAAGAAGGCACCTTCACAAACCGTATATCTCAGTATCAGTTTATTCAATGATAGAGTGTCAAACTGTGATTGAACCTAATAAAACCATAAAATTAAAATAAAGGTCTACCAAACTAATTTATGAACTTGGTTTATGTAAACTTTGACCAGTTTCTTGAATATGTTGGGTTTTCAGAAGAATTTGAATGCATGGGAAATTGGTGGGTTCCCCCAGATTTCATGTTGGTCAGGTCTAGTTCATGTTGACCAAAAACAAAAATGTCAAATGTTGACCAGCTATTAATCAGGTGCAGTTTCATGTTAAGTTAAACAATTTAAAATGGAATCACCAAGAACCCAAACCCACTGACATTTTGACACCCCCACTTCTGCAAATAAAAAAATGCAAACAATAAAAATATGGCATACGTGATGCAGCAATACATGATGATTTCGTAAAAGAGATTACTGGCAAATTAACATTCCATGTTTGATTTATAAGGAGTGATCTTAGTTACTTAGACTTAGATAAGAATTTGGTAACTGATAGAGCGTAATGGAAACAAAGGATTCATATAGCCGACCCCACCTAGTGGGATTAAGGCTTTGTTGTTGTTGTTGTTGTTGTTGTTGTTGTTGTTGTTGTTTGATTTATAAAGTTAGAGGAGATTCTTTAGCTCAGATTTCTTCACAAATGTGCAATAGAAGCATGTTGAATGCAGGAGATTATTTTGCTCTACAAAATACTATGGCAAACAAAACATGCCCCCATAAACAGTAATTTTGGCTCAACTCTCGCTTTGACCACTAATAAGCACAATGAAATAGCCAAGGGAGCCATAATTAATATATGCCTAACACACATTGGGCCTGTTTGGTAAAAAGACCAATTTGATCATACCATAAAATGTGAGATTGGCTTGAGATAAGTCACTGATGAGAAATAAAGTTAATTATGTTAAAAATAATGTAGGATGTAAAATAAAATTGATTAATATATTGAAAATAATGTAGGATGTGAAATAACGTAGACTTTTTATTATATTAAAAATTGTGTAAAATGTGATAAAAATTAATTTAATATTATTTTTTATTTTTTATAATGAATGAACCATTTTGATTTTTAGCATGACCAAAATGGTATAGGGACCAAGCAAGTTCTTTGTGTGCCATGATGTTAAACCTCCTCCCGTGGATGCGCTTAGCCTTGGGCAATACAAAGTTAGCAAAAAGTAAAAAAAAAACTCAATCTAAAACTATGAATACATTTATTGAAAAAAAATAATTGCTTCATCAATCACAAATTATGCACCATCTTTATTTAACAGCTAATTGATACACTGAAGTTTTTTTTGAAAGGGATTGATATTCTGTATTTGGTAACCAATCAGCAATGGTCTGATAGCATCCAAATTCATAGAGCTGATTCGGTTATAAATATCTTGCGATTAGCACCATAACAAAGTTCGATATCCTTCCTAGCTTAGGGTAGCACTTTAATGCAATTACATAAGAAAAGACAATTGTGTCATGACAATAAACAATTTATCTGTCAAACAACAAAAGAAAAGAAATGATAGGATCTCCTAACAAACAAGTGAGGCCCTTCTTGTGAGCCTATAGAGATAATGCAAATTTGTAATGACTTAAAAAAAAAAAGACTAGTTCTTCCAATCTTAGCAAACACATTAGTACACTATTCCAGCTCTGATGAAGTTCACTATCTAAGCCATCTACAATCTTACATTCGTGCCCATTACATCAGAAGGAAGGAAACATTTATGAACTAGACAAATAATTACAACTGCTACATCTTGCAAAATGTTCATGAAAATAACAAAAAATATAGCACTCAAGACAAAATGCTTTAGTGAAAGTTCTCTACAGGAACCTGTAAAATCTCACCTGATCAAAGTCCTCACAGACAGCAATCTCTTCATGTCCGTAAGGATATCTACAAAACCCACAAGTTCATCCCAGTCAAAGAATACACGCTAAAATCCATATGCTGAAGAACAAATAAGTTTTTAAAAAAAATAGAAGATACTTACAATAAGCCAAAACTAGAATAGAGCTTTCTACGATCATCTCGAGTCAATTCTGTGCCAATACTGCATAAGTAAAGCGAATAGTTTTACAAGATAACTTATTTTGATAATAATAAACAAAAGAAAATTAGAATCAAATGCGAAAACACCTGTAGACAGACAAGGCAATGTGGTGCCATGAAGATTGACATAAATGTTACCTATTTATAGTGATATTTACAGCTCTTCTATCAGCCTCAAAGGCAAGAAGATCACACATAATTTCAGCAGTTGCACCTCCCAGTTTCTGCAATTCAAGCATAGGACCAAAAGAAACAGATGTCACAACATAGTTATGAAAGCATGTAGAAAAATAAAAGATCACTCAAAGATTTTCCTTAAATAATTTATCCACCTTGCAGAATCGGTAGAAATCCTCAAGATATGCCTTGTAAAGCGTATTTCTCATGATCTCAATATTCATATCATCCAAGTCCTGCAAAAGAAAAAGAACTGGAACAATCAAGAAAAAGTCTAAAACTATTTCCTAGATTAACGATTTTTTGCCTTTCTTGTCTCTTTCACAGTAGTTTTATTTATCTTAATGGTGAATCTTAAACAAGCATATGCCTAAAGAACCAAAACAGATGTAAGTCCATAATGCCTACCTTATCTCTTTCCTCCTCCCTGATTCAATCATTCTTAATTTATTCTTCTGTTACTATCAAACATTCATCTCAATAATCACATTCGACAACACCAGCATCACAAAAAAGATTATATATAGATCTAAAAGCGGATATAATATTCAACAAAAAGAAAAATGTTGAAAGAAAACTCATTGGAAAAGGCAGTGATAGGTTAAACTCATTTCCGCATCTAGAGATGGTGTAACCCCTTATAAGGCCAAAGGGACTCTTTTGCCCCTCGAATACAAACATAAATGCACACACACAGAGTCATGTACTCACGAATACATGTGTACATATACATATATGCATATATATTGTGTGTATATATCACGAGATTTGAATAATTGAGCTTGATGAGATCACAATAGCTACGACTTTGACCTGAGAGTTTAAAATAACATTAAAGAAAAGAGAATAAGTCTCTCAGTTGGGGGTCACATAGTTTAACAAGAGGAACGCCAGCAGAGGAGTTATCATAATTAGATAAAAGGTGCATGTAGCTTAAAAATGTAAGGAAATATTTCTATTTGATCAAAAAATCTCTCTGGTCCTCAGTCACGTGGCTTAAAAATGTAGGGAAACATGTGGTCGGAAATGAAAACTTGGCCTTGGTGTTATTTTTCACTCTAAATTTTACAAATTTCCAGATCTTCCCTTTCCAACCCATAGCTTTACTCCACTTCCTTTAAGTGAACCTATGTCCCCACCCAAATCCAGCCATGAAGCAATGATTCCTTATGTATAAGTCAAGATTTCGAATAACCAACACACCACCAAATCACTGTTATTTTGTTAGTTGGCTACTTAGGCAATCTTGTTGAAGAAGGTAATATAGACTTATACCTCCGAAGTGATGCACTCAGAGAAGTACGGAGCCAAAGGAGTGTCAACAAGTACCAGTCTATAAAGTTCACGCATGTTTTGGGCAACTGCAAGAGTAGCAATGCTGTAAAACAAAAAAAAAAGAAAGGTTAAGCACTTCAAAAGCGAACAAGCCAACGTAAGAAAAATAAGCAAAGGTTTTCACCTGGTAAATTACCTATCAAACATACCCAATGGGTGACATTTCTCCAGCAGTTCCTGCACATCTCGCTCGTGCAATGTCCCAGTGACAATAAGCACAACATTGTCAATCATATGCCCATACCTACAAAGTGCACATGACTAGTTTACATAAACCTCGCACTTTCTTTCTCGTAACCTCTAGCTTGAAGAGATGAATCAAAAAAATAAGTAAATAATATAAATAGAGAATTGTGATACCCACGTTATGTATTCCAAAAAGGTAGACAAAGGCTCCGTGGCTTGACATAACATATGCTTATATTCATCGACAAGCTTAAGGGTACATTTCTCCACAATCGTGGTAGTGTGTAAGGGAGAAGGCTCTGCAAGCAATCAAAATTCAATTCAACATAAGATAAAAACCACTATAAATCACGAAAAATCTAATTTTTTCTGCTTAAAAGTTATGCATTAGGCAAATAGCCAACAGAATGGCACCCATGAAAACATACAAATGCGCAAGATCAACTGCTAGCTAGCTGATTATTAGAATCAGAAAACATACAAATGCGCAAGATCAACTGCTAGCAAGGTGATTATTAATCATGGACAGAAAGGGATAAAACTGAACAGAAAAAAATCGAAATGTTGAGCTTCCTCTCACCGTTCTGGAGGTAGGGGCCGTACTCGGTGGCGGAGAGGTGCATTTTGATGTCTTCTAGAGTTTCGCACTGGCAGAGGTTGTTATAATCAGCAGCGGTGAGAAGGCCCGATCTGTAGCCTCGCACGATCGCCTCGAGGTATCCTCCATGGATGTTGAAGGTTAGTGCTTCGAGTCCGTACATCCCCGCAGAAGATGAGGATTCAAGCACAATGAAGCTTGATCGGGGAGGAGGAAGGAACCCTAAAAACCAAAGAATCTACATCAAAACATAAAATTAAAATGTTCACGACGACCTGATCTAGGACATTATACATAAACAAACGAGAAATACTTGCCTTGAAGCGGCGGAGAGGCAAAGGGGAGGACCGGGGATGAGACTTCTCGGCGTTCTCGCCCAGCAAGAGAAAGGAGACGATCCGTAGAGTGATCGTCGATCGGCTTTCACCCCATAATCGGACCGACGGCGACGGACGGATGAGATTAATGGGTCAGAATATGATCCTACCCGTTAACCTGTCCGAACTCTGAACCAGATTAGGCTCATCCTAAAATATCACGTGACAAAATTTATGACCTAAATTTGAACAGTAGGGTTTATATACTCATAATTAAAATAATCATTAGCACAAAATCTAAAAATTAATTTAATTTAATTTTAATCAGATATATCACATCATATATAAAATTTAATATTAAAAAATTAATTTTATTTCACATCCTACTCACATTACTAAAATAATAACTAACTTATATCACATCTCTCACGTATCTCAACATAATAACTAATTTTATTTCACATCATTCATAATTTTTAATAAAAAATATTTTTTATTCAAATTTAATTTAATTTTATAAAAAAACAGACCCTAATATAGTATAAATTATGAATTTTATGTCATAATATTTTTATATTATTGACAATTTCTTTAATTATGAATCTACGATTATGTTAGCTCATATTATTAACGATTTCTATTATATTAGCCACGATTAAATAGAAAAGTATCTTGAAATGCACTTAGATATCAAAATATTATTTAATTTTTTTTATCATAAATTTATAATTATTTTTCTCGAAAAATATTTTAATATTTTAAAATCAATTAATCAGAAACTTTATTTTATGTTTCAAAATGGTATTACTTATTAGTCATCTTTAAGTATATCGATGAGCCAGGTTGACCACGTCCCAAATAACATTCGAATTAAATAAAATGATGAATTGAGTCGAGGATAATTTCAACTTGATGCATGGCTTGTAACAGTTCAAATAGTAAAAATATAAAATAATTTATTACCTACTAAATTATCAACTTGACAATTATACAACAAATAAATAACACAAAATTGAAAAAAGAAAATACTAAAATGATTATATAATAGATAATTCATATTATCTGAGAAATTATTTTTGATATTTTGATTCTATATCTGCGTATTAGTACATAATTTTAAATCAGTATTATAAATTATGTTCTAAAATTATTTCATCTTTTCCGTTTTAAAATTAATTTATTATCATGAAAATATTTAAGATAAAAAAAAATAACACGTACAAATTTTAAAAGAAAAAAAAAATTGTACGATCTTCAAAAATAATGCATAAATTATAAAAAGTTTAGGACTTTAAAATTGTCCTTAAAAATACACAAAAAATTTTGACTTCTTTCACAAAAACTTTTAATAAAATCAAAGAAAAATTTTAATATATAATATAATTTAATAAACATGTAAACATTTACTCAAAAAATAATAATAAACTTGTTAACAAAAAATGTAAATTTTCATACTAATTTTGTCTTTTCATTTCCTTTAATTTTTATTTTGTGATAATAAATACGGGAGTTTACATCTGTCACTCTCAAAAATCTATTTATTATTTTCAGGCGGTATTCTTAAAATCTATTATTTTCATGCAGCATCTCTATCTAACTTAAAAAATATGGTGCTGCCTGTAAATTCATCCCAAAATGAGGGGTGCTGCCTGAAAATAATGAACTTTGGGGTGCCGCCTGAAAATAATAGATCTTCGGAGTTGACAGATGTAAATTTCTCTAATAAATAACAACATTTATTATAAAAACACAAAATAATTGTAAGAAAATTAAGAAAAATTATTTCAAAATTTTAGTAATTGAATTGATGTTACCTTAAATGCGCCTCATTCAATTTATACATAAGATATGGATAAATTTTGTAAATGAATCAGATCAACATTCAAGTGCAATTGATTCATCAAGATGCCACTCTCATCAAATTAATCAATTTGATAAAATGGCTATATATTTTAGGAATAATTACTTACATGCCACACTATTTAGCTTTATTTATGCATTACTTATCCATTCTTAGTTAATTACGCTATGCACACTCAAAATATTACAAAATACATTCATACACTTGAGCTAAAATTCAGTCAAAATCTATTTGAAAAAAAAAATATTTCGTTAGTAAATCATTAAAATTATATTTTTATCTTTAATGGTATATATTCTTTTCTTCCTCAATGCTACACTAAAGTGTTGATTTGTCCTAAAATCAATTCACGTCGCAGATATCTCCTTCGTTTGCCACCACTTAAACATTAATGTTTTAGGTTTTTTTCACTCAAAATATATTTAAATATCTTTAAAATAATATGATGAACGGCTCAGATTTTTTGTAACTTAACTATAGTTAGGTTATTGAAAAATTATGATTACTCATTATAATAGAAACAAGTTAAAATATATGTATGTAAGATTTTATAATATTTTGAGTATACATAGCATAATTAATTAAAAATAGATGGTTAATATATAAATAAAGTTAAATGGTGTGGCATATAGGTAATTATCTCAATATTTTAAAATCTATTCATAAAAAAACTTATTTTTTTCTCTTCCTATATAAAATTTAATTTAAAAAGTCTTTCTTTATCATAGTTAATGTATTTTTCAAAATATTAATTAAATTTATTTTTATCTTACATATTTTTATGTAATCTCCCTTACTCATGGATAACAAAAAACAATTCAACTTCAAAAACATTTTAAACCAAACTTGGAAGGCTTGTTCATTTTCTAAATTAATAATATTTCAACCCATACTTACATAAATTTACTATTAAAATTACTTTTTATTTACAATTTATGTAAATTTTAAAATAAAAAATTGATTTTATTTCACATTAAAATCTTTTAAAATATAATTAATTTTTTTAAAAAATTTCTATAAGTTTTAAAATAAAATATTATATTTAAAAATTATATTTTATTACTATTAAAAGCTATACAAATAATTTCAATTCGATGAAAGAAAAAATTCAAATCGATTAAAAAAAAATTTGACTCATTTTTATTGCTAACATATATATTAAATGCATTATTTTATACCTCAAAAAAATATTTTTGTTTTATTTCGGCGAATCATTGACCAAGTCAAAGTCAAATATTCCGCAGCCGCAATTGACGTCATTATTTATTCGCACAAATGATACCATGCGACTGATTGTGCCAGCATTAAAGTAGGTTAAAGAATCTTATCAAAAAAAAATTAATATGCTAAAAAATCTTTTATATATTTAAACTGAAGTATAATATAAGAACATTAAGGATTCATTTGGTTAGTGTTATCTCAATATTTATATTATATTATTTTTAAAAAGTAAATATTTAGTTTAATGATATTTCTAAATAATATTATAATTAATTACAAAAATATCATTACAGTACGCTGACATCTAGATGTCACCCCCAAATCGGACGACATCTCAAGATAATACTGTCAATTTATCATTATAATGTCAATAACTTTCAACTAAATAAAAATAATTTGAATAACATTGATATTTTCTAATATCATAACATTGAACCAAACAAATGTCCATTGATGAATAACAATGACATTTAGATAACATGACATCTAAATAACATTGACATTGAGATAACACTGAACCAAACGCCCCCTAAATAATATTTATATAAATGTTCCCCCAACAAATCTATAAAGTATTTACAGCTACTCTCTGTTATATTCTATTTAACTTGCAGATATTTTGATTTATAATTGATCTAAAACTACTGATCTTTATATGAATATTATATGTGTCCCAGTATTGTCATTTAAAGCTATTATTATTCTCGATGGTGTTCACTCTACAGAAATTGCTCGTCGTGCTTTGCTCGTAAAGCGGAGAAGCACTTGGTTATCTGTTGGACTTATAGTGTTGATTTTTAGCTTTTTGCTTTTAATATTTTTTAACTATTTGACTTTTACTATTGTTTTTTTTTAATAGTGTACAATATATTTGGAATGAAAGTCAGCTCGTAGATGAATTAGCATCGTCTAATTTTATTTTTCGTTGTATTAGCCTAGATATTTGAAAGTACGTTGTAGTTCAATTATTAGATCGTATGTAAGACAATAATGTTTTTTAGATTTTGTTGTATATAAAAAGATGTAATGCCTATATATAAATTTCATGCCACATTTAGTAAATTTAATTAACTCAAATTCAAATAAAATTTATTGTTAAAAGTGAAATAGTTTTATGACACGTGAATGAAGAAGATTTCGAAAGTTTACGTATCTGCTACGTATATATTGTTGAAAAAAAAAGAAATCTTTACCTATATAAAATCTCTCCACAAATCAGGAACTCAAATGTACTTTATCCAAAACGTTTAAATTATATGGATATAAAATCCATTTGACAGTTTTAAGTGAATTTCACCAATCATATAAGGGAACCTTTCATCAAAAAAAAAAAAAAAATCATATGAGGGAACATGTGCAAGGAATTTGGTTAAAAAAATGTTAAATTATATATAGATCTTTAAATAAAAAATATTTTTTCTGGATCAATTTGAATGGTTTATTAATGTTAAAGGAATTATCTCAAATTATAAGACTAAATATTATATTAAAATATTTAAATTCACAAAAATATATTATTTTATTTTATTTTATTTTATTTTCAATAATTTAATATTATTCTAAATTTAATTATAAAAAATATTTTAAATAATAGCACCTAATCTAAACTAGAGAAACTTAATTATTATTAATCCTAATTTAAAGAAAAAAAACTACTATTAAATCAAATCAAAACAAAAAAAAGATCAAAAATGAGTTGCGTATGTAAAATGAAACAATGAAACTCAATGAGTGGTAGATGAAAGCCACAAAGAACCTTATGAAGGAAAATCATCAATGGGAGTAAAACTTTTTGAAATTTTAGATATGCCGAAACTAAAGAAAATTTGAGAAAGAGAAAAAGAATGAAGGAGCTACTTAAAATACATAAAAAATATTGTCATCGAAAAACTTACACAAAAACATTATTAAGTTCATATTTTAGTTGTGCGAGACCAGTCAATCACAAAATCATTGAAAGAAAGGATCCATTTTAGAATATAAAGATCTTTTTAGTTAAAAAAAAAAAAGAACATAAGGATCGTTTTAAAGGTTAGGACAACCTCAGAGACCCAAATGTAATTGACGCAGGAAGAAGTCAACGCCCAACGTCTAACACATCATATAAAACGACCGTTACGCAAATCGTTGCGGCTTTCAACTTTAAACCCTAGAAAGAATGGCGTCCACGCTCGCCGGAATCCCCCGATCAGGAGCCAGGCCTCCCCGCAAACCCCTCCAACCGAGAAATGCTCCGGCGAACCTCATCCCCGCCAAGAGGCAGAGCTCGTTTCGGATCGCTACGCAGGAACTGATCGATGGTCGATCCGGCAAGGAGAACTGCGACTTGTCCACCAGCGCCGGCGAGGCAGAGTTTGGATCGGCGGAGGAACCGCCGGAGGTGGAGCGGCGGCTGTCGGAGCGGTTTCTGCGGGAGAGGGAGAGGACGGAGGCGGTGATGAGGGAGAAAGAAGCTGCGGTGGAGAGGTGGATGAGTGAGGCGGAGAGGAGATCGGTGGAGCTGAGGGCGGCGGAGATGCAGATCCAGCAGTTGATCCGGATAAAGGAGATCAGGTCTTCTCGTTCGTCGGTGAGTTCTAGGTCAACTTTTATCCCTAAATTAGAGCTTGTTTGGCACCATTAAAAAAAAGTCAAAATTTATATTTTTATTAATATTTTAAATTTTATTTTACATTCAATATAAATTTTAACCTTAAAAATCAACTTTATTTCACATTCAATACAAATTTTAACATTAAAATCAACTTTATTTTACATCCTACACTCTTTCATATTAAATTTTTTTTTCCCATCAATTCTATAAAATAAAATATTTTCTCTTTCTTTGTCTAAAAATAAATCTCAACCAAACGAGGCCTTTAATAGTTTGCCTAGTTGTAATTTGTGCGTAATTTTTTTTTCTCATCGAATTGCTTGTGCTGCAAAATGCCAGAAACCTTAACAATAATAAATTTATTCATTTTGATTTTTTTTTTAATTTTCACTCTAATTTATTAGCACCATAAAAGAGTAAGTATGAATTGCTTATAATCTAATTAGGTCTTATACATACAACATATTTTTGGTATCAAATTGGAACAAATGACTCGTATAATTGAAAATCATTTATAATAGTACGCCTTTTTTTATATATAATAATATTTTTACTTTGATTTTTATACATTCATTAAATTGTATTCAAGCATCAAACAACATCCTGTGTTCTTACGGGTGCATGCTAGACCTCATTAGATCTGATTTGATCTGATTTGATCCGTTAAAGTTCACGAATTTTCATGAATTTGTTATGTTGATCCGACCCGATTCTTGACTAAGTTTTTATACTTTTAGGCCCTGTTTGGCAATGAACTAAAAATCATGACTAAAATTACTCATAGTCAAAATCTTAAATTTATTTTAAAAAAATTAAAAAATTATTTTATATCTTATCTCACACAAATTTCAACATTAAGTAATCACTTTATTTCACATCTAACACAATTTTCAATAAATCAATCAACTTTATTTCACATCATACACAATTTTTAATATAATAAACTTACTTTATTTCACATCATATACATTTTTCAAAAATCACTATAAATTCCAACCAAATCTTTTTTTTTTCTTATTACCAAACAGAGCTTTAAGATCTTGGTGGCTTCTAAACTTTGCATTTTTCATGCAAATTTTCACGTAATTATTAAAATGAAATTGAGAGTTTAAATCAAAAAAAAAATTAAGCTAATTCATTTTTTCATTATTCCTACAGGAAGATGCAAACAAAGGAAACAATAAATCAGCAAGCATTGATGCAGAGAGATCTGGATACAAGAAAAAGTTTTTCATCTGCTAAATCAGCGCTTTGTTTTTTTTTTTTTATCTCATTCATCCATATCCCATACTATAAATTGAAAAATAATATGCAACTCAAATAATTAACTAATAAATAAATTAATTATAATTTAAAATATTAATTTATTGAATTATTCAGAAGATTAGTACATCATCTACTAAATAATTTAATAAATTAAAATTAAATTATAATTAACTAATTTATTATTTTGTTATGATACATGTGCAAGCGTATTAATTGCTGCTAATTTGGCTATCATGATCCCAAAAGTGTTCTGCTTTCATAGTTAGTAAACTTAATATCATCAGTTCGTCGATAGTGGAAAACCATGTAAGTGACTTCACGTATAATACTACAAACGATGTTAAGTTATAGAGCAGTTGAACAGAGCGTCCGTTTACTTTGATCGGATCGTCCATTTGATCACAAGATAAGTATTAGGTGAGTATTTATTTAAAAAAGTAGATATAGCTTAAAATGAGATAGATATCAAATCGAAAAAAATGTGTTTATACGTGATACTTACTATTCCAGATAAATACCTATCTAATTTCAAACAATACCTATTTTTTTTAGATAAATAATTACTTGATCTCATAGCCAAATGGACCGTTTGCTCAAATTGAACAAATGGTCCGATCGACTACTAGACCGTTTGATTGGCCAACCGAACGGTCCGTTCGGCCACTCAGCAGATGAAGCGAAGCTTGCTCATTTACATAGCTCTCCAATAATAACAGAAAGGCACCTAATGTGATCAGGCGTTCGAACCTAGTAATTTTTCTAAAATAATCTACCTTTAACTCTATTCAATTTTTAAAAAAATTTTATTTAAAATTGTGAATAAATCTTAGCCATTCAAAACTCAAATATCTCGATCAATCAAAAAACTTGGTCAAACAAGGTAGGTATTTTATATGAAACCAGGCCAATCAAAAATATCCTTTGAATTTCTTTAATCAATATAGTATGTCACCTATATATCATAATATATTTGCCTTCTCATATAGCTTGATCTAACCCTTTCTAGCTTAAATGTGCTATGCTTTCACTTAAGTTTATCTTATAATTTTTCTAGTTTGATTACCCAATTTAATTTTAATTTTGATTAAAATTAATTTTAGTTATCATATCATATATAAATTTTAAAATAAAAAATTAATTTTATTTTATATTTCATATTTCATATTTATCTCAAAATAAATAATTAATATTATTATAAATATTTAATAAATAATGTTATTTAATATTATTATTTTATTTTATTTTATATTTCATATTTTAGAAAATAATGTTGGCTACTTGTGAGCTGAAACTGATCGATTAATTTTCTGAAATTTTAATTACCGAACTAGCCCGTATCTGCACGATTCTTGATCAAATTTGGCAAATCACACATTTTCCTTAATTAAAATATTCCCAGCAATTTAATTATGATTTTTTGTGAGAATATTATACCTTAGGCTCACCCTGATTAAATTATTTTCCATATAAGGATCATTAACTTATAAAATCTAATTAAAATAGATTAATTTCCATCTCAGTATTTCTACATAGATGCAAATTACATAATTAATTAATTGCTTTCTACAAGCAAGTACGCAGCTAATTAATTTCCTTATAAAACAGAATAAAATTTTTCAACATAGTTATTACTAGAAGTAAAACAATGATAACGGTGCTCTCGATCTAAATTTCAGTATATATAAAATATCGATCAATTTTCATCGATATCAACCTCGAACCGACACACGGGGCACGTACCAGCGCTCTCGAACCATTGACTGATGCACCGTCCATGAAAGACATGCCCGCACGGCGTTCGAAGCACCCCCAAACCAACCATAAACTCGTTCAAGCAAATCGTGCACAGCTCGTCTCTTCTCTCATCATCGTCCTCATAGATAGTCGTCATCTCCGTCCTCCTAATTCTTCTCGACCACATTCCTCTTACCACCACGTCGACACGGCACTCGACGTCCTCGATCCGACCGTCGGCGGCAAAGTGCTCCACGAGCACCTTCATGATTCCGGCGATACGCATCCTCTCGGCGGTGATCGCGGCCGGGAGGACGGGGAGATCGACGTGGCCGACGAGGAAGAGCTCCTCTTCTTTCATCATCTCGATGTAATGCTCCACGCTGGTGAACTTGGCGGCGAGGCGGCGCAGGTTTTGTGACGCGGTCGATGATATCGTCTGGTCCTGGTCTTCGAAGTAGTAGTTGAGATTCAGAACAAGCGATCCGCCATCGCCGGAGTCGTAGGAGCCTTCCGGTGGCGGCATCTCCGGCCAGAGCGGTGTGAAGAGCACCTTAATCTCTGCCATCTCGCTCTAGCAAAATCCTTTGAAACGAAATACTACCAGCTCTCCACTAAATAATAAATCTCTCTCTCTCTCTCTCTCTCCGGCTTTAATAACAAATCTCTCTCTCTCTCTCTCTCTCTCTCTCTCTCTCTCTCTCTCTTTCTGTTAGACCGTTGTAGACCGTTCCTCTATAAGATTTTATTTTTTGTTAGATTTAATCTCTAGGATTTAGCCCTCTCTTACATATGTATCTATTCTATAATAGTATCTATATATATATATATATATATATATATATATATATATATATATATATATATTTAGATACATTGAAAAAGGAAAAAAAGTTATATGTGAAGTACATTATTTTACAGCTTGCTTTATTAATTCATCCAGGAAATTATGAATATAATTTTTTCATCATTTATTTCTTGGAATAATTACCTACATATCACACTATTTTACTTTATTTATATGTTGCCCATCGATTTTTAATTAATTACGCTATACACACTCAAAATATTATAAAATTTTACGTACACACACTTTCACTTATTTTTATTATAATGAGCAATTATAATTTTTCAATGACCTAATTATAGTTAGGTTACAAAAAATCTAAATCGTTCATTATATTATTTTAAGGATGTGTAAATATATTTTGAGTGAAAATCTTAAAACTTTGATGTTTAGGTAGTGGCAATGGAAGAAGACATCCGTGACGTGAATTAATTTTAGGATAAATCAGCACTTTAGTGTGACATCGAGGAAGAAAAAAAATATGTACTATTAAAGATAAAAATATAATTTAATGATTTATTAACGAAATATTTTTTTCAAATAAATTTTGACTAAATTTTAACTTAAATGTATATATGTAAGATTTTATAATATTTTGAGTGTGCATAACGTAATTAATTAAGAATGGATAAGTAACGCATAAATAAAGTGAAATAGTGTGGCATGCAGATAATTATCCCTTTATTTAACCCAGCGCACATGGAATTCTCCCCTTAAAAAATTCAGTAGTATGATTGAAATCTAAATTCATAAAAAATATTCATACAAGTTTCTTCTCAGCTTGGCTATAAAATAAACATTAGGTTATTTATATAATTTATAATTTAATGGCTTTTAATTCAAATATAGATAAAAATTATTTATATAATATTATAAGTTATGATTTATTTAAAAGATTGAGGTACCTCCCAATTTAAAGCAGAAACGATTATGTCTAGGCGTTGCGCTCTCATAAGCTGTGCCACATGGATAATAATAATAAATATTATTTTATATATTTTTTATATCATTTCATATAATTTTTTTATGATAAGTTTTTACTTTGTATAAGTAGTTTGTTTAATTTGTATATATATATACAAAATTTAAAAAGGTTCATGTATATAAAATAGAAAATGACTATAAGTATAAAAATAATCAGATAAAAAATGATGCTTTATATGAAAATTTTTTCTAATTTTTATGAGAATTTTTTAATATGTACAAACTTCAAACAAACACATAAAATTTAAAAAATATATTTATGAAAAGGTCACACAAAATAGTAAGAAATTGATATGAAACGGTGTTTTTTCTTTGATGCACGGAGCATAATTTACTAGTTTCATACGTCAGGATTGAGCGCCACACAGTTGGGCTGTTTTGACGTGAAAAGCGCTCGAATCATTTGGCGTTCAATATTATTCATAAAGCGTTACACGTGCATGAGCCCACCAAAGTGTAAATTTGGCACCCTGTGATTGAACGTCGAAGACAAAAAAAACTGCTCTATATTACACCTAACCTATTAGATAAGTTCAGTTTTCACCAATTCAAAATTTGGTGAGCTGAGAAACGATAAAATCGAGCAGGCAGCAGATGATCAGGTAAGGTGCAAATTAAGTGGGATTATCAGGATTTATGGTAGAAGGCTGCAAGTTCTCAAGTTTTTTCTTGGGAAACGTGAATAGGTAATTCACTTGGGTATTTTCAGCAGTAATTTCTCTTAGATCTTCTTCGTCGGCTATAGAGGTTATTTCGTAGGAGTCTGGAGGCAATCATCTAAGGCTTAATGAACGATTGAACTGTCTAATTTGAAAGAAAAAAAGATCAAATTTTTGTATCTCGTCTGAGATCGAGAACCAAGTGATTGATGTAAAGTTCTCTTTCTATCTGATTCTCTACATAAAAGTCTCTCTCTGCTCTCCCCGTGGATGTAAGAGGAATACCTCCGAACTTGTAAATCTGGTGTTCTTGTGATTGTTTTATTCTTTTATTATCATTATTTCTCATATTTATTTAACACGATTTATTTGGTTAACTACACGTCCGACAATCAGAATTTTTCGCTGCTTATTATTTGACAACAAAGCTCAATTTGGATCCATTCTGCTTATCAGATTTTACCACTGGTCTTTTCTTTTTTTTTATTATACTAAAATATTTATTACCCTAAAAATTTAAATTGAAAAAGTTATTTCAGATAATACATGTCCAGAGATTATTTCAATAAGTCACATAGTAAATAATTGAGATTTTTTGAAAACATAAAATTTCGATAAATAATTATTTAAAAAACATTGTGTATCACTTCCCAATAAAAATAAATACACGGCATTCATTCAGCATAAATTTAAAATTTTACAAATAAAAAAAATATATTTTTAAAATTTAACTATTTTATATATTTAATATTTAAATTTTTAATATTATATATTGATAATTAAAATAAATTACATTCATGCACAACTTATAAAATAAAGTTATGATATTTATATAATAAAGATGGTAATTTTTATATAATTTTTATAATTAATATATAATATTAAAATTTAAATATTAAATATATAAATTAATTAGATTTTAAATCATATTAATTACCGCTAACTTGGCTATCATTATGCCATGCGTGTGCTGCGTTTAATTGTTAGTCAAAGCTTCTTTTAACCCTATACGATTTTTTTATAAAATTTTTATTTCAAATCGTGAATAAATGTGAAATATGCATTTTTCTGAAAGAAAACTTCGGAGTGTAACTGAAAACGTAAGTTTGATCACCCCGCAAAATATTAAAAAGTGCAGATCGTATTTTAAGTGATTATCTATGTTGCAATCTTGTGGAGTCAGAGTCTCATTCTTATGCTCCTTAACCCTCTCTTGAACCTATCTAGTGTCTCCCAATGTAGGGCTCCATTAAAATTAATGTAGATGCTTCGATTCATACATCTCTTGATTTTTTTTTGGGGTTGATGTTATTATTCGGGATCACTATGGATTTGCTATTGCAGCAGCCTCGAGGAAACTTCCTAGTCGTTTTGCTCCCCATTTAGCAGAGTGTATGGCAATCAAAGTTTGGACTGAACTGGTCAAAGAGTGCAACTTAAAGAATTGAATTATTGAATCAGATGCGATAAATGTTATCAATATTATTACTAATCCAGCACTACTTGCTCCTGAGGCCCATATCATAGAAGAAATCAAAGAATTGATGCTCATGACTTTTTGTAGCTCTATCAATCATTGCTCTCGAAGTGCAAATAAGGTTGCTCATTTTCTAACCCAATTTGCTATTGATAGTAAAGAAAATTTATTTGAAAAGAGATCATGCTAATGTTTCTTGGCCCTTTAATTTGTAATGATTATCTCTTTTGTAATTGTTGAAGCTTAATGAAATATTAGTTAAAAAAAAACATAAGTTATATATATATATATATATATATATATATATATATATATATATATATATATATATATATATATATATATTGTCTTTGTAAAACATAAATTAATTATATTGCAAAAAACTGTTAATTTTTAACTACTTAATTGCTAGCTGTTGTCAATTTGCTATAACATAATTAGAGGAGAGAATAATTCAAGTTCTAGCAGAGTCAAATATGGCTCAAATCCGGCTCGTGTTCATTCGATTCGAGTTCAAGCTGACTTGAGTCTTAATCGAATTAATTCAAACTCTTCAAGAAATAGTTTTTTTCTAAAATAAATCAATTTATTAGAATTTTAAACTAAATTAATTATGCATACTTAGATTATTTAAAAAATATTTTAATTATAATTAATATATATTTTCTGTAAAATAATAAATAATTATAATAAATAATTAAATATATTATTAATATTTTAAAAATATAAAGATCGAATCAATTCGATTTAATTTGATTTTGCCTCACAGCTGAGCCAATAATTCAAGTTAAGCTCGATTCTAATTAAATATTAATTTGAACAAATTGTAGCCAGATTATCACCCCTATCATTTTTTTTCCGGCAGTGACGTAATCATCTTTTTTTTGTTAGGGTAAAGTTACCGCTAAATGAGTTAAATTTTTATTTTCTTAAATCGAGATATTTTATGAAAAAGTTCAGCTTCCTTATAAATTCAAATCATATTTCAAGATAGTTTATGAACCTAATTTTTATTTGGTCGGAACATTTAATACAATATTATCTAAATATTATATTATATTATAAATTAAAAAAATAATTATTTGATATAATTATATGTACAAATAAATTAAAAAAATATATATAAATTATGATATCTAAATTATATGATATAATATTATGATAATATTAAATTTTGAGTATTTTGATGTAGAATTTGAAATAAATTTATTAAAAATTATTAAATATATGAAATAAAATAATATTTTTTATATTAAAATTTATATATAGTAATTAAAATAATTTATTTATTATTATTATAGTTTTTAAAATTAAAACTATTTTAGTTCTGATTTTAATTTTCGCGTTGGCCTTGAATACCCACCTTAAGTTCAAAGTAATAGTTAACATTTCTCAATATCCAAAAAAAAAAATGGTAAACATTTCTGCCAACAGCCAGCAGGTTTAATGTACATAAAAATTATTATATTTATTTATTAAACACTGAAAATATAAATATTATTTTAAAGGCATTCTAAACACATTAATATTATCAGCTAGATCTATGTCATGGCTACCATTCGTCACCTATTGTCTGATCTGATCTAATTATAGTTAGATTAGTTGCAAACTATGATTAGAATAATTGTCAACTATAATTTATCCATATAAATATTTTAAAAATACGTGAGAGATGTCGAATATTATTCGGTAATATAAAAATATTAGTAATGTTATTTCAGTTACTTGATACATAATATTAATTAGTGGTATTACTAATATTTTTTAATTATTGAGTGATATTTAGTGTTTATTATTTATTTCTAAAATATAAATGTAAAAATTCATGATTAAGTTAGATAGCAGATAATAAATGGAGACCACAGTGTAAAACAGGTAATTTTAATATGTTTAGAGTGTTTCTAAAATAATATTATGTTTTTAGTGTCCAATAAGTCAATATAATAACTTTCATTTATGTAAATTGCTCTTTAAATTTTCACTCAACTTGTAATTGTTTTTTTTTTTTTTTGTCGATATCTTCTACATTGATTAGATTTACAAGTTTTTGAACATGATCAAGAATAGTCACTATTTCCCATGAAGAGATTATTTTACGTTTTATTGCTACGAGATATTTGTAAGTCCGACAAATTCTTTATAACCGATGACTAACGAAGCGGACGAAGAGACCTCGGAATTCACTTCGGTGGTTGTGACTGTTTTGTAGAGCTACTCATTGAAAACATTGGTGGATATTAGGAATCTTTCCTGTTTGGCATGAGGACCAAATCAGGACCAAAATAATACTAATTTAAAAAACAACAATAATAATAATAATAAATAAATTTTTTTAATCATTCTACACAAATTCTAATATAAAAAAATATTATTTTACTTGACATACTCAATAATTTTTAATAAAAATATACAATTTATTTCACATTCTAAATCAAAATATTCGAATCGAGTATTTTGGTCTAGGATGTAAAATAAAGTTAATTTTTTATTGAAAATTATTGAATATGTGAAGTAAAATAATATTTTTTTATATTAAAATTTGTGTAGAATGATTAAAAAATTATTTTTTATTACTATTATTGTTGTTTTTGAAATTAGTATCATTTTGGTCCTAATTTAGTCCTCGTGCCAAACAGGGCAGCCAATATATCCATACAAACTTGAAGATCTTGATCAATTGAAAAACTTAGTCGATATCATGAATCTAGCCCGACTGAAACTATTCTTTAATTTAGTCGATATCTGAGCTGAACTGAGACGTGTACAAATTTTTTTTTCGAGAATATTTTATATACCTTAAACGCTCACCTTGATAAAATTAAGAATTCAAATATACATTATCCAATTTTCATACTTCAGGTGTCTATTTTTTGAAGTAGTGCTATTAATATGAAGTCCTCCTAATATTCTTTTTTATCAATAATTAATGATCATTTATAAATAACTAATTATCTCATAAAATTAGCATGAATTAATCGTCAACAAGGAGTAAACACAAATTATTTTCCATTTTAAAGATCATTAATTAACTTATAAAATCAAATTAAAACGGGTTATTTTCCATCCCGAGTTATCAAAAAATTATTTCTAGTAGATGCAAACAAACAGACTTAATTACTTTTTGCAAGATGAACGTAACTAATTTCTTTATAAACTAAAATTAAAGATCATTAACATAACTATTAAGGGGGATTTAGATACATAACATTGAATTCATCATAAATTACGTATTTCACCATCGTTTAGTAAATATTACGCATATCACACTCTGCTTATGTTGGCTATTGTTACAATAGAAATATAAAACCTATAAGAAGAGTGTGATATGCGTAATATTTACTAAATAATGATGAAAAAAGTAATTTGTGATGAATTCAATGTTCTGTATGTAAATCACTTAACTATTTTAATGACTAGAAGCAAAACAATGATAGTGGAATAAGGAGTTTATGCTCCGATCAATCTTCATCGGTGTCGATCTCGGACCGACACATGGGACACTTACCGGCCTGTTCGAACCATCGGCTGATGCACCACCCGTGAAAGACATGCCCGCAGGGCGTTCGAAGCGCCCCCAGACCGATCATAAACTCGTTCAAGCAGATCCCGCACGGCTCATCTCTTCTCCCATCATCATCATCATCGTCATCTTCCTCGGAGATGGTCGTCACCTCCATCCTCCTAATCCTTCTCGACCACATTCCTCTAACCACCACGTCGACGCGGCACTCGACATTCTCGATCCGACGATCACCGGCGAAGTGCTCCACGAGCAACTTCAGGATTCCGGCAATGAGCTTTCTGTCGGCGGCGATCGCGGTCGGGAGGAGAGGGAGATCGGCGTGGAGGAGGAGGAAGAGCTCCTCCTTCTTCATCATCTCGACGTAATGCTCCACGCTGGTGTAGAAGGCGGCGAGGCGCCGTAGGTTTTGTGATGCCGTCGATGACATCGTCCAGCCGTAATCTTCAAAGTAGTAGTTGAGATACAGAACAAGCGACCCGCCATCGCCGGAGTCGTTGGAGGCCTCCGGCGGTGGCGTCTCTGGCCAGAGCGCCCCGAAGAACACCTTAATCTCTGCCATCTCGCTCTAGAAAAATCCTTTGAAGCAAATACTACGAGTTCTTCTCTTAAATAATAAATCTCAGCTCTCTCTCTCTCTCCCCCCCGAGTACTCCATTAATAACAAATCTCTCTGCTCTCTCTCTCTCTCTCTCTCTCCTCCCCCGAGTACTCCATTAATAACAAATCTCTCTCTCTCTACTGGTTCTTTAATAACAAATCTCCCTCTCTCTCTCTCTCTCCTAGCTGGTTCTTTACTAACAAATCTCTCTCTCCTTTCTTTCAACGATCTATGTGAGATTTTTTTGGATTTAACCTCTATTTAGCATTATTTTAATTATTTTATATAAATTTTAATATAAAAATATTATTTTATTTTAAGTAATCAATAATTTTTAATAAAAATATTAACTTTATTTTATATTTTAAATCAAAATATTAAAATTAAATATATTGATGTAGAACGTAAAATAAAGTTAATATTTTATTAAAAATTACTGAATATATAAAATAAAATAATATTTTTTATATTAAAATATATATAAAATAATTTAAAAAATTTATTTATTATTTTTTTTCTTCAAATTAGTACTATTTTGATTCTGATTTTGATTTTTATGTCAAACAGAGTCTGATCTCTAAAAAATTTAGCGCGCTCTTTTATATATATATATATTAATTTAATTTTTAGATATATATTGAAAAAGAGAAAAAGTTATATGTGAAGTACATTCATTATTTATTACCTCATGTTTTATTAATTCATCTCGGAAATTATAAATATAAATTTTTTTATTAATGTTTATTGCTTTTATTTAACCCGGAGCACGAAGAATTCTTCCCTTCAGAAATTCAACGGTATAGCTCAAATCTATTCTATTTATCACCGTTCAAAATTAATCTGATTTAAATTTAAATAATAATATTATATTATTTATAAAATTTAATATTAAAAATTAATTTTATTTCATATTCTATATATATTATTAAAATAATAACTAATTTATATCACATCCATTGTATATTCCAACGTAATAACTAACTTTATATCACATTCCTCACATATCTCAACATAATAACTAACTTTATTTTACATAATTTATAATTTTTAATAAAAAATATCTCTATCTAAATTTAATTTTAATTTTATTAAATTAAATTTTATAAGTAAACAGGCCCCTAATATTCATATAAGCTTTTTCTCAACATGGCTACAAAATAAGCATTATTTTATTTGTATAATTTAAAATTTAATGGCTTTTAATTCAAATATAAATAAAAATAATTATATAATATTGTAATTTATTTCAAAGATTGGGGTTCCTCTCACTGGAGAAACTGTTGAATTTGGGTGATGCACCCATGAGCTGTGCCACAAATGTAATAAGAAATGCCATTTCGCATAAATTTTTTATAAAAATTTTCACTTTATTTGATTTATGTACATATACAAAATTTAAAAAGTCCATATAAAATTAAAAAAAGCTATAAAATATAAAAATAATCATATTAAAAATAATATTTTATATGAAAAATTTTCTAATTTGTATAAATATTTTTTACTATATATATATATATTCTTTTTTGTCTTTACAAATATATATAAACCTAAAAAGTTTTATATAAAACAAAAAAATTTATAAAATATTACACATAATGGCAAAAAAAAACATGAAACAACATTTTTTTGTCGTTATGAATGTAGCACAATTCACGAGCCTCGTGCACTAAAATCGGGCACTAAACGACTATACTGTTTCAGCTGCCCTCACAAAATATTTTTTCTTTCCCAATAGCTTCGACTCATAAAAAAGAATCAATATATTGCAAAATTCGTATAATTTTTCATATCATTCACAATTTTAATAAAAAATTATATTCATTCAAATTTAATTAAAATTAATCTTTTCAAACAAAACGATTTGTAATATTTAAAAATACAAAAATTATTTATTATAATATTAATGAAATAAGATATAAAAGTGTTATAATATTAATAAATATAGGGGTTTTTACGTACAGGACATGAAATTTATACGAAATTACGTATTTCACCATCAATTCATAAATATTACCATTATCACACCATATTCATTTAAATTTTACGCATTTCACATATTTCACATATTTCATATACTTTATAATATTATATGTAAATTAAAATACATAAATTTATTAATATTTAAATTCTAATATATATTTTTATTTTTTACTGTAAACACATCAATTTTTTTACTTCAATTAAATATTATAGTCATGTGAATTTAAATTCGGCACTCTAATTAGAAATTTTAAATAGGATAAATAAATTAAAATACATAAATTCATAAATATTTAAATTATTATTTATATAAATTAATTTATTTATAGTATTTAATTAATATATTAATAATATAGTTAAGATCAAGGTCAATTTAGAAATGTGAAGCTCACCATAAAAAAATATGGTGTGAAATATGTGAAATGCGTAAAATTTAAATGAATATGGTGTGATAGTGGTAATGTTTATAAATTGATGGTGAAATGCATAATTTCGTGTAAATTTCATGTCCTGTATGTAAAAACCCCATAAATATAATATATCCCGCAAAATATAAAATATGCCATTATAATATTTAAAAAATTGAGATATTATATCTGTAAATCTTTTTTTTTTTATGTTTTTTGGTGAATAACATCACCTTAAAAGAAAAAAAAAGCCACAAACCATGTAGTCAAAAGAAAACAAAAAATTAACCCAAAAACTATTTTGAGCTTAATCGCTTGACTATCTAATGAATAAAAGTAAAATTTTAAAACTCGACTAAACTATCGAAATTACTAAAAATTGCCCGAAACTATTGAAGCAAATCTCTCACGAAAAATAAGTAAATAAATGTTATTAATAAATATAATTTTAAATTTATAAAGTTTAAATAAATTATAAAAAATCAAAACTGTCGATACCAAAATCATTAAAATTTTTATCTTATCAACGAAATCGAGTTTTAAAACCTCGGATAAAAGAAACAATTTTGAAATCAAAGTGAATGACATCCGAAATCAGACTATGAACATAATGAACACGTGCTAAGATTTCCTCCAATCAACTTCAATCTACCAACTGCCTAAGTGAAACTAAAGTTCTTTAATTATCTGACAGAAAATTTATAACATTTTTGTTGCTCTATTTAGTAACAGGATAAAAAATAATTTAGTCAAAATTTTTAATTATATTTAAAAATATATATATGATACAAAATAAAATAAATTAATTATAATAAAAATTATATTGAACATAAAATAAAATTAATTGATTTGTTAAAAATTATATTGAATGTAAAAAAAGAGATTATTAGAAATTATTTATATAATAATGACATTATTGCAGAATTCAAACAGGATGGGTAAAATGAAGAAATGTTTCTGGTGTGTTGTGCGATAAAAAAATTTTATCCAGAATCAAGGGTAAATTTTATAAAACTGTAGTAAAACCAGCGATGATATATGATGCTAAATGCTGACCTGTAAAAAGGAAAACATACAAATAAAATAAATATTACAAAAATGAGAATGCTAAAATGAATGTTTTAATATACACAAAAGAATATAATGAAAAATAAGTATATCCGAAAGAAAATTAGTATTGCACCAATTGAGAATAAACTTAGAGAAAATTAGCTTATGGTTTGGACATATAAATCGTAGGTCGATTGAAGCTCCAATTAGAAAAATTAAGTTATTGAATCTTACCCATGTACAAAGAGGAAGAGGAAGACCAAAAAAAATATGACAAAAAAACTATAAAGAATAATCTTAATTACGTAGATATAGAGAATAATTTAGTAATTGATAGAATGCAATGGAAACAAAGAATTCATGTAATCGACCCAACCTAGTGGGATTAAAGCTTGGTTGTTGTTGTTGTTGTAAAATAAAGAGATTGTTTAATATTAAAATTTTTATAAAATGAGATATACATATATATATATATATATATATATAAATTTTAAATATTTTTTTAAATAAAATTAAAATTTGCTATGAATCATATATGTTTAGTAGCATAAAATGGTGGCCCAACTTGCACTGACTCAAAAATCTTCTTTAACATGAGCTTTGATTTCAAGGATCTCAGTTGGATAATACACACTCCCATAGCACACATTGATCTTGCGAGCAACAAATATTAGAAGGATTATTGACCTATAAACACTAAGAATATGATAACACATTAAGACATTTCAGGCCAAAGCAAAGAGCCAAAAAGAATCCATAAACCTGATCCCTCCAGATCTATTTTTTTTTAACTTCACATACCTGAAGAGGAAGTTCTATCGATTCGCTGGGCGCCTAATCTCACTGCAGTTTGTTTTGTGCCGCGGCCACGTCCCATCGACAATGGCTTTGCTTTCGTGGTCGGAGGAGCAGCAGCGATAGATGCCCATGGATCGTCGTCAGCTGGTGTCACGGGTTTTGAGGGTTTTGAAATTGTTTTGGGGGGAGGTGCAGTAATAGAATCCCACAGATCATCATCTTTGTGATAAGTCGTGGGCTTGACGTTCAGAGGCTTCGAAGTAGTTCGAGGAGCAGGTGCAGCGATTGAACCCCAAAGGTCATCATCATCTGTATTAGGGGCCGACAACGAGGCGTTGGAGGCTTTTGTTGAATTATTCGGATGAGAAGAATGGGAAGCTGAACAAAAAAAGAGAGGAAGGTAGAATGAATACAAGTCAAGGCATTAAAAATGATAGACCAGTTCATAGTCTGTACAATTATGATCATTTGCTTACAAAATCAAAATGATATAGCCAATATAACATACAGAAAATTGTTAAAAGCTCTAGTAAACATGGAAGGAAACTCAGTAAACTTACAGCAAGAATGCTTCATGACCACCATATCAAAACTTTAAAACATGCCAACAGAGCATTCTATCAAAATAAAATAAAAGGTAAAATCATATAGGTCCCTGAAGTTAAAGAGTAATATCAAGTGGGTCCATTATCTGGGACTCTGAGCTTTGACAAATTTATTAGTTAGGTCCATCGATAAAAAAATCTACTAAATATGACTATAATAATCATGTACATTGCCTTTATTCTGCCTCTCCTTCCCCCATATGTTCTCGATAAAGTATTCGGAGAAGGAAGGTATTTTAGTAATTGGGTAGATGAAAAAAGTTAAAAGTAGTAACTTTTTCAAAATGGAAAAAGTGAAAAGGACAAGCTTGAAATTTTTTAGTCAAACACAAGTACCGATTTGAAAAAATTAATGAAATACACCTCCCGGGAATGGTCCCAGTGAAGCTCCAAAATGGCACTCAAACTTGGCCCTCACTAGAGTTCCTGCTGCAATCATCACCATAAAAGCCTTCATCCTCCCTGACACCCCCACTCTCCCATAAAGCACTAGCATGACGAAGCCCCAAGGAAGATGGTCCACAAGATCTGAGGCACTAACAACATGCACTCTTGTGTTCAAAGGTGAGTTAGGGATTGAGTGGTGAGTTAACGTTTGACTGGGCATTTGTTTATTAATTGAAGGAATAACATATTATGATTAAATTAAAGTCATCTGGGGGGGCTAAAATTTAACGTAATACAATTTAGGAGAGTTTAAATGCAAATAGATAGAAGTCGAAGTAAATGAGTGATAAAGATATCTTTGAGGGCTAACAAATTTAAGTACCCAAATATATCACCAATCAAATAACAGGAAGCCCATAATTGCCGCCAATATGTAATATTAAAATTTACACGTCAAATATGTAAAATAGCTAAATTTTAGCATGTGTATAATTGCTCCTATAATAAAATGTTGCACAATGAAAAATCCACAAAACAATAAATTCCTAAATCATATCAAATTGAAAACACGAGTGGAAGTACTACTCTACAAACCTTGCTGCTTTGGTGGTGCCATGGGCCGCTTTTGAGCAGCCTGTATGCTTGCAAGTTGAGAAGGATTTAGTTCCTCTAGTGGTTCCATGTCATCCCATCCTTCTTGGTCATTATTGCGATCATCATGGAGAGTTCCATTTTCAAGCTCACCCCAACCATCTGTTGATGTTGGAGATGAGGGAATGGGTTGATCAAGGTCACTGCTAATGGAAGGCGAGTGTGCCAGTCCAGTTTCCTGAGTCTCCATTACTGCAGCACAAGAAAGAAAACTCGAGAGTAATACCATTCACTTACAGCAAGTTCTCTCCCTCTGAAGAAAAACTTGTCATTCTTAAATAATGTGGTTTTGGAAGTTGGCGTGGGTTCAGGAAAAAAATCCTTTATGGTGGGCCACAAGCATACAAAAGTTATCAATAAAAAAAACACCATATTTCCAAGGATCAAGTATAAAGAATTGAATGATGCTGCTCTATACAGGCTCTCATAAACAAATGAATATCCCATCACAAGGATTAAAATTAAGATGGCTATGGTATTGCCAGCAATTTCAGTTCATTAAAGTTGATATACTGCTACTAATAATCCGTTCAGTAAAAGGTGCATGCATCTTTTAGAAGGTATCTTCATAACTGTATATAGCAGAAAAAATGAAGTAAATGAAGGTTACATTAAAGATAATCTGTTCATTAAAGCAAACAATTGATGTAATCTGTTCATGCCAGAATTACCACGCTCACATAGCAGAAAAGGAACAGAGTGCGACATTCTACATTAGAAATTGAAGTAAATGAGATCCAAAGTTCTAGATCCACAGCCCAGACAACCTAACAAAAGGAAATATAGGTTACCTGCACTAGATTTCGACTGAGTCGAAACTAAAGATGGGCTGGCATTCACAGATGCAAGTGAAGCATGTTCTGCAGCTTTTCCTTTCTGAGTTAGAGAACTCATAGCCCATCTGTATTGTACTTTTCTTGTCAGATGTGTATGAGTCACAATAAAACACAGTACAAGAAATAGATTAGTTTAATACAATAAAAGAAAGACATATGGACTGAATATTCTCAGGAATTATATTCTTGTTAGATTCCCTTTTTTGCACTGAGTTGGAGAACTGAAGCGCAAGATGCTCTTGAAAATTTCATTAAACAAGCCAAGAAAATGGATTGATCAAATATAGAGGAGATGTAAGTTCCAAAGTTAATGATCAACCATGACATGATCTATTTGGTTTCTAGGTGATATTATTTGCTAAAGCTGCAGCTTTGTTGAAGAATCTTGTTAGTAGCAGTAGCAATTGTATAGGTAAACCATCCACTTTAACTCTACCAAAATTATCTCATATTAAGCATATTATATTATTCATCTTGCATATAAAGTTAGAATTCTAGTAGTCATCTGAAACAGATATCATTCTTGTTCACTGTCAAGCCAAGCTAGCAAACTACACTGGATCACTCACCCAAGCAAACCAGTATTTGCAGCCATTGACGGCAATATAGAATCACCTCCGCTAGTATCCCCAGTGTTTTCCTACAAGAATCAGTAACTTAACCTATAAGCACATGAAAAAATCAATGCCAAAAGCTATCAATAAGTAAAAGCATTGGAATTAAATGTTCGACTGTAAACTAGATCTAAAATAACAAGTAGTCTTACTGTTAACAGATAAGTACATAATTTAAGATAGGTAATTGTACATGAATTGATATGTAGCAATTGTGGTATATTGTACATGAATTGATATATAAATGAATGGTGATGCAGAGTTGGTTACAAAAACTCTAAGGGACATTTACATGTATGACACTTCATATTACCATATTTATATATCAAACATTTCTTTTTAAAAATTACACGCCACACACCTAAAAATTATACTCCACACACTTTTTCTAAAGCTGCAGTGTAATTTTTTGAAAATGGGTGTGATACACGTAATTATAGTAATATGGAGTGTTACGTAAGTAATTATCCGAAACTCTCTAAATGTTTTACAACATGAATCAGATTATCTTCCCTCTATTTATGCAATAGAAGATCAAGAAAGTCGACCCTATTTTGCCGAAATGCTTGCATGGCTATTGGTCATGAACAAAGATTTACTGCTATGAAAGCAAATCAAACACAAATGATTTCTCCTGCAAGCTCTCAAACGTTTGATTCGGCTCTCTTAACGTCACAGTGATTATGATGAACAAAGAAGCAATACAAACACTAGGTTTGGTCATCCATTTCATAGAAACTACTATACTTTTGGTAATAGAATTTGGAATGGTCGTAGTGGTCATCAAAGAAGATACTTTCAAGGTGGTTGCGGTGGTCGATGTCATTTGTTTCATGATGATTACTCCTTCCACAAACAACATCCTCAATGCCAAATTTGTCATAAAGAAGGGCCATACTACAAATAAATGTCGCCATCACTTCTCTTATAATCCTCAACGAGGCACAAGCAATGATGATAGATTATCCATAATTTCTAATTTTGCTGGCTTACATATTAACTCTTCTGCTGAACCTTCATTTAATCATTAGTCTTCCTATTGGATAGCTGATTTAGAAGTGAGTAGTAAGACACCCAATCTGAGCTTGATTCAACAAAGGAGCTACACTACAAGCAGCAATCATGTTTACGTTGGTGATAGTAATCCACTTCCAGTTAAAGGCATCAATAACAGTATTCTATCTATTCCAAATTTTTTTAATGTTTGAAAAATACTCTTATTTGTCCCAACCATAAAAGAAAATTTATTATCAATTGCAAGAACCACTCGTAACAATAATTCTCCTATCTTGATATTTTTGTAGGGGATACATGATAAAGGATCTATTTACATAGAGGACGATCATGGAAGGGCCAATTCAAGATAACCTATATAGGATCCCAGCAACAACCTCAGAGAACCGAGCTCAAGTTTTTGTTAAAGCGACTACAGTTCGACTAGTTCTTTCATTGGCAATTTCTATGAATTGGAAATCAAGCAACTTGATGTTAAAAATGCTTTTCTTCATGGCATACTTATGAAAGAAGTTTATATGGACAACCACCCGGACTCATTTACAAGAGATATCCTAATCATGTATGCAAACTCAACATGGCTTTTTACAATCTTAAACAAGCACGATGTGAACGGTTTTATCGTTTCAGTTCAGCACTTACAACAACAAGCTTTAATTGTAATAAAGCTGATTCTTCAATGTTTATTCACAAGTCTTCAAGAGGTATGGTGGTTTTACTACTCTATGTTGTAGACATAATCCTAACCAGTTCTAACACATCATCCAGAAAAACCAGTAAAGGTTAAAACAAAATGTCAAAACATCTACTGCCTTAGCTTTGGGACCATCTTAATAAGCTAAGCTTATAGAAAACAGAATCTGTGATTAGCATATGTACAAAAACTAGTTAAAAATGCACCAATGGATATGCAATTACTGTGAATTAGTGAAAGTAGTTAGTCAAAATGACATGACTAGAAAATCTGCAAAAATGATTTATAGAGCTTAAAGTTAGCACATTTTATGGAATGATTATTATTGAGACCTTCAGGACTAATGCATCACATAAATGAATTTCAAATCAAGTCAGCATCAAAAAGCTCAAGCGTGCTTCCTGAGCTCAAGAAACAAAAATAAAGGGGTTCTAAAAAGCAGTCATAAACTTGTTAAACAAATGCATCTAATAGGCTTTAAGCACAAAAAAGATCTCAAAAATAAAATCTTTAAGAATTACAAACTAAAAAACACTATAAAATTTCCTGATAACAGTAAATATATATATATTATATTTGTCAACTGTTTTGGCTAAAATTTCAGAAATAATTCAAATAATCTTTAAAACAGTATTAAACATGATCATATAGGACAAAATATTACAGACAAAAAATTTGTAAAAATATATTAGTTTATCATGTTTCCAAGGCTTTAAGCATGCAACCGCATAAACCCCTAAATGCTTAGAAAGCACACCAATCATACATCAAAAAAATAAGGGTAAATTACATCTAGATTCCTAAGTTTAGGATACATTATTATTCAGGATCACGATTTTCAAAAAAACATTTAGGTCCCTGAGTCAGATATATATATCAATGAAGCCCATTTTTAATTTTTTTAATATTAAAATTTTATAAAAAAACCCAAAATATCCCTCTCCTCACTCTCCTTTCTCTCTCCCCCGAATCTCTTTTTCTCTCTCTTGCGCTCTCGCTCTTCATCAACAGTCGCACGAGTGCTGCCTCTCTTGCTCTTGCTCTTCGTCAGCAGTCATGCAAGGTTGCGCGGATGCCAGCCTTGCATGATGGCTAGCTGAGAGCAAGAGAGAGTTTATAAAATTTTAATATTAAAATTCAAAAATGGATCTAATTGATATATATTTGATTCAGAGACCCAAATGTTAAATTTTCAAAATTGTAAACCTAGGTGATAATATACTCTAAACACAAAGACCTAGATGTAATTTACTCAAAAAATAAATTACCTTTTCATGATTCTGCTTTGCTATTTGCAGAAATTGATCAACGGCCTGAAATGCCTTGGTTCTTACATCACTATGAAAAGAAGACCATTAGTTAGTGGGAGATCAATAAGCAGCTCATTACTATTAACAAGCAATTATACCTGCATTTTTAGGAAATGAAATTTATATAATGGCAAAGGTTCTAGTATGAAGTTTCTAATTTACATTGACTCAAATAATTTCCTGGAATAGAAGGGCAGAAAAAATTGCAGGGAAGGAGATCTCATGGACATAATGTTACATATTACTTACTGTAGAATGGCTACACATTTATTTCCTTCCTGACTACAATGTTCTCCTTTCACAAGATTTCTCTTCACAATATTGGTCCATTTTACAGCTTCAAACGAAACTGATCCAACACATTAGCAGTGTGGTGCGACCATTCAACCCTTCAATCGACTAGCAACGCTAACAACATTTGCAATGGCCATTTGCAGAACCATTGTGTTGTTTTCACTTGTCCATTTATACTAGCTTTAAATGCTAGAGAAAAATTATATAGCAGGTAGTTAAATTCTGTTAACTTGTAAAGAGAACAGATCTATAAGACTTGGGATCTCTGTTCCATCGACAAAATAAAATTGTCATAACTTTCAGTAAAATAAAACGATGTTATCGACTATCATACAAGTCAACACTATACTAAGTATGAATTACGGACACGACACAGAGACATGGAACATGATACGGTGTGACACGATTTTTTAAAACATAAGACACAGACACAATATGATACGTTAAACACAATAATAATAAAATTAACAATTCATTGTTAATTTAATACTTTATTGGCTCTAGGCACACGACGATTTTAGTAAAATTATCAATTCACACATACACAGAAACACGACGAGTTTAGTACTTTATTGGCCCTAGGCCATGGCGCGAACGCAAACTCTCAATATTTCTAATGAAAGGTCTAGCTTACAAAGTAAGCTTTATTTTAGCTAACATGACTTCTTTCTGCTTACTCACGATATACCATTAAAAATAGTGATTCATACCATTTTTTTACTTTAGATATATCTTCAGATCTAATGTCCTATCGAAACTAGGGGCTTCCATCTTGATACTACGCAAATAGCTTTCATCAAGTCTCGGGGATCATGAATCTGATTGATGGCTGGTGAAAAATCCTAACAATGGCCTCTCTCCTAGGCTGATCTACCACAATTTCTGAGGAAGGGGAACATCGCTCATTCTTAAAGCAAGCAACTTGATCATTCATCTCATCCAGCTTATTCTTTATCCAGACAATTCGTTCTAGACATAAGGGTGGTCAATATAGCCTTTAATTTGAGATCTATGAGAATAAGAGAATTTAACCTAGTGTGTTCCAAACCATACCTAGTGAAAATATATAGACAAAAATAAAATATGCTTAAATGCACCTTCCAACCAAGCTCAGATATTAAATGATGCGGGACAATGTGTTGATCCAGTCCTACTCAGAGATCAGTAAATAAAATAACAAATAAACGTAAAACTTGATCAAGAAACTCCAATATCACAAGCAAATCAATTTTAAATATTTGAGAAACAAGATCTAATGATATTTAGGCTATTTACCACTCAATTTAAAGAAACACTAATTCAATAGATTAGAGCTAAGGTACGCAGAAATTAGGACAACTCACAATAAATATAATCCAATAGCAATTGAATCACACAAGAAAGTTAAAGTTGCATAAAAGAACAAATCAAATAATCCCTAAAATAGAAATCACTATAAAATCTTATAGGATACTCAAAATATTCATTAGGTTTCAGACATACCTAAAGTCGAAAATCTGGAACCACAAAGGTGAGCAGTAACAACCAATCTGGTGAGTCAGCACAAGTAGAGCGACAAATCAGCGTGGCTAGGATCGGGGTGTCGCATTTGCGGTGGCAGATCGTTGTCGAAGGTTACTGGCATCGAATGATGGGTTCACCTAGAAGACAACCAAAGATGTGCGGGCACCCTAGCTGTGGCAAGGAGGATGAAGCAAGACAAAACAAAGATGGTGTAGGTCACTAGTAGGGTGTGCAGGCACAAGAAGGGTGCGAAGGGATGTTAGGTAAGGAAGCGAGCAATGTGACGATGGCGGAGCAATCGTCGACGATTGTCAGTGGCTGATGGACAACTAAACGAGGCAGCGGCATAGCATGGAGCGAGTGGACGGGGTTGTTGAGCTCAGTTGCGACTGGTGGGTTGCAGTAAATCAGTGAGAAGAGGCTTGACCGACGGTATCAGGTCGCCAGCGGGGGCAATAGGCGAGTTCACTGTGATTGCGACGGAGGGCGAGTGTAGCGAGGTTGGCGCAGTGGAGGTAAACAAGAACAAACCACACCCGTGAGGGCTTGGGGAAAGATTTTAGGCCTAGGAAAATTATTAGGAAGGATCTGAATTTGTAATAGCTTGAAACAACGTAAATAATTGAGATGAGTTTGTGAATATCTTAAATTTCTTTAAGATATATGAGAATTTTCATCCAAAGCCCCAACTTTTCCTTTCACCATGATATAACACAGCATTTCAAACTCAATAAGAATTCTAGGATTCAAAACTAATACAGGCATCTGAAGCCCTACATATAGACCCCTTACATAAATTACAGTTCATATAGAAAATAAAAGTACAATCTACCAAATCAAAAATAACAAAAAAGAAAACTAAATAAATGATTAATTTAATTTGAGATTTCCGCTCAGATAAATTAGGAGAGAGCTTTCAAAATTAAATAAATCTCTTTTAATCATGTCAGCTATCCAAATTTGCCTAGATCCATCCACCCATCCATCCAAATTGACGCCACATAGTGAGATCTCGGGCATCAAAAATAAACTCATCCTGGGATGAATCAATGGTCAAAACAAATCGTGTTCCCACTAATGTTGCTTGAAGAACATAAGCTAGATCGAAAACAAGAAACCAAAGAAGCAGTGGATCATAAAATGAGCGATTAAGCAAATTTGGATTACTAAATATTCATTCATGTGATGCTTCATTATAAGATTCATCTGTCTAGATCACTATCATTTACATATGGAAATTACATGCAACACTTATAATAAAAAAAAATCAAAACTTACAAATCAGGATCAATGGTAAGTACGACAATACTAGGCAGGATGCGTGTTGCAATCTCTGTCACGTCATAATATGCACTGGTAGCACATAAAGCCATTATTCCTAAAACAGCACAAAAAATAATAACAACGATAAAAATCATTTTAACCCCACAGTAGGAAACAATAATGCATAGTAAAATTTACACTACAGTTACCAGAGAACATAAGTTAAAAAAACAAAGAAAAAAACCATGCCTGCAGCACGAGCTGGAGAAAAAGTGTCCCGCAAAGCACGGACAGTAAATGCATTAATTAAGACTCTCTTCCTTGTCTGTAGTTTTTAATCAACAATCCCAAAGAAAAAAAGCAGGTGCTTGAATTAATAAATGCTTAATAATTTTCTAAAGTGAATCCAGTTATGCGGATTTCACTGGCAAGTATTAGCCAGCAGAAAGAAACTGATGATAAGTCACAAAAACAAACCCCCTCATTTAAATAGCTTGCTATGTTTCCAAGAAGAATGGTGGTATTGGTTCTAATAGCTGGTTCCTCATCCACCTGCATTAATATGTTATATAATAATTAAACAATCAAAACATTTTTAAGGAAAATAGTAGTCGCATATAATGCATTGCAGTTGACATTAGAAAACTGTACATAAAACTTTCTGGTAATTACCTGCAACTTCGATAGGTACTTCAGCAAAGATGTTGTAATTGTACGTTGAGACAACTGCAACCATGTACAGATAATTTAATTGGTAACAAAAAGAGAAATGCATAAACAGAACATCGTAAATTAGAATTTTCTTTTAACTGCAACAAGATGCCATTTAGCAAATGGAGTGAAAACTTATTCCAAACTTGAAAAATATCATCAGTAAAAGTACATGAAATGACAATGATTTCCACTTATTCCAAACTTGAGAAGCTATACCAGAGTCATAAATGCATGCTCACCCAACAGTCATCAAGCTCATGACAAAGATCAACCATGGAACTAAAGCAGGAAGAAATAAGAGATTATAGCAATTATAAGGGAGAAAGGGTTCCAAAATTATACCATAAATGAAGACAACCTCAAAGGTGTCCAACACAGATTTTGAAAAATAAACGTTAACGACAGTATTGGACTGAACATGCGCAATAAAGAAGATAACTAAATGAAGAAGCAGTCCATCTATTTCCCAATCAATAAAAAGTGAGAATGAAGTTAAAAAAGACATCATTTCTGAATGGTTCTGTCTTCACCAACCAAGTTGTAGAACAACTAACTTGAGACGAATATCTTCATCATGGTATCGTCAAAGAATTCAAGTTACACTCAACAAATCTCTCCCTTAAATTGAATCCTCTCCCTATGGCTTTCTTTTGCTCTCATGTGTCCCAAAGGACAACCACACCACTCACCAAGAGATAGAAATCAAATTCGAGCATAGCTCGAACTTTGATTTTGATAAAATCTTGGTCAACTTATCAGTTTGGTTCTCTAGAGTATTGATCTTCTTAACTTTGACCTCTCCTCAAGCAACTACATCTCGAATAAATTGATACCTAATCTGGATACGTTTTGTCCTTTCATGAAACATCTGATCATTTGTCAAATAGACTGCACTTCGACTGTTACAAAACATTGAGACCTTATTGATAACCCATTGATCTCCTCAAATAAGTCTTTAGCCAGATTGCTTCTTTCATAGCCTCTCTAATGCCATGTACTATGACTCCATGGTAGACAAGGCAACTATATCTTGTAACGAAGACCGCCTAACTACACTCTCTCCTAGAGTGAATGCGAAACCGACAAGACTTCATCTTTTGTCAAGGCCTCCAAAATAGTTTGAATCAACATATCCAACTATGCATGGTCCCTTGACTTAAACTGCAAACACAGCCTGATGGTTCTACAAAAGTACCTTAAAATCAAGTTGAAGTATCAACGCTGGCGATGTACCTACTGACAACAATTATAGCATAGTGTACATAAGTTGCCTACAACACTCACATATAAAACATTCATCTTTTCAAACTCCTTCAACATTTGTTCAGCTGAAAGTTGAAAATATGCGAGCAAAGGCATAAAAACTAACCTAGTCCTCCATTCTAAACCAGTACAAGACCTTCAAAACACAACCCTTATTATTAGAGGGCATCAACTTCTCCTCACTTCAACATTTGTGAATCTCCATTTCAATATCCTCTTTACTACACCTAGTTCCTTTATCTCAAACTCTACACATAGTAAATGCTTCAATCTTTTGACTTCAACATGTCTTGAGGTAATCAGCATGTCGTCAACATAAAGAAGTAAATAGACATATGAGCCATCATGTAGCATCTTAAGGTACACACGCATATCGTAATTCAATCTCAAGAACCGTGGATGAGGATATAAGAACCAAACACTTATACCATTGTCTAGGGATTGCTTCAAGTAGTACTTCTTCAACCAACACATGATCCTCAATGCATTCCACCAAAAAAACTTCGGATTTTGCATCGGGATCTCCTCCAAATCGTCATACAGAAAAGTTGTTCTAATATCCAATTATTGAAGCACCATGTCAAATTGAGCCACCAACCCAAGAAAGATAGGGGGCATGTTTCACCAACAATAACAATATGTCAGTGAAGTCAACCTCTATTTAGACATAACCTTTGGCCCCAAACTTAGTCTTATATCTAGTTTATGCAACTTCCAACATATTTCTTGTATACACACTTGCACTACATTGCTTTCTTACCTCTAGGAAGCTCCACGATTTCCCAGGTCTAGGTTTGCCAAGGAGACTCCCTTTCCTCCATTACAACCAACCATCTCAATAACCCTACATATTGCATCGACAAGCCTTGAAGAGACTAGCAAGGAATTCAAAAACCACTCTCTATTCAACATCATGTGAAAAGAACACGCTGAATCGGGTATCCAAACAAAAGCAGATTCTTCACCCTCAACTATACCAAGTAGTACACTGTTGTCATCACTTTCTTTAACTACAATGGCATGATCTGAACTCTGCACTTTCAAATTGTCATTATTTGACTGCTTCAAATTCTTTAATGTATATAGTAATTTGCCTTGATATGACCCATTTTCTTGCAAAAGGTTGCAATAATTTGGTATCTATGAGCCCTTCTTTGTTTTCCTTCCCCTTATGGACTAAACCTTCTTCGTGAGACTCCTTAGTTCAAGAACCAACTTCAGAATCAAGAAATGCAGTGCTTGTGATACGTCTTCCATCGTACTAAACTCCCTTCTATATAACATTGAATATCACAAATTCTTGAAAGATAGGAAAAGCGAACAGAGTAGAAGAAGGGCTAATTCTCCATTTTTGTATTATTATTCAATCATCTCCACATCCTCCATTATACCCTTGAACTCATCAAAGTCAGCTTTGCTTCTTCCACCTTCCATCAGGTGATGATAATATAGTTATTGCTTCAAAAGAACTTTATTCCTCAAGCTCTTCGTCATGCACAGTGGCTCCAACTTGGACCACAATGTTGCTATCATCCTCGCCTTCAAACAATCACGAAAAATATAATTCAATGGCTACAAATAGATCTGAGATAATGCCTTTCTATCTATTTCTCTCTAATTCCTTTACTAACATGATAGCAAGCTTCCTCTATCAATCAAGCAGAGTATCATTCAAGTCCAATAAAATTAGGATTGTCTTCATCTTCACCTGCCAAAGAGCAAATCTTGCATTCTCAGCCAACTTCTTTATGTTATACTTCTTGGTTGTCAATCCTAGCTATAGACCTGATCATCGGACGAGTCAGGTATAGCATGGATCAGGCCTGTGCAAGCTTGACTAATTACTGAATTGCTAGAGCCTACCCTTTGTGATTGCCAGGTAGACTTAAGTGACTCACAAGCTACTCGTGGACCGTCGTAGGTATAGCTGTGGCCAGAAATATTTTGTTGAAAGAGAATGCGAAGAAATTTCAGGAATTATTATTATTATTGCTGTTGTTGTTGTTGTTATTATTATTATTATTATTATTATTATTATTATTATTATTATTATTATTATTATTATTATTACTACTACTACTACTATTACCATTTGATGTTCAATATACTGAATAACCTACATCAACTTTACATCTCGTCTCGGACTCTCGATTTTCTAGTCAAATAAATTGGGCCTATGGACTTGCGTGCTTACTGGCAATAAGAATTAGGTTTTGAAATAATAAATTCATTCAATCAGGTCTATGTGCTCGGACATGGTCCAATTTCTTACCTAAAACTGGCCCAAATAACAGCTAGGCTCGGGCTTTTTAGCTTGGTATGTCTCATGGGCTTTCTTTTGTGCCTAAACCAGCCCAAATATTCGTTGATTTAGTAGGCCCGTTGAACTATCGCCCTATAATCGGACCCAGCTAGCTCCCGCCGTTAAGTATACTTTATACTAGTTTGTTAGCATGAAGATGGTGACGTTCTCTCCAATGAATAGCAATAACAAATAGACTAATAAACGAAAAGAGCACACAAGCAAACAACCAAAAGAACACACAAGAGTTTATGTGGAAAAATCTGACAAGAAAAATCCACAAAGCAGACAGGAAACTTCATTAATTTTTGTTACAAAAGGGACAATATGCTCTAACTAGGGCACTAAAAAAGCACACACATAGAGATAGCTCAAAGTTTTTCTCTCATGCTTATTTGCTGGCCCTAAATATAGCCCTTACTTTTTATTTTAAAAAAAAGTATAGCCCTTGTATAGGAGATGAATTAGAGAAAATTTGTGCCTTTTCACATAATCTCAATTGGTTACGCCCTTTGCGTGATTCTAATTAGTTGCATTATTGTGTATGTTTCCAAGCTGTTGAAGTAAAAAGTTGAAGCTAAACAAGTTACCAAGTCAAAGAACACCAAGTTGAAAAACCCTTCTATGAGTTTCTCAAGTGTCATCCTTGAAGAAACATGTTTTTCATCTTGTAACTGACTAAACCAAGCAAAAAACAGAGATTTTGACTTCTTTTGCTTGACTCCATTTGTTCATCATCCAGTATTCGACTTATTCTTTGAGTAGTATGTTCGAGCCAAGATTTTCACATCTCTTTGCTTCCTAAGTAGACCAAATTGTATAGGTCCAATTGAATGGTCCCATCTTCACTAATCTTATTGTCAAACAAGTGCCTTAAGTCGAACATCTTCAACAGTGTAAGGGACACCCAACACCATACCTGGACGTTACTAGCCTAATTAGATCATATTTATGGCTAATCTGAAATACTATTTACAACATTATCATGAACCATCCACAGCACACACCACATGAAAGCTCAATCATCCTTTTCCAAAAAGCTAGTTGATTAATAAAAATTCACAATTACATGATATATATATATATATATTGATAGAAAACTACACGATATAGTTAAAGATGTGCTTTTTGTCACCAAAAAATATGTGGTTTCTTTTTGTAACAATGCTCGAGAGCTCTCATTCAACCTACTTGGATGCCCAAAGTAAAAAGGAGTTGACACAGAAAAGTACCAAACTTGAAATTAAGCAGACATATTTTTATAGGACAAGTTCATGGGAAACAAATAATATAATTCAAAATGGTACCAAATACTCACAACTTAAGTACCTTAGGTGCCAATACAAGCATGGACTTCAATGTCAATTCACGAAGAAATGCAGAAGTATCCGAAAAGCCAGTTGCAACATGAGGAAATATCTAGAAGAACATTTAAAAAAATTAATATTAATATTTCTAACAAATTTGTCAAATGTAAACCATTAAAAAAAACTTAATAAATAATAAAAGGCATAACAGAATCAATAATAGAAATACAGGCATTTGCATGATCACATACTTGTTCATCAACAACTTGAGATGTCAATGACTCTCCAAACTGGTCTATGTGTTGAAGAAGACTAACCCTAATAGCTCGGTCATTGGAGGCAAATAGCTTCACAACAGTAGGCAATGCCTATGGAAAGAAAAAGTTTAAATGTACTTTAAATACTCAAGAAATGTTATCTACCTTGAAAGCCAAGAAAAAACAACTTAACATCAATTATTAAGAGGCAATAAAAAAATTCAATGACCTTAACACTAAATTCTTCTGTTGGAAGCCAGGAACCCATTTTCAAAAATGATGTCAAGGCAAGAGCAACAGCTGAACCAAATTCTAGTGCAGAGGCTAACAACGGAAGCAACTGCAAATAGACAAAGAAAAGTTGCTTAGGTTACATACAATCTGATGTCACCTAGAAATCTGAAGTTACAACGATCAGTACCTTCTTAAGCACAATCTGGCGTGGAAGTTGTTCTGATAGGTTTGGAAGCTTCCGGAAAAAGGTGTCTTTTTCTACACTGTCCTTCAAGTTCAAAATTTCCATGAACTGTATGGTTTCCACCAATTTATTATGGAAATATTCTGATAAATAAAAAGTTATTAGTTACCTTAGCATTCCCAATAAAACAAGGACAAAGGATAAAAAAGGCCAACAATTGTCAATAAAAATATCAACTAATATAATCAAGTTGATAACAATAATTGTAGTAAAATACCATGCAAATGAACATAAAATAACCACACAATCTGAATCAGGGACAACAGTAGCAGAGAAAACTGTGATTCTAAAGGTTTTAAACAATAACAATTGGCTTACCACTGTTATCTATAAGCTTAGAGGGATTTAATCTGCGAGATGGCATAGAGCTCAACAACCTCTGATAATCTGGAAGGAGGGACTATCAAAAAATAACATATTAGTATTTCTGAATTGGAAATTTAAGTAACATAATTTCAAATGTAAAGCCAAAGGTTTCTCTTAAGAGCAAACAGAAGGAAACCACTAGATTTGTCTACATGTTCTTGAAATATGAAATATTAAAGTGAGTGCTGTGGCATGAATATTAAGGTCTTGGCCAAAAAAACCAGTTATAGGTACCAACCTTTGGAATAGAAGCAGTATTACGCAGTTCTTCTGTCTTGGACAACTTCATACCAGAAAAGAGCTCATATATCAGGCAGCCTAATATAAAACATCATTCAAAATTCAATGGAAGACAGAAATTAGACACAAAGTAAAAGGCGTTGCTAATTCATAATCCAATATTACTAAAGCAAGGGAAAAGAAAAATCAGTTACAAATTTAACAATTTTAACATCAGCTCAGAACCCCATTCAGCATGCTATCACAATGTAAAAAGGACATGCAACAGAAACGTGGTAATATACAAGAGAGACATTAGCTTAGTTTGGTAGGAAGATGTTTTGAGATTGGTTTGAATAATTTTAAGGATATATATATATATATATACAGAGAGAGAGAGAAATTTATTTCGATGTTATGATGTGAAATAATGTTATTTAATATTAACATTTGTGCTAGATGTGAGGCAAAGTTTATTGTTTTGATTGAGAAATATATAATGTGAAATAAAGCTTGATTTTTAATATTAAAATTTATGTAGATGTGCAATAAAATCATTTTTTAATGCTGAAATTTATGTAGAATGTGAAATAAATATAAAAAAATTAATGAGTGTGATTTTAGATTGGTTTTAGGGCGCTTTGGGGCCGGAAGCAAACATAAATGTAAGTTGCAAAAATTCAAACACATGTATCTGTTCTTATCTTTTGTCTATTTTTATCTTTTGTTTCTAATAAGTACGTGAATCCACATCAATAGGTTTACTAGATAGCATATTTGAAAACATACAATCATGCACATGTTATGTGCAGCAAAATAAATACATCCAAATAAAAGCGAGCACTGGAATAAACAAAAACCAACAAAGCGCCAAGTAAAAGACAAAAACTGCAAGAACCAACTCACCTAAGCCCCATGAATCAATTGCCCACGGGGGAGATTTTCTTATCATTGCCCAATCTGATTTTACCAACTCCATGGGCTTGTACTGTGACCCAACCAGCCACTCATATTGCTGCATTAAACATGAAAATCACAATAGCAATTTTTAGTCATTACAGAGAAGCGCTAGTCTTGGAAAACAAGAATTCCTTGCCCAAACAAGCTAAAACAACTTTAAAAAAATAATAAGTGATCTGTAAATGCTACATAGTTTGTCTTGAGAAAAGACACTGCATAACCAAAAACCGAGGCAGGGCTTGCATTGTTTGTAAGTTCCCACTTTCCCTCTCTCCCTCATTGAGACATGATTGTCTCGTCAACTTCTCAGTGGCTTTGATTTCATGCAGAAAGCAAAAACTAGCTTAACCACATGGAATATGTTATATATCTAACTGTCACTCGACTTAAAAAGCTAAAGCTTGTAGGTTATGACTTATGCATAATTTTATACTCTAATATACCATTTTATGCACAAGCTTAATTGGTTTACAGCATAGAGTTCAGCTAGTTCAGCATAGGTACTTTTGTGTAATAAATCTTGTGCTACAGATAATTGGGATCACCAGGATTTGACTTTGAAACCCGTAGCTCTGATACCATGTTAATACCTACTTATCATCTAACTGAAAAACTTAAGCTTGTACGTCATGGCCCATAAATAATTTTACGTTCTAACAAGATTTTCTCAAACCCTTCTCCTGCTCCACAACAAGACAAACTATCTAGGCCTTCTTTTACACCTGTCGACAAAGGATGATATGGCACAAACTCTTCTTTGTTTTTTATAGCATAAAAGCTTACGTTCAGCTCCCTTTCCTTCCTTTATAAAGGTTCAAGAGTGGAGAATCACCTACCCAAAAGAAATAGTAGAGAATCAGACAAATTTAGCAATCAAGCTTGGAAATTACATCAACAAAAGTCAGTGATGTCCTATCATACGTTGGGAAATAATGAGAAACTAATCGTAGCTTGTAGATAATTTGGCAAATGCAAATTTTAGGTGCTTATTAGTTGGATTTAAATCTTAGATTTGCAACTTTCTACCGAGCTCTAACAACTTTAGAGGAATTTCGAGTTCCAGGATGAGAGTAGAATTTCGCCCAAGGTTTTCTCCAAAACTTACATTCTTCAACTTCCTAAGCCTTCTCTTGGGCTCGATTGTCAACCTCCATGGCAAATGCCTTAACTCATCATCCTAAGATCAATCTTTCCAAGGTCCAGCCCCAACTTCTTTAAGAAGAGGTTGGTCCTTGATTGTTTGCATCAAATACTCAACTTCCTCGTGTTGCCTTTATATGGCAACTTCAAAGTGACTATGCTCGATAGTTTCAATAGATTGACCGATTTCTTCAAGTTGAGGCATACCCTAGCCAAGTCATGAACATGGTCGTAGTCATCGTTGGATCTTCTTTGTTCTCCTATAATGGAGACATTGGAGGAATTTGATGGTATCGACAACTTTATATAGTTGTTTTTGAGGATACTCTCAATGGGTGTTAGTTTTGAGTAACTAGGATCGATCCTCATATCATAAAGAATACTAAGGTGTTAGGTACTCCTAACATGCAAAACTATTATCTATAACAACAATAATAAAGCATTTATCCCACTAGGTAGAGTTGGCTATATGAATCCTTCTATTAAATAACAAATCCTCATTTAACTCTATGTATGTAAGATCATTTTTTATAGTTTTTTGTCATATCTTTTTTGGTCTTTTCTTTTTCTTTTCTTATATAAACAAGATTCAATAATCCAACTTTTCTTACTAAGGCTTCTATCGGCTTACGATTAATATATCTAAACCATATAAGTTGACTTTCTCGATGCTTATCTTTAATTAAGGCTACTCCAACTTTCTCACAAATATATTCACTTTTTGGTTTAGAGGCTGGACACATCAAATGATATAACTGCTATCGAATTTAATGGGAAGAAGTTGCATGTGGTGTCTTACTTCAACAAGGAAGTTTATATATCAAATCCAAAAGAAGAGATATGCAACACATGATTCATATTTAACAACATAGTTATGATTCATCCTTCGTCTGAAATTATTTTGCAAAATTGTGTCTGTACATCTTAGTAGACAAAGATCTCCATTGAGTGATTTTCTATTTGTGATGTCGAGAATGCACTAGTATAAATTTAAGGATCCATTGGAATACATACGTACATATATTTTGCACTAGTATACATACATATATATGCACAATCACATGTGTGTGTCTATACATATATATTTTTTTTGCACGTGTAAAAATATGCAAGTATTCATATATGCAAACATACACATAAACATGAGGTTATGAACTAATGAAAATACATAAAGCGCATTGAGTATGAAGCAACATTTATTCCCCAAAACCCACCAAAACTGTATGCTATAGTTTCAAGTCTAGAATATCTTGATGTATGTCATATTAACATTCCCCCTAGACTGCACAAGCTTCCTGTATTTGCATTTTGTACATCAATAAAACTAAAATTAACTAGAATCACAATCAATAGCACTCGAGTCTAGAATATCTCCATGTGTATCATATCAACATTCCCCCTAGAGTGCACAAGCTTCTTATATTTTGCATTTTGTACACAATAAAAACAAAAATTACTAGAATGACAAGCAAAAATGGAGAACACAAGGATGCAAAACAACGTAAGCAATTCTCTGGCATATTCAATTTTAGGGATAAAAGATAAAAATTGTGAAAATAGTTTGAATGTTAGACGTTCAATTTGATAAAAATATTAGTTCTTCATCAATTTGCATAGACAACACAAGCCATGCAACATATAAGATCTTCAATCGAAAAAACCAAGAATGTCTTTGTTCCAACACTTCACATGTGGTTTCTTCCAATGTTGAAATAGACGATAGACATCTTGAGGCAAGCAAAAAGCCCTGACTTTTTATTATTAGGCTTCCTAAATTTAGCTTTAACATTGTACTTTGAATGTAAATCTGAAACATATAAAGCATGTTTGTTTGTGAGGTTTAATTTAACAAAGTTAAAATTAAATTTGAATAGAGATATTTTTTTATTGAAAATTGTGAATGATGTGAAATAAAGTTAGTTATTATGTTGAGATATCTGAGAAATGTGATATAAAGTTAGTTTATTATGTTGAGATATTTGAGGGATGTGATATAAATTAGTTATTATGTTAGTAATGTGTGTAGGATGTGAAATCAAGTTAATTTTTAATATTAAATTTCATGTGTGATGTGATATGTCTGTTTAAAATTAAATCAAGTTAATTTTTAACTGTCAAACAAACGGGGCTATAATGGCCATAACAAACTCGCCACTAAGCCACTATATACTATGTAAATACATAAATTATAGCTAAAGGGTGGTCCACAATGGAAAAACTATTTTATTGGACAATTGGTTTTCCAATTAATACTGTAAAGGAACATGACATTTTCGGGACAATTAAAGTAATATAATCTAATGATGAAGTGTGCAACATTAAATTCATTGTCAACCATATTCAAGGGTTTCCAAAGATGTGCTGCAGCAAATTGATTGAAGCATGTTGGAGCAGTACCATAGTCGAAATAATCCTCACTTGATGGGATCGTTCTTTTGACTTTGGGAGGATTGATTTGGACTACTATGGAGCCTATTATAGTTAAGTTTATTAGAATGTGCTAGAGCCACTTTTGCACTACCATTTGGATGGATTCATTGTGTATAGCATAAGGTTTATTTGATCAAGCCTATTCTATTAAGCCAGTTATGTTTAATTTGGATTTTATTTATTTATACAAATGTTTATTTATCTGTGTTAAAAAATTTGTTAGAGTAACATCTTCTATTTAGGGTTGTGAAGTGAAATACTTTTATACTTATAGAGTCTAGAGTTTATCCGATGAATGAAATAAAATTACTCTTTATAATTCATGGAATTGAATTAAGTGATTTAAATCCCATAAGGAATGGGTGGTCTACTATGAATATTCGTAAACCCAAATTTTACTTTATTTTCTCTAGGCTTCCCTAATATATAAATTTTCCATCATTAACTCAAAAATTTTGTTGTTGTTTCTTTCTTCAATCATGTGCAACGCCTTTGGAACAAAAAACAACTTGTAAGCAGACTAGTATCTATTTCTTTTGTCTTCTGTTGTATCGACCTAGCTATGTAAAAGGGCATTGTAGCCCAATTGTTAGGTTGCATGCAAAACGGTGATATGTTTTAGTTTTACAATATTCTCAAGAAAAAAACTAAAAGTCATTAAATTTATATTCAAATAAAAAAAATTTAAGGTGAGGGCATTATTGGATGCCATAATTCATTTATGGTTCTTCACGTCACCTCCAACAAAACCCACGGACTTCAATATCGCACGCGGGAAAAAATGTGGATCCCACCTCCATCTCCAATGGGTAAGCTCCATGAATCATAAACAGAACAACGACCTATCTCCAGTAGCCTCCTACAACAATATACCTCATCACGTAACTTCACGATCATTAGAGATTTGTTGGATCCATCTTCTTCCATGGAAACCATTCCATAATGCATGGTAGCAACAAGTCCAACACTTCTGTGTAATGATCCGAACACCATACTACTCCAATTCTTTGGATCAAATATATCTTTCTTTCTTGTTCTTTCAAATGTTCACTTGATTTCTTCACCTCTATTGGATTCCTCCAAACAAGTGGACCATAATCTTACATAAGAGATCATTATTGTTGGATTTAAATCATGTAGGTACCGTAGAAATTCTCCCAGAAAGATTAGATAACTCTAAACCATTAAGTAAATTATAAATTATCTTCAATCTATAGGAATTTCAATAATTTAATGGGTTACTTTGTGGCATCTCTGCTTGTTGATTGTTACACAATGTCCTCTGCTTTTCTCTTCATTCCCTTCACAATAAAATGCTATAAATTGTCCCATTAACCTCTACATGCACTCCTCATCCACATCAATCAAATTTCCAAACTATCATTTAATCATTTACATGCAATGATTTGTGTGACAAAACATCAATCAGAAGATAAATGGCAACTATAAACAATAATCAACAAAACAATGTTGCATTTGTTCCTCTTAACTAAAAAGAAGAAGCTGACAAATATTTAAACTTCGACCTATTATTTGGCAAACATTTTATGCACAAAATCCCACATATAAATCAAAAATGACTGGTGGCGCTTCAAGATCTGGTTGAAAGAATATGAAATTAGTATAATACCAAATAGATATCTCTCATAGGCATACTACTTTAAGAAAGGTATGTAACATGGAGACAGTACATACAACAAAAGTCAAACACCCTTAAATGAATAGTGAAATCAATTGTATGCAAGGAATTCACACCCCTTCTGCAAATAAGTTCAAGCTTCCATTAATACAAAATACAAATTCCTAGTATTTCAACAATTACCAAGAAAACTAAACATAATTGGACCTTGCTAATAAAACCAGGTTATATTCAATTTAACCTGATCACAAATAAAACTAAAAGCATTCAGCATACATTCACAACAATCACGCCATGAGTAGTAATAGCGCCACAATAGAAACCACGTCTTATAAGGTTTGTTGCAACACCAAGGCTTGTCTTCGCATACAATCTCTGCTGTGATAATACTCAAGAATTCTATACTAAAGAAATATGCAGCATTTCATGTAAGAGAGGGAATTTGGTGATTTTAGACTGTATGGTACTTGAATCAAAATCAAAAAGCATAGTTGCAATGCCAAAGAAAGAAAAACTAAAGAAAATTAGGACATCTACAACCATAAAATGTTATGCACAGCCTATGCCTTATGAAGAAATAATGCCAACTTCAGATCTTTATGAGAAACTGAGTTCCTATGATGCCAATTTGGGCATGCGATAAAAAACTGGACCTACCTATTAACATAACATTGGAGCTTTAGACAAGCACTACAACTAGAAGTACTAACTGCAAATACAGGAAATTCAGAATTGTCTTCAGAGGTAGAAAGCGTAGATGATATACAGATATAAGATACCAGCATTGAGCTATTAGATGCTTCATTATTCCCATCAAACTCAGAGAGGACATCAAAAGCATGCAGCTTCCAGTCCAATGTTTGTGTCACTACAACACTGGCCAAGCATACGTTTCCATGAACCTGAAATCATGTAATGTAAACATAGAAACAATTACTACAAGATCATATTGGGTAAGGAAATTGTCGCTTTGGAAAGCATTCTACAGTATTCTATTTTATCAGGCTTGCTCTTCATCCACATATAATAGCACATGCTGTAGCTATCATAACTTTCACATCAATAACCTTCTCACAAGTATCTAGGGTCAGCTAGATGAAATTCTTTTCCGTTATTTATTGAAGTCAAGTTCAACCAATGACGTTAATTGTAGCTTATCCAAATCTTTGGTAAAAACTATAACTAAATTATCTTTTGCTTTACTCTTTTTCTTACCATTCCGATAAGTTGTCTAAACATCTTATAGGTGCATCTTTTACTTCATTGTATTCGTTTATATCACCTACTTCTCTAATAAATAAATTCATCTTAGGGTCTGTTGTACATGTTCATATCACCTACTTCTCTAATCATTAAAATCTCATCTTAAACAAAATGTTACTCCCTACATTTTCCCAAATGTAATTATAAAGCGAGAATCAAAATAATAATAATAATTATATAATACTTCGTTCTTTCTAGTCTTCCCACAAATGCATCTCAACAGTTTCTTTTCATGTTTCATAGGAAGAGATCTATTTATTAGGATGCATCCAGGTTTGCATAACCAACCTAACCTGATTGTTGTTTTACAAAATTACCTTTGAATCTACTCGGTATTCTTTTACCATATAATACTCCAAAAGCACTTCCCTGTTTGAGCTACCCATATTTAACTCCACTGGTGATGTCCTCATTTATAACACTATTTCATTAAATAATATATTCATGAAACACCTGTCATTATCCATTGATGACTATCAATTTCAACTCACAAATTTACAAACCCTGCATTCAATCTTTGATCTTCTATTTCTAATCCTCCAATCTTCTAAAATAATTCACCACTATTTTAACCTCTCATTTCCACACTTCGGCTAAATGAGCAAAACTAATTAAGGTATTGTTGTTTAACAATTTTTATAATTTAAATTTAATATAATAAAATTAAGAAAAAATTTGATACTTGGTGTAAACCTATTACTATCAGAAATACTTTGTATGAATTGCAAGTACATCTAAAAATTACTCCATAATAAGTACCTTGAGAAATTTAGAGTATTTCTAAATATACATATTTTCTCCTCAAAATTCACCAAATTATTTGTGGTAGTACTCAATCATAACATTGTCAAAGCCAATTATAATCATATGAAGCTTTTTACCTCTTTTTTTTTATTAACAGTTTTAAGAAAATAATGTCATTGTTAATCTTCTGAGCATAGTTTGAAATCAAGTTTAAAAAGATATGCTCATATGCATGAGCTTTTCCTCGGTCATTTTCTGTACCTCACTCTCCATAACTTCAATATATAGTGAAAAGGCTATATTTCTTAAAACTACTATAATTTTGAACATCTCTTTTTTTTCTGACCGCATTGATATTTTTCTTCTCTTCATTTAGGTCCTATTTGATGTGAGAGCCAAAATCAAGACCAAAATAATACTAAGATAAAAAATAATAATAACAATAATAAATAAATTTTTATTATATTCTACATAAACTCTAATATAAAAAAATATTATTTTATTTTCATACTCAGTTATTTTCAATAACGCGCCGTTGTCGGGTCCCAAGTCCCGGATGAGAAACGCGGAGGGTTGCGTTTGGCAGTCGACAGCTAGCGTAAAACTTGTCGAATCAATCATGACTCGGTTATTTTCAATAATATTATCAACTTTATTTCACATTCTAGATTAAAATATTTCATTCAAGTATTTTAGTCTAGAATGTGAAATAAAGTTAATAATTTTATTAAAAATAATTGAAAATATAAAATAAAATAATTTTTTTTTACATTAGAATTTATGCAAGATGTAATAAAATTTTATTTATTATTATTATTATTGCTTTTTAATCTAATACCATTTTGGTCCTAAGTTTGGTCTTCGCGCCAAATAAGGTCTTAGTTAGCATCCACAAAAAAAGTAGTATGGCATAATGTTCCCATAATTCTTAAAACCTCAACAATCTTTTCATGTGGTTGTAAGAATTCATCTTCTTAAGTCGAACTCAACTTCTTTTTTTAAATTAATCTTGAGTTTACAAAAGAATTTTTATCATTTTGATCTTCTAAATAGCTATTTGTTTAGAACCATAAATAATTTAGAACCCTAAACATTTTTCATCTTTTTGTATTGAAATATATGCATATCCCTTAATTCTTCTTCAATTATATAATAAACTCTCTATTCTTTTATTCGTTTATTGTACAACTTAACCCCCGAAATCTTCTAAAAATAACATATTTAAGCCTTTTTCAAGATTTTTGAAAAATATTTTTCACTAATTATGATTATTTGAATGTTTATTACCAATGACATATATATATATACAAAATATTATAAATATATTTGTAAATACATGTATGCCGCTAGTTTTATTTTTAGAAAATTTGGAGGGATTTTTTCTAAACTAAAATCATGCGCCTCACTCTTAATATATCTATACTAGTGAACATGCCTTGTGACTTCTTATCCTTCGCTTAATTTTTTAAAAAATTTCTTCCTTAAAGCTATTACTTCAGATATTCAAAACATACAAGCAGAAGCCTTGAACAAAGAAGATTAAAACTACAACATCACTATAGAGAACAGACACACAAAGTCAAAGTGAAAGTTCATACAAGTTTGCAATCGTTATTCAAAAAGCTCACGGCTTTAGTTATCTGGTGTAGTCCCCAGGCATAGTACTCATCCCTGCATTAATCATTCACTTTAGTTAAACAAAACAAGAATAGAGCCAGCTACTTAGAAGACCAGAGAGGCACAAAAGTGATCCTTCTACTCGATGGACATTGTAGAAGTAATATGTAGGATTAATTTATGAACATAGGCATCCAAGTTATTGCAGAATGATTGCAAAGCTCTTTTTTGAAGAGACTGTCATCCACTTTTCATAATCAAAAGGCGTTTAACAATGTTAATTCCAATAAAAAGTGCATGAGAGCAAATTGTACATAAGCTAAGGACAAGGTAAATCAAACAAATCAAAATAGCTGACCATCTCATGGTCAATAATAAATTGACATGAAGTCCTCTTTCCAAGGAAACATAAACTAAGGACTTGTAATATAATCAACTGGATAAAAAAAACATGGCATAGAAATAGTTTATTCTCTTTGATGATGAAAACAATCTTTCATCACACTCCATTTGGTCTTCAGTACTTAAATTGTAACAGCTAAGACTTCACTAATAAAGAAAAGAAAACAAGAAAAGTAAAAGATAAAGAGGAGGGGGGAAAAAAGAGAAGCATAACCACTTTGTTCAGGCATATATATATATACAATTTTTGAACATCTTAAAAATCCTTTTCAAAAAAATAATAAACATAGATTTCAAATGTTCAATATTGCTTCCTAAATGCTGCTGAAACAATATGCAATAAGGTTTATCAAGAGAATGTATCAAGTCAATATAAAAACAAGTAAATCATCACTCAGAAGTACCTCACAAGCTTCTAAGAGTTAGCAAAACTGAGAATCAGTATCCATAACCGGGAGATATATACCTCTGTGTACCATCTAAACTCAACTCCCTTATCTTCTCTGAGAGAGGCATGACAGGTTCAGTTACAATGTAAATAGTATGCTTTGTCATAGAACCATCGATAACTTCACTCTCAGTACTATGAAGGAAAGATAGTATATTTGGATGTCTGACCTGCAAGCAAAAACCATAGACCCATGAAAATATAAAAGGAAATGAATTCATAATGGAACTAATAAATAGCTAATTGGAGATAACTGGCTCTTGAGAATACCATAGATATATAACTCATAAAGTTCCCAAATAAATTCAAATAAAATAAAGAAGGTTAAAAAAGAAAATATGCAACTTTTGATTATCAGATTTATACCATGCTTGAAAGGAGTATACTTATCATCTTTGCAAAAGTAGTCAGCACTTTAATAATGGACAAGAAAATTACTGAATGAAAAATGGAGGTCATTCTGATACCAAGAGTGGAGCTTACAGTGCGTAATCTCTTAATACCATTTCGACCAGCAATCAGGTGACCATCCTGACTGCTACTCCCTGATAGAGAAAATATTGACACCGGCGAACCATCATCCTGTTAGAAAAGATCCTGTGGTCACTAATCAATTCAAAAAGCAAGGAATATATATATATATATATATATAATCACAATATTTTTTCATGTTCCACTCACATTACACAACCGAGATGCATGAATGTCAAGAACAATAAGAATGGACCTGTCATTCTCAACTTAAGTTACAAATATATATGAAGCTAACGCAAAAACTGCTATGTAAAATACCAGATAATCCGGGCGTAATAAAACATTCTCTCCTCATTATTACCAAGTTAAAATCTAAGCAGTTCAACAAGTTCCTTAAAACTTATAGCTATGGATTCAAAAGGAGGAGGTGACGATATTTAGTGCGAATTAACCTAGATTAAAAAAAACATCATTTATAACTTGCTGACCTCGGTATGCCCGTACTTATCAACTTAGTTTCGAAATTCAGGAACACCAAGTTTCCAGCAGTGCCTTATATTGGATTCCAAAACACTATATCTACTCTTTCATCGAATAATTCAAACGAACTGATGAAGATCGTGAAGAAAAAATGATTCATCAACCATTTAGGCATTCACCCTTCCAATTCTGAATAAAAATGCAAGTTTCCGTATGGAAAATCCATAAAGAGCGGAAAAAGAACTATACTCGACTGTATATTCCCCGTAAAGATTGATCATGATTCAAAAAATAAACAGACGGGAGGAATGAGATTTGTGAATAGAACCTTGGAAGTGCCACGATAGTGAGTCCAAGAACCCCAGGCAGAGGAGTAGGGTTCACCAATATTGTACGGCAGATCCTTTATTCCAGCACCAGATCCGACCACCACTCCCTTTAGAAATTTGAACATTTTTTTGCCCGGTGAGCGTCGAGAGGAAGATGAAGAGCTTCCGGGGTCTGGGAGGAGGCTGGCAGTGAAAGGTAGGAAGAGGCAAAGCAGTAGATCGAATCAGTAATTCGATATCGAAAAAGAGGGCCTGGGTCTAAGCGCAAATATAAAAGGAACGGTCCTGATCAGAGAAGTAGAACTGCCGGTGCTCGAAGCCTCCGCCATCCGGTGACCATCGGCATGGGCAATGGTAGGCCTGAGGAACTTGACCTAGTTTGCATTCTGAAAACAGAGCTAAAATCCTTTTAAAATAATAAAAAATCATGGATAAGTTACAACTAGGTCCCAAATTAAGGCTTAATATCAAACTTTTTATAATTTCAAAAAAATAACATATAGGTCCCTGAATTTACAAAAAAATTATCCAATAAGTTTTTTTATTTTATTACTAATTTAAAAAAAAATCTAAATTGCCCTCACTTCTCTCGTCTCTCTCCCTCCAATTAGCGGAAAAGCCAGTTGTAAGTGGAGTGGCGACGAAACCATCACCGAGGAAAGAGCGGGAACTCCCACCACCTCCTCCCCCACTCCCTATCTCCCCTCGACAGTAGTTGCTCTTCCGCCTCTCTTGCCTCCAGCTGACGACGGAAGAACAGTGCAACCACCATTCGTTGGAGAAGAGGGGGGCACCCACCCCCTCCTCCCTTTTTCTCTCTCTCTAAAAATCTCTCTAGATTCAAAGAAAGATAGAGAAGAGCTAGTGACATCTCTGTTGTCACCTTGTCGGTAATCGACTTCTTCATTATTGCCAGCAATAACGAAAATTGATGAGAAAGAGGGAGAACAATTTGGGTATTTTTTAAAACTTTAATAATAAAAATATAAAAAAAATTATTTTATAATTTTTTTATATTCAGTAGCTCAGATATTAATTTTTTGAAATTATAAGTCTGTATTATATTAAAGTCTAAGGCCCTATTTCTAATTAAAAATATTATTTTATTTTTTAAAAAAATAAAATAATATTTTATGTTGTATTTTACATAAATTTTAATATTAAAAAAATATTTTATTTCAAATAATAAAGATAGAAAAATTTAATAGTCTTTTAAAATATATAAATTATTTAAATTAATTAAAATAATAATTAAATTTACCTTTTTTATCTGGACAAGCTAACAAAAAATATGAGATTATAAATGAGGAATCAAAACCATCTTTAAAAAAAAAATAAAAAAATAAAAAAAAAAACTGCACATCTTTGTAACCATGGGACCAAAAATAATTTTTTTAAAAATTAGTACCAATTTGACATACTTTCTAGACCTCAGGGTCCGTATAGAAGTTTCCCTAATTTTTATTACTTTTGGGGAACTTTTATTTATGTGAAGCCCGTATTTCTTCCAAATCCATCACCATGCGCGGAAAAATCACCCCCTTTTTCCTCCTCTTCTTCTCCGTCATCTTCTTCTTCGCCCATCCTCATCCCCTCGACCCTCTCACCCCTTCCGAAATCTCCTCCATCCGCCGAATCATCAGATCCTCCCCATTCTTCTCCTCAAAACCCCTCGCCTTCCATTATGTCGGCCTCGACGAGCCCGACAAACTGGCCGTCCTCTCCTGGCAATCCAACCCCTCCGCCGCCCCTCTGCCTCTCCTGCGAGCCTTCGTGATCCTCCGCTCCGGCGGCCGCACACACGAGATCTCCGTCGACCTCACTAACAGCTCCGTCGCCTCCCACCGCTTGCACACCGGCCACGGCTACCCCATGTTCACAGTGGCAGAGCTGGCAGCCGTATCTTCGTTGCCCTTCAACTACACTCCCTTTGTCGAGTCGGTGAAGAAGAGAGGAGTGGAGCTCAAAAACGTCATCTGCACCGCCTTCGCCGCGGGATGGCACGGCAACGCGAAACAGGGTAGGAGGGTGGCGAAGGTGCAGTGCTTCGTCGCCGGCGAGACGGTGAATCTCTACATGCGGCCTCTTGAGGGGATAACGATGGCAGTGGATTTGGAGGCCACTGAGATCATCAACTACGTTGACCGGCTCGTCGTGCCGGTGCCGGCAGCTGCGGGGACCGACTACCGAGCTTCCCGGCAAATGCCGCCGTTCGGGCCTAGGGCGAAGCCGGTGGCGGTGGCGCAGCCGCAGGGGAAAGGGTTCGCAATTGACGGCTGTGTTGTCCGATGGGCGAACTGGGAGTTCCACATGGGTTTCGACGTGTGGGCCGGCCTGGTGATCTCGGCGGCATCGGTGGTCGGCCCCGGCGAGGACAGCGGCGTCCGACGGAGCGTTCTGTACCGGGCATTTGTGTCGGAGGTGTTCGTTCCGTACATGGACCCGTCGGAGGAGTGGTACTACAAGGTGTTTTTTGACGGCGGGGAGTACGGACTCGGGCCGTACACGGCGTCGCTGGAGACTATGATCGACTGTCCGGCGAACGCAGAGTTCATGGACGGATATTACGCCACCGGAGACGGCTCTCCGGTGAAAGTTAGCCGTGCGTTCTGCGTATTCGAGCGCTATGCAGGGGATACTTCTTGGCGTCACACGGAGACCTTGATTCCCGGCGAAGTGGTAATCCATTATGCTCTACATTTATATATATTTATTAAAAATTAGAATAAATTACCATAAAAAATAGAGTAAATTACTTCTGAGTCCTCATACTTCAATTGATACATGAAGTTGATAGGACTTCAAATTGGTCCATAAATTATAAATTTTGTCACGTAGGTCGCATTGAGTGCTTAAAACTAAACCCTCAAATTTTGTGTCTCTAACTTCGTTTGGTTGAGTTTTTTTGGATAGAAAAAAATATATTTTATTTTTTAAGTTTAATGAAAAAAAATTTATTTTAATATTAAAAAGTGTGTAAATATGAAATACTTTAAACTCTAATATTTGTATCTGTATTAGATGTAAAATAAAGTTAATTTTTATAATTAAAATTTGTATTAAGTAAAAAAAAAATTCTTGAACTAAACGAGACTTAAGAGAGACATAAGAGGTCAAATTCAAATTAAACTCTTAACTTCAAACAGCTAAAAACTTAAAATTTACAAGTTTAAAGCATTTTATTAATCTCATAAAGTTTCATAAAAGTTTTTAAAATTCATATACTAATCTCATAATAACAAATAATTTATTACAAAAATAATTAAAAATTCAGATAATTACCTTTTTTTCTTAATTTTAGTTTTTTTACTGAAAAGTGTTAAATTTATATATAATTTGTTTAAATAGTGAAGTCAATATAACTAAATAAATAAAAATATTACTAATAAGTTTCCATAAACTCACTCTTATTTCAAAGATATAATATATATTTTTATATATATTTATATGTTCGTATATAAAAATTATTTAATTTTTATATCGTAGAAACAACTTTAAATACTTTTTTTTAATGGTAAATATTTACATCTAAAATATTGTGGAAATTTATTGTTTGTACTTGTCATTTTGTAATCAAACTTTATCCATTTTTTCTTAATTTATCTTATTTTGTTGTGTTTTTTTTCCCTAAAAGGATTATGACAATATAGGTTAGCTAGGAGAATGTATTATTTTAAGTTTGGCTCAAATCTTTTGAGAGCTGGGGCTTAAAAATAAAATTTTAAAACTCACCTGAAAAAACTTGATTTTGACAACTTTTGAGTGATTTTCATCGAAATTGATTCGAAAAAACTATTGAGCTTCGATTTCAATCGAAACTTGGTAGTTTCGATAATTTTCGTTGAGTTTCTGTCAAAAATTATCGAAAACTAGCCAAATTACTAAAACTCAGTTGAAACAATAGAAACTCATCACTCTTCAAAAAATAATATTTAATTATTATTAATATTAATAAATTTAATTTTAAATTTATTAAATTTAAGTAATTTATACAAAAATTAAAACTGTTAATATTGAAACAGTCAAAACTGTTAAAATCGATACTTTTATATTTTGTAATTGAAATTTAAATTGAAATTGAGTTTTAAAATCTTGCTTAAAAATTCATGGTGTTATTATATTATGAGTTTTTATTTTGTTCGGGCTGACTGTTTAAGTAATGGACCCGAAAACTCTATCAGGTCTAGAGTAGACTCAAACTTAAAAGAATAAAATTAACTTCATTAATTAATTTAATATTTAAGTTGATATTTAAATATTAAAAAAAATTATAAATATTAGAAAATTTGACTCCATTAAACCTACTCAAATTTTAATTTCAATAAAATTATTTGCATAATTAAATAGAGTATTCAAATTTAGGAAACACAATTGCTTCGAATATCTTATATCATATAATTTATAGATATTCACAACAAATCATATATATAAATAAATTATTATACTATTTAATTACAAATCTTATTTTTTAAACTTATTTTGATTTTAATTTTTGTCAAATATTTAATCATTTTAATTTAACTCAAAATGATCGTAGTGTCAAAACATTTTATTTTTATATTAAATTTTCAATAGAATTTGGAGTTTATACACATTTTTTTGGCATGCTGTACGATCGTACTATTTTGGCCCCACCGGTTAGTGAACGGAATATTTTTTGATCACATGTCTAATATAATATTTGATTATTTGAGTAATATGATCATTGTAAAATATAATATTTGAATTAAATTGTGATTAAAATATTATGTCATTGATAGTGACATATAATGTGCTGGAGGAATCTTTTAATTAATTTTTTATTTATTTTTTTGATATTCAATTTATTTTTTATTGTTAGTGAATGGTGATGCATATTAACTGCCAGGTGACCGAGGCTAGAGAGGAGGTGAGCTTAGTGGTGAGAACGGTGACCACGTCAGCAAATTACGACTACGTCTTTGACTGGGAGTTTAAGACCAGCGGCTCCATCAAAATTTCGGTAATTTTTTTTTTATTTTTTCCGTTTGTTTAATTATAAAATTAATACTTTTTTATAGAATTTATAATTTTAATACTGGATATATATATATATATATAGTTAATTTTTTTTAAAAAATTAGATAATGATAAATTACCTTTCAAATTTTGAACTAGAAAATAATATCATATAGCTTCATATTTTTAAATTTTAATATTTAAATCTTAAAAACACTTTTTATATATCAATTAGAGTTTCTCTTATTTTCTCATTCAAAATTCTATAAAATATTTTTTTATTCTGTTGCTGGAAGTCCCACTTATGCATCTCTCTCCTCTCTTTTTTTACATCGTCTTTTACTCTCCTTTTTGTAGAGAGAGAAAAATAGGTCGTAATAGTATAAAAGTAAAATTAAAATATTTAATTTTTTTTATTATTTTTTCATGTATTTTTTACATAAGCATTTTAAATAAACTTACATGAGCAATTTAACATTATTTCATGAACTTAGCTCATGTTAAAAATTTAAAAATATAGAATAATGTGATATTATGTCTTATTTTTAGAATTTGTTTGACAAATAGATCAATTTAATTATACTATAAAAATTGTAAGGTTAGTAAAAATATCTGTATATATTAAAAATTATGTAATACGTGAAATAAATTTAATAATTATATTAAAAATGAAGAATATAAAATAAAAATTTTATACTAAAACTTATATGAAATGTGATAAAAAAATTTATTATTAAATTTTTATAATAAAATAATAATTTTGGTCAATGAAGGAATTAAGTAGACCCTGATCTAGATGTAATCTATTCTATGAACAATGAATGTGCAAAGATTTGTTAGCTCATGAGCCACGAATAATATATTTTTGGTGAAACGTCTGGTAATCCCAATAAATGTTTTTAAATTTTGAATTTAATTAAAATTTTTATTGTGGAATATAAATAAAAGATAGTTTTTTTTTCTATCATTGACATTATTGTCACATGAAAATTTTAAATTATTTATTGAAAATATATAATATTACTCATAGTTTTATTCAAATTTCAATTATAAATTCAAGTTAGAGAAAATTAATCGATAAATTTGTATCTTAAATTGAACAAAGTTTTAACAGTTATAATTAAAATTTTATATCACTTGTATATTGCAATATATCAAACATATGTGCTGTGTTATGTTTGCTAGAAAAAATATTTGTTAAGATAAATAAAAAATTAATTAAAAGTTGAATCGAATTAAGATTAACTCGATTTAAAAAAATCAACTAATAAGTCACTTTTATGGATTCGTATTTTGGCCAATCTAATTTTGAACTGAGATAGATTGAAAAATAATAATAATTTGTATATGCATCAATTAACTTTATTATATTAAGTTTTAAGTAATGATCTAATATATGATTGGACTAAAAAAACACATAAATATCTTAGGTTTCAAGATTTTAACTAAAAGATTGAAAATTAATTAAAAGTGGGATTGATTTTTGCTTAGATCCAGTTTCTTATTAATCTAGCTTAGATCACGATCAAGTTGACCGAACTCTCTTGTCTAAATTTTGAATCAAATTGAGTTTTGAGCCGATGTAAAATCGCTCGAGATCTCATGAAAACGACAAAATAATGTAACATGTAAATAGGTTGATGGGTCGAGATTGATCTGAGTTTAAATTTTCCTCAACCTAAATAGCTTCATGATTTAAAATTAACTCGATTATTAAACGAGTCAAAAATAATAACCCAAATTTGAATCTTTTAATAAATAGGTTGGGTCGACTCACCAACATGAATCATTAGAAAGAATGAAATATGCTACCCGAGCTTGGCTTGATTCGATTAGGTATAATTTGAATTTTACTTATTTAATAAATGAGTTAAAATTTATGACATATATTTGAAATTCTTGTGTCGAATAATGTACGACCGCCTCTCATAACTCGCAAAAATTATATAAATTAACATTTGTCAAAAGAAAAAGAACATGTAAACATTTTATATATTTAGTTCAAGACATTCAAATTTATATGCAATTTATCTCTCACTTGAGTTAGGGGAATTTATACGGGGGATTTACATACAGAACACTGAATTCATCACAAATTACACATTTCACCATCTTTTAGTAAATATTACATATATCACACTCTGCTTATGGGTTTTATATTTCTATTGTAACAATAGAAATGTAAAAAGAGTGTAATATATGTAATATTTACTAAAAGATGGTGAAATATGTAATTTGTGATGAATTCAGTGTTCAGTATGTAAATCCCCCAATTTATATTTATCACCTTTGAAGAAACCTATTTATAGGCAGCTTTTAAATCAAATATTTATATGTAGAATCTCATAAATTAACTATATATTTACAAGTAATATTCTCTTTTTTTAATATGAATTTATGAAAAGTACTCCCACACTAACTTTTATTTATTATTTTAATCCAATTAAGATTAACACATATATTTAGAATTACATTTAATCTGTTTCAAGAAGTCTCACAATAATAGAGTTATGAAAAAAAAAGAGATTTTAAAAATAAATAAAAAATTAAAATAAAAGAATTTAAAAAAATTGAGATAAAAAATATAGATGGCAAATGAAAGATTAGATGTATTTTTGGTTATATGCGTTAATTTTAATTATGTTAAAATAATAGATAATAAATAAAAATTAATATACAGTTAATGTTCGTAATTTATTTATATTCAAAGATGTCTTTAAATATTTGATTTTTCGGATTATTATCCCAAATTTTAAGTTGATTTCACTTGTTGTTACTCTTCAGGCTGCACTCACAGGAACCTTAGAAGTGCGAGCAACAGATTACACCAACGCCGACCAGATCTCCGGCGAGCAGTACGGAACGCTGGTGGCACCCAACACCATCGGCGTCCTCCACGACCACTTCATCACCTACCACCTCGACCTCGACGTCGCCGGCCCGCCCAATTCCTTCGTCAAGGCCAGATTCCGGCCCGCCCGGACCGGCGGCGGCCCCCGGAAGAGCTACTGGACCGTGGCAGCGGAGACGGCGAGGACGGAGGCGGATGCACGGGTGAAGGTCAGCGCGGGGCCGCCGGCTGAGCTGCTGGTTGTCAACCCGGCGGCAAAGACGAAGCTGGGGAACGCCGCCGGCTACCGCCTAATACCCGGCGCGGCGGTGGCGACCTCGCTTCTTAGCGACGACGATTACCCGCAGATTAGAGCTTCTTTCACGAGGAAGCAGCTGTGGGTGACGCCGTACAACAAGAGCGAGAAGTGGGTCTCCGGCCTTTACGTTGACCAGAGTCGCGGGGACGATAATTTGGCGGCGTGGAGCATGAGGTAATTAAGTCAATCATATTATTAGGGTAAATTACATCCAGGTCACTTAGTTTTAACGACACAGTCCAAATTATAATATGGAGCCCTGAATTTTAATAAATTATCAAATTATTTTTTTATTATTTTTTATTTCTATTTTTTTTAAAATTACCATTATATCCCTCCCCTTTCCCTCGCCTTTTGATAGACTCCGGAGAAGAGAGAGGGAGGGATATAATAATAATTTTTAAAAAAATTAATAATAAAAATAAAAAAATAAAGAACTATTTGATAATTTATTAAAACTCAAAGATCTTTATAATTTTAAAAATATAGATTTATATGTTATTAAATATTAAACTCAAAAATCTGTTTGTAATTTATTTTATTATTATTATTATTTGCATCAGATTAAACAATTAGTTTAGTAGTTATTTATTTCAATATTATCATATATAATATTATATTAAAAAAATTTAGTTCAACGGTATCTCTGTATTATTTCATAATATTTAAAATTTTTATTTTATTTAATATTATTTATTAAATGTCATAATATTTATATGTTATTTTCTAAGCGATAATTCTATAATTTTTTAAAAAATTATCTAAAAATATAGGCAAATCAAATATTTTTTTTTAAATAACATAACATAACATCAAAATAACATTGAACCAAATGCCTCCTTAAATATTTAACTACATATAAGTCGATAAATAATTAGTAGATCTCTGTATTTAAGTATCTCATGCATGTGTCCTTTTTTATGAACTCGATCGGATTAGACGAAAAAGTCAACATGGGTTCTTGTCATAAATTTTGTTTCATTTATTACTTAATCTATAGTTGGGTCGATCGTGTTTGAGATACCCATAAGTGAGCGTTTATTCAATAAATGGGTTAGGACGTTGCGTTGCTTATCAAACCCATTTTCTCCGATCCCACTTACGCTATCCTAATTTGCATTGAAATCGCAATTCTTTGGTGCAAATTAACTTAATATTTGATGCGAGTTAAATTCCTTTTTCTATTTAGAGTTATTACTAAAGCCAATCATTCTCAACCGAATAGTATACATTTATAAGAATGTAGATCTTAATTCATTATTTTTTGTCGTGATATTCTTTGATTACGTTATCTAATCTCTTCGAGTTTCAGAATCAGCGACATTTTGGAGATACTATCTTATTTTCTCTTCTATCTATTCTGATTAAATTATGTAAAAAGAAAAAAAAGAAGCACTTGTGTTGAATAATTTCTTTAATTATTGATGCCCAGGAACCGCGCGATTGAGAACACTGATATTGTGTTGTGGTACACGATCGGCTTCCGTCACATTCCGTGCCAAGAAGACTTCCCGGTGATGCCGATGCTCGCCGGCGGCTTCGAGCTCCGGCCGTTCAACTTCTTTGAGACCAACCCATTGATCAAGACCGTTCCTTTTAGTAAAGGGTGATGCTTAATGATCAGTAGCTAACTCTATGGTTAGTCTATTCAGTAGAACTTTAAAATTTATCTTTTTTATATGTTATTATGTGAAATAAATACGGCATGAGGTGGCATAATAATTTACCTAAACATCCTATTAGAAGTATGTATGCATTTCATCACATATAAACAGCATAATACGAAATGTGAGACCATCATAATATTAAATAAAAATTCAATACAGTAAGAATATGAAAATATCAATCATGAATAATAATAATTCGTATATATTAGAACCTTTTCTAACACCCTTTGTCGAACAGCAGCTCAACAGCAGCCCCTTGCCGAACAGCAGCTCAAAGAAATATCACAAGATCGTACCATCCGTACTACTGTGTCAATTCAGCATTTAAGACAGCATGGGAGCCCACTCTCTAATCGTCCTTTGCAGGAGTAGGTGTCAGATGTGGCAGACTAAACCTACTATGTCCTCTCCTTTCCAAGCTATAAATAAGAGGGGATTGCTCTCTCTAAAGACCCTTCCTTCCTTTCTCTCTCTTTCGGCCTGAGCTGCCCCTCTCTCTCTATCCCTCTTGTACTCATTAGGTCTTTATTTAGAGATCAAGCTTTGTAAGAGTAGATTCGATTAGTGGATTCAAATCGCCTGGACGGTGTCGTGGTTTTTCCTCTGGACACTCGAATTTCCACGTAAAAATTGTCATCACATTTCTCTCTATTGTGACGCATTTTTTACATCAACAATATAACTCGCCTTATAAAGTTAATTCATTTTAGATCATTTTTTTTATCATCTTAAGTGCTCTTGTTTTTTGTTATATCGCCTCCTATGCCTACATATGCAGGGTAGCCTTCAACACGACTACGATCAACAAGCCAGTATAATTATAATCATGAATCCAGTTTGTCATACACTCAATATAGTAGACTCCGACTATATTCTACTAGTGGGTTAGCCCTCAATATGACATCTACTATTACGAATCGAAACATATTATTTTTAATCTATTCTCACATTTTTAATTCGATCCTTTAATTTGAATCTACTTACATTTTCAACAAGTCATCAACATCGTTTGACATAATTACCTCATTGTTAATTAATTAATAAATTAAGCACATCTCATTATTCATGTATTATACTATATTTAAAAAAGAAATATTCCGTATCTATTTTTCATCGACTAAAATATTGACTTAGAATCTGTTTTCGAGCAAATGATAAACATAAAATTTATAGCAAATCAAACGAACTCTCTGACTACTATTTTTGATAATATTTGTAACTTTTTGATTTTTATTATTTACCTCATTTTCTTTATAAGTTATTTATATATTAGTCTTGTACTTAAAACTCTCATTACATATCAAAGTTAGAGCCAAAAAAGAACCTCATGTGCTCATGAAAATGTATTTATAATAAATCAATATTTATAAAGCTAAAGTAGCAATGAACAAAAAAGATTTTTTCATCACCATCTTAAAAAATTAAAATTGTAATTTTATATAATATTCTGTGTGCAGGCTCTAATATAATTATTAACTTTATTTAAAATTCACGCAGCTATTAACATAAATAAATAAATTTTATTTTTTATCATATATATATATATATATATATATATTTCTAAACAATTAAGCTAAAAATTTTCATTCCAAATGAGGTATAATATTGGTACTCAAACATTTATATTTAAATTTTTAAATTTGATATTTTTAAAAATTACTATTATAAATATATTAAGATTATTAAAATGATAGAATTTTAAAGTATAAATATGATGGAAAATTATTTAAACTTCGCTTTGCAGGAGTAGATTGTCTTTAAAAAGAAGAAGCTCGAGATGTGGGTGTTAGTTATCAGCGAAGTGAAACTTAGGGAAAGATCTTTAGTTCAAACTACAAAGTAAATTAGCGACTCCTAATTTGTTTACGATTCTTTTTTCCACTAACCCGTGGGAGTGAAGCGTGAAGTATTCCTTTTTTTTATTTATTTATTTTTGATTTACGACTCTTTTTCCCACTAACCCATGACTTGTTCACAAGCTTAATTGATCTTCAAGATGATATGCTGCTCATTTTATAAGTAGATGTATTATTGAACTGTGATATACATCCTTAATGTTCCATATATGCACTTTGCATCAACTTTTATAATGCTCATCATCAAAAAAAAAAAAAAAAAAAACTTTTGTATACAATTGACCATTTCTTGATGAATATATTTGATCTATTTCTTCTCTTTTTTTGATATAATTTTTGATCTATTTCTCTCCTATTTGGCATGATTTTTTATATTTATTTCTTACTATATTACTAGAATGAAATAATGTAATTATTTAATATTTTAATTAAGCAAATCTTCACATAAATACAATGAGAATGTAATCAAGAAGTTATTTGTGTACTTATATTTTGCTCAACCATAAGGAAACTAAATCATATTCATACTCGTGTGATAGTAACGATTATGAATTTCCGTGAAACTTCTCTCAAATGAGGACACAAGATTTTTTATTTTGATAGAGAGGACACAAAATTTGATTATTCATTAGTTGTTATAAATAAACAAGTACTTCAAATTTATCTATCAAATGAACTTGGTTTTTTGTAAAAATGTTTCAATAAATGGGTGAACAATTGTAACTTGTTAGCAACTAATTCTCTCATATGTATTTCACTTACCATCTTCCAAGAGAGAAAGATCGGGTATCATATGAAAAATTATAAAGAGGGAGCGTTTGGTTCGTTGTTATCTTGGTGTTATTGTTATGTTATTTAAAGAAAATAATTATTTAGTTTGATGATATTTACAAATAATTTTTTATTAGATTATAAAATTATTAGTCAAAAAATAACATTTAGATGTCATGATATTTAAATTACATAACATAATACTAAAATAATAATGAACCAAGCGCCCCCTAAGTCTAAATAACGTACATGATAAGTTGTCTGAAGCTCAACATGTAACATTAAGGTATTTGATTTTATCATATTTTGTTAAGTTTTTCAATTAAATTATCTATGTGTGTTAGAATTAAGATTTTTAAAGTGTCAATTATCTATATTTGGGTGAATAACATGAATTATCCTAATGTAGAACTTTTTTAAAAATATAATTTGAAATGAGTCATAAAACATTATTAATAGCACTTAATCTTAAAATATTTATTTTAAGCTGGTTGTTTTGACTTCACACTTGGCAAAATTGGTAAGCCGAGTGTGATATGAGCATGAAAGAAAAAACCTGTTGCTTTCATCTTCTTTTCCTACTAGTTCTTCTCCGTTCCATCTTCTTCTCCTTAAGCTGGTGTTTGAACTTTGGAGGGGGATTTGGAGAAAGAATGAGAAGAGAACTCCTTCGCTTATTTTGCTTGCATGGCTAATTCAAAGTAGCCATTCGTTGTTAACGTGTAGTACAAACATCAAATTCTATTCTATAACTTAATAATTTGAGCTATATGAATGTATTTGCACGCACGAGTAAAGTGGTGTGCTCGGCTTTAAACCATTGGAATGCTGTTAGGGTCTTCTTGATTTTATTATATGCAAAACCTTTTATATTTACTTGATGTAGATTATCTATGCTTGCTTTATAATTCTAATATTCCCCATTATTGCTGAAAACTATGGCTTTTGGTAACTACTTTTAGTGTAATCACTAATGTTGCTTATATAATTATTTGGTCATTATTCTTCCAATTATTAGTTGTATTTTTTTGTGCTTAGCAGAAGATAAGTTTGGCTTAAGAACTTGAAAACATGCTATCCCTTTAAAATATAAAATATAAATTTGTGTTATAATTATTTAATCTATCTTTTACCAAAAGATTGGAAATAGTGGAGTCTAAACTATTTAAAGCTGATATTTGCAATAAAGTACAAGTTTTTGAGGCTGTGTAATGGTTGCAAAGTTTAATTATGGGCAGTTTATGGGATTTAAATCTGAACTTGTTAATTAGGCTAACATATATTAATGCATGATTAATTTTAAAGTGTGATAACGTAATACAGGTATGATGTGTGAGTGGTCGTACAATATACGTAAATTGGTTTCATATGCATGTATGTAATTTGATCTCTTTGCAGAGTTCAGAGAAAACTAATTCGAGGTCGATAAAGTCAAGTAAAGTTGATCTTGTAATTAATTTGCTGAGTTTTATGGTGATAATGTTATAGTAAATTATATGCATAAGAATACCTCATACACGAAAATAAAATTTCATAAGAATTTAACGAGTGCAGAAAATATGCACGATGTAGTCTACCAAGCGTATATAGTCGATTTAACAAAGTGACAATAGTATAAAAATATGAATGATATATAAAAAGTACACTATGATGAATATTTGACGAGTTATAGTAATACAGAAAAAAGGAAAGTATGAAATGAAAATTATAAGATTGATGTAAGAAAATATAAATTAAGAAGATTATCAATTACAAATAGAACAAAATAAGGTATAAAAAATAGTACAAAGATATGAAATGACAATTAGTTGGCGATCAAACCTTCAACCGTTTCCCCAAGTCGAGACACCTTGAGTCCTTTCTTAGCATTGGGGTGCTGCTAGAAATATTTTTCACAATGGCAGGAGCTTAATGCTTGAAAAATCACTGAAATTTGACTTTTGGATTCTTCAAAATGACCTCTTAACATATAGGCGGTTTTCTGTCATCGTTAAAGGGTACTTAAGCCATGTGGCATGTTGGTTCGTATGCGCACAAAATGCCCTATTAATCTATTCTCGGGTTCGAGATGGTGCCCAACTCAATAGCGAAAGGATGCTTATCCGAATAAAAATTATTCCTTGAGTTAGTTTGTGCATTTAAATTTGGTCCTAATTAGTGCAATCATTTCATTTGAATTCTCATCTGTTTTTTCAAAGTAAAAAAGGCACAAAAATACTTTTTTAAAGATAGGGTTTTAGATAATTTTAGTCCAAGAGTCGTCGAAAAGGATTTTGTCGATTCACTAGTAAAGTTAGTTATGACTATCTATTATAAATTTTTATTACATTCCTATATTACAAATCAATTTTTTATACATCCAATAAAATCAAATAAACTCTTTTTATTGAGTCGGACTCAACTGGGATTAGTTATTATAAAATTAATTTTATTACACCTCCTATAAATCAAGTCAGATTGAAATCATGTTAATCATTATAGTAGACTCACACGTACCAGACCCGAGCCTATTTGTTTGTAAGATTTAATTTAACAATATTAAAATTAAACTTAAATGGAGATATTTTTTTATTGAATGTTGTAAATGGTGTGAAATAAAATTAGCTATTATGTTAGGATATGTGAAGGATGTGACATAAAATTAGTTATTATATTAAGATATACGAGAGATGTGATATAAGTTAGTTATTATTTTACTAATGTGTGTAGCATGTGAAATAAAGTTAATTTTTAATATTAAATTTTATATGTTATATGATATACCTGTTTAAAATTAAAATAGATTAATTTTTAACTGCTAAACAAACAGAGCCATAAAGCTATGAAAAAAACATAATTATTTTATCAAATTTAATAAAGAAGCGAGAAGATCTATTATTACAATGAGCCATGTTTGGCGCGAGGACTAAATCTGGATAAAATCAGGACCAAAATAACACTAATTTAAAAAACAATAATAACAATAATAAATAAAATTTTTTAATCATTCTACACAAATTCTAATATAAAAAAAATTATTTTACTTCACATACTCAATAATTTTCAATAAAAAAATTAATTTTATTTTACATCCTACACCAAAATACTCGATTTGAATATTTTGATCTAGAATGTGAAATAAAGTATATATTTTTATTAAAAATTATTGAGTATGTGAAGTAAAATAATGTTTTTTTATATTAGAATTTGTGTAAAATAATTTAAAAATTTTATTTATTATTATTATTATTGTTTTTTAAATTAGTATCACTTTGGTCCTAATTTGGTCCTTGCGCCAAACAGGGTAAGGAATTGTTAAAATTTTTGGAAATTTGTGTGTAATGAGGCTCAAAGCCAACCAACTTGCAAAAAAACTAAATATAATTCAAAATAAAAAATCATCATATTTACTACTAATTATTTTTTAAAGTTATAACCCATATTATTATTATTATTTTTTAAAAAAGTTACAACCCATATTATTATTATTATTTTTTAAAAAAGTTACAACCCATGAATCCAATAAAGATAGAAAAGAGGGCCAATCATTCACTTATTTAGTAAAAAAAGTGGATGCATGGATCTTTTGCTTTAATGAAGCTTTAGCCTTGGTGTCAAACAAGATAGAAAAGTGATCCAAGAGCAAAAAAGAAAGAGAGTAACAAGAGTTCATGTCAAGGAGACAGTGGAAAAATTATTGGTCACGCGTACCTACGCTAATCGCGGAGAGCCACGCGATCTAGACTGATTATTCAGTTGGCCAACCAGATAGTTTTGTAGCCAATCAGACCATTCGTTGCTCTGATCATAAGGTTCGTTTAACTGTTAAATCAAGCAAGCATTTATTCAAAAAAATATGTATAATTTAAACTCAGATAGTTATTCGTCTAGAATAGTAAATATCATATATAATTGTATCTTCTTTAATTGATATATACCTAATTTCAAGTTATACTAATTTTTTTAGATAAATACCTACTTAATATTTTTTGTCTGATGGCTGAATAAACAGTCCAGTTAGAGCAAATAGACAGTTTAGTCAGTCAACCAGACAATCCGATTAACCAGCCAAATTGCCCAGTTGGTCGATCAGACAAGCTATTCAGCCATTCAGCAATTTAATATCATTTGCGACATTCTACGCAAATATGGGCCGTTCACCTACGTGACTTTTTGCAATTAATGGATGGATGCCTAAATAATTTTTCATTTGGTTAGAGGGAAAAAAGTGAATAATTTTAAAAAAATTATTAATTTTTCAAGACATGTGTATGATGTAAAATAAAGTGAATTAATTATATTAATTTTGTATTAGATATAAAATAAAGTTGATTGATTTATTGAAATTTATGTTGGATGTAAAATAGGGTGATTATTTTTTTTATAGAAAAAATGGAGTGATTATTTAATATTATAGTTTATATAGAATATGATATAAATAATTTTAATTTTTTTTAAATAAATTAAAATTTTTAATTATAATTATTTTAATTAGGACTAAAATAACTGTTTATCAAACATACTTAAAGTCCTCAATTATTCTCAGGTCTTGCACTTCCTCCTATATGTTTATTAAACCGAAAAGTATAAGTATTACATTATTGAATTGGGTCAAGTTTTAATTTACATAAAGAAAAAAGCCGACTACAAGATTATTGGCTCGTGTGCAATAAACTTTGCCAAAACTTTAACGAACCTCAAATAAAATAATAAAAGAGATCTAGGAATCATATATCGATTTAATACATTTTAATTATGTGGGATCATCTAAGTTTTTAGAATCGAATCGAAATTTGAACCAGTTTTTTTATAGTTACGTAACGAATATTATTTTGTTATATGAAAATCATAACTGAAAAATATCGTTAAAGATTTTAATAATGAAGGAGAAATCTAAATTCAAATAAATAAATTTCGAACATTATATAATACTCTGGTAATTAAAAACTAAAAATGTAAATCAATTATAATCATTAATTCAAAAAATTACAAAAAATGGTGGATTATTTTACGTAAATTAAATTTTTTTTATAAATTAAGAAGTAAGTAAAATATGAAATAAAATTAATTTTAATATTTATATTTGTATTAGAATTAAAATAAAATTAATTTTTAAAATTAATGTTTATATTAGGTAAAAAAAAATTGAATCGAATTAGTACTAAGTTCGGCCTGACAATCTAATTTGATTTTTGAAATCTTAGTTCCCACTGGCACATTGAAAAAATATAAAATTATATTTTAATTTATAATTTTTAAATTTTCTTTATTGTTTCATAAAATTAATAATTTTTATTAGTATTCAAATAGTAGAGTCACCTTTTGGGAAAAATCGTAAGGCTAATAATAGAAAACTCTATAGTTAAACGTGTTTGGGCTAAAGTAGCAAATGAGATGGGTGACTTCCTGAAAAATACTCAAGTTAGAAAAATCATAGGCCAATTGAAGCTATTGGATCTTGCTTATGTACAAAGAGGAAGAGGGAGACCAAAGAAAATATTACAAGAAACTATAAGAAGTGATTTTAGTTACTTAGATTTAAATAAAAATTTAGTAATTGATAGAGCGCAATGAAAATAAAGAATTCATATAGCCGACCCCACCTAGTGGGATTAAGGCTTGATTGTTGTTAGTTTTTAAATGTGATTTTAATAAATTATCGGATTACCACTTAAATTAGTACACAATTTGCGTTCATATATTGTATGTTTTGATTTTTGTAAGTAACATAATGTATATGATTGAGGGGGAATGATGTTGTCTTATTCTAATAACCATTGACCTTCCCTCACATAAATTTTCATGAACAGCTGCATTATTCAAGATTTATTATATTTTTAATTGCTTTCAACATAATTTACATTTTTTTTTAATGCTGTTGGTTTATGCTAAAGCATATATGCCTACTTACTATTTACATATTAAATTAATTGTGCAAATATATGTGTTGGTTTGATGATTCTAAATATAAATGATAGAATCACAAATTAAGAGTATTAAATTGAGCTAAATCGAGCGTGTTTGGCCTCAATGCCATTTTGGCCCTGCTCAATACCACAGTAATAAATTTAAATAATAATAATAATAAATAAATAAATAAATTTTATTACATTCTATATAAACTCTAACATAAATATATTTTATTTTATTTTATATATTCAATCATCTTCAATAAAATTATTAAATTTATTTTACATCCAAGACTAAAATATTTCATTCACTAAGGACGTAAAATAAAGTTTATAGTTTTATTAAAAATAATTAGATATATAAAATAAAATAAAATATTTTTATATTAAAATTTATATAAAATGTAATAAAAAATTATTTATTATTATTATTTTTAAAATTTAATATTATTTTAATCTTGATCAGAACTAAAATAGTCATAAGGCTAAACATCAACAGCTCTTTAGGGCTGACAAGGAGCCAGTTTAATGTAAATTGCCTTTAACTTTGAACTTCAACCTTTTAATTATGAGAGAAATTTTGATTTAAATTAATATTTGAGTTGAATCAATCATTAATAATAAATCTGTTCTTGATGTACATATTTTATAATTAAGCATATTTGAGCTGAAGTAGTACTGAAATGTGTGACCACCTGGAAAATACTTAAAACACATAGTTTTTTAAAATCAAAGTAAATAATTCTTCTGTATTTAAACCACGTGATGTTACACGCCGCCACTCGTATTTAAGCAGAGTAGCCCGTCATAAGTAGAGTAGCCCATCAAACAAAATATTAGCTTGATGCGGAAGATTGTTTCGTAAAATATTATTTTTATTTTTATTTATAATGAATTTTCAATGCCTTTTTAATACTGTCATCTATCTATGTGTTAGAATCTACATCAAAAATATCAAGATCAAACCATTAAATCCCAATAAGCTCCTACTCGAGATTTTCAACTTTGAGATTGAGATCCTGATTGCAACATATCTTGTGTCACAGATGCAGATGCATTGTTCATTTTGACTTCTGAGAATTGATGTGATTGAACAATTTTTATATTGTGATATCCTATATATTAGAATTAGAGGTATTATTTAATTTAGTTTTTAGGAATTGATGTACGTAATTGAGCAAATTCTTAGGAAGATCACCATTATAGGATTATTTTAGCTCAAAAATATTTAACTATGGAGTTCTCACCACAAATCTCATATTGTTTATTCAAAAAGCACCCTAACAAGCTACTCAAATGTACTAATTTTCAAAAATCAAAACAGACAATATCGTTATTTTTAATTAGGACATAAGATGTTACACTGATCTCAAAAGATCTTAAGTTGCAGACAAAGTTCTTCTCGAGAGTCAAGTCTTTGATCTTGAAGCTAATTGAAACAGCTTTAATCTTGTCAAAACTTTGACGTTCTGATATCTTGATGTGAAATCGACGAATATATACTTGTTCCTTATGGTTTTTTATATATTTTATGATCATTACCCGGCATACGAGATAACAGATATATGATCAAATCTAGTCATGGTTTGGCATTAATAACCTTCTCCATCTAATATCCATTATGGTTCTCGATAAATGTGACACATGTGGTATAATATTGAATTTCAAGTTTAATATTAAAATTTAGTTAAATATTGCATTGCAATTATTAATTAAAAGAAAATTTACATATTAAATTATAATATAAATAATTTTTATAATTCAATATAACCTAAAATAAGATGTAAATTTCAATAAAATTGAGTTAAATTTTATATAAGAAAAAAATTGAATTTAAAAGTAATAATATTGGACTTATTTGTAATAAGGTGAAAATAAGAAGACCAAAATGCAAATGTTTTGGAGAAAAACAAAGAGTTTAATCCATCCTTCCTATCCGAGCTTCTGGATTTCTCTGCCGTGAGCATGAGAGAAGAAGGAGAAGAAGGAGAAGAGAATATGAGATATAATTTTGATAAATAGTTATTAACAAATTTATAGCAAAATTTAAAATATAAATTTAATCAAAATAATATTTGTATAGTGAAAATTATAAGAATATGAAATATATATAGGCTAAAATTAATTAAAAGAAATAAATTTTAATTCATTTATATTTTTATTTTTCAAGATATATACGTGAAAGTAGGTTGTCAAATAGCTAAAAAGGTAAGTGGATTTACTCTAACGTGTTTATAAATTAATTTACTAAAAATAAAATATTTTATTTTAAGTATATATTGTGTGCTCTGTGATTATTATGTGTTTTTCATGACTAGATTTATTTTTTGTTTGATTATGTTCTAAATGTGGTGATTGATTGTAATGAATTAATTATGATGCTTTTAAGTTTAATTGAGTTATATGACAAGTATAATCAATTGTTGTTGAATTTTATAATATATAATGATGACACAATGAGATTGACTTATATATTATATGAAGGATAAAATGCTTTAAATTCTAAAATGTAGAATGCTTTAAAATCTAAGTATTAGAAGATCCCAAGTTTAAATTATATTATTATTATAATTTTTAAATAAGATGGAGAAGTATCATGATATTTTGGAGTAAATTAAAAAAAAAAAAAATCAATTTTGAGCTAATGTAAATCTCTCTGCTTATAATTCGCTTGATATGTATTATAATATTTAGATTCTATTAGATTTAACTAATTTTCTATGCACAATCTATAATTAAATATAATATCATATGACGACAAGACATAATTTTTAATAAGTCATGACATGTAGAGGCTAATGACAGATATTGCAAGGGGATATACACAATATTGTAAAAATCAGATCACATCGGTCGATTTGACCTATTGTACCATGAACTGATCTCTAATTCGATGTTAAAATTGCAGAAAAAATTGAACCGATTTAAACTAGATTGAATCTGTCAAATCGGAAGAATTGATTAAATCAATTAAATGTCAAATCAATCAAAAATTTATATTTATATTTATATTGGTTAATATTTGTATATAAATTAATAAATTTTTTTAAAATAAATTTTTTTTGTTAGGTTCATATTTATGGTCAAATATTTTTTTTTTCAAAAGGTAACTAAACTTTTATTTCAATCTAAATATATATTAATAAATTTATATAAAATATGATATTTAATTTTTATTTGACATATTAGTATTTATATATTTATATATTCGTTAATCTTTATTAAATATACTGGATATATGTTAACTAATTTTTATTATACATACTAAATATTAATTAATTAATTATATTTATATAACAAATATTTTATATTATATTTATCTTATATTTTTAATATTAAATATGTATATAATTATATTATTTTATTATATTAATATCAGTGATTGGATTGCAACTGATCTAACTATGAACGGAATATTATTTTCGTTATATTATTAGTTCAATTTGTACAATATTAGATATACAAATTTATACGTATGCAGTCATATGAAAATACGAATTTACTTTTGTGATAACTATACGTTGAAGAAACTGTGTTGAATTGATGATACATGAATATGAAATTGTCTTTGTAGCTCATACTAATATATATATATATATATTTATTTATTTATATGAGTTGATTGTATAGCAAAATAAAATAAATTAATTAAATACAATAATATTTTGTAAGAAATAAGAAGAATTTTGTACATTACGTGTACATAATTAATTATGCGCATAAGAATATTCAAAAGACTGGTCAATTTAGATAAATTAATTTTGCTTTTACCTTTGATATTTAAAATAAATTCTCAAGTTATTTTATACATAAAATTTAATATTAAAATAATAATATTATAAATTTTAATTTTAAAATTTATCATATATTAAATTCAAAATAAAAATAATTTTATTTTATATTTAAAAATAATAATTTTATTTTAAAATATTTATAAATTGTGAAAAAATATCACGGCGAATTTAACATTTACTTTAATTAAAGTAATATTGCTAGCTCACATGAATAAGAAAATTCTAAACTAATAAATTTGGCACTATGGAATATGTGACCGCAAATCATATGAAAAAATATTCCATTTGGACCTCAAGCAATGTGGCCGTAATGGGAGGGATTATTGCATCTGGAGCCCCGAAGTTTGGTCTCCCAATCAACACCTGCCACATCAGAACTTGAGTGGGGACCATTGCTAACATGACTGGCACTGATTGAGAGTCGACCTTCGAGGAACCTCAGCTGCAAAATAAATTTCAGCAATGGACCCACCACAAAGGCATGGTTGATGGTGAGTAAATTTAGCACAGATATTAATGAATGCGGAAGAAAAATTATACTTTAAAATTTTTTTATTTACCAACTTAGTGTAAAATTACTTAAAATTTTAAAGCATCAATCATCATGATATAATCTAATAATATTTTAGTGAAATTTTGTTTTTGAATTAATGTGATATTTTATTAGAGAATAATACATTAATTATTCAAAAATCAAATTAATATTACAACTATTAGATTGAATTGCTTATTATGTCTTTTAAAAATTATATCTTTCGTATTTTTGGACGTACTAAAAGAATTTGAAATTAGCTAAGATTTTAATAATGTTACAAATAATTTTATTTTTAAATTAATTTAATAATTTATTAAATAATAATGTAATAATAATTTATACAATTAAGTTAATATCATAATAATTAAATTGGATCATTGAATTAAAATATAATTTAGTAGATATATTATTAAATATAATAATAATGAGTTACTTTAATTTCTGATTCAATGTTCAACGTTGGCCCAAAAAACTTACCGGTTATTCCGGTTAACAAATATATTTCGAGATCCAGCCATCGACAAGGTGACGTCAGCATGTGACGTAGGTAGGATGACGACGTTCCCCTCTGCGGTCCATTTATATATCCCGCACAAACCCTAATCAGGAGAAGGCGCAGAGACAGGGGAAGAGAGAGAGAGAGAGAGAGGGGGGGTGGGGGAGGGGGGAATGGGATCACCGGTGGCGGAGGGTTCTTCGGCGGCGGAGGGGTGCTCGGGAACGGCTATGAAAGAGCTGGCGAGAGGGCATGAGTCTGCCGCCAGGCTCGCTTCTCTGCTGCTGCTTGATCGTGGCCGGCCGCCGCCGGCGATGGCCGGAATCCTTATCGACGAGATCATAGGAACAATCGCCAGAGCCATGGCTTTGCTGGAATCCAGCAAGGCTAATCAGGGGGAAGAATCCCCTTTTGCCGGCGCCACGAGTACGGGCCTCGGAAGGAAGGGGAAGAAGCGCCAGAGTACAAGAAAAGCAGGCTACAGAAGGAGGTAAGGGGCTTTTTGGTCATTTTGTTGAGCCAATGCGAAGCCGAGATTTCTGAACTTTTTCAGGTCAAACTGTCAAAGTACTGTTTATCGTGTGTGAGAAAAAGTGCAGTGACAATAATGCCCTCCGTGTTTATTATCTGTTTGGATAAAAATAACTAAAAACCTAGATTTTTTTTCGTCCTTTTTAAATAAAAAATTGTATAAATGGAAATTGACTTTCTTTAGTCTAGGCCTACACCTATTTAATAATCAAAAATAAAATTACTTCTCAACTTTTTGGAATACATCAAACACTTTTTTTATAAAATTATCAAAAAAAAATTCAAAATATTTACTTCAAATCATTTTAAAGCTACGTAGTTGAAATCATCTACAACATAAATTCAAGTGATTTTGCTCAACTTTTTCAAAGCTACTTCAAGTTCTAAATTCGTATTTTCTTATTTATAAGAGCCTGTTCATGAATTTATTAATGAGTTTGTTCACGAACTATATGAACGAAACCTAAATTTGTCTTAATATTCGCGAATTAAATTCAAACAAGCTCGAAACAAACTTTAGCTTAATTTTTATGAACGAACGTGAACGTAATCAGGCTACTATTTCGGTTTGTTCATAGCCCTAGTGGTTATATTTTAGCCCTAATCCGAATCAATCATTTGGCTAGCAGAGGGCAGCCATATTCATGGACAAGGGTTTCTTCTATGATTGATGATGGATATTTATGGAGGAAATATGGGCAAAAGGATATATTCAGCGCTAAATACCCAAGGTACAATTATTTTTTGGTACTGTTTTTCTTGACTTGTGTTTTATAGACCTATAAGTGCCATTAAATTAACTTTTTTAATTTAGTTTTGATGATTTCAAGAAAATTAATTTAAAGGATGAAATGTCATTTTAGGCCCTGTTTGGCGTGAGGATCAAAACAGGACCAAAATGGTACTAATTTAAAAAACATCAATAATAATAATAAATAAATATTTTAAATTATTTTACACAAATTTAAATATAAAAAATATTATTTTACTTTATATACTCAAGAATTTAAAATAAAAATATCAATTTTATTTCACATTCTAGATCAAAATATTCAAATCGAGTATTTTGATCTAAGATGTGAAATAAAATTTATATTTTTATTAAAAATTATTGAGTATGTGAAGTAAAATATTATTTTTTATATTAAAATTTGTGTAGAATAATTAAAATAATTTATTTATTTATTATTATTATTATTTAAACTAGTACTATTTTGATCCAGGGGATTAAAAAGCATTAGGCTCTTTTTTATCGGCGGATTAACAAGACTTAAAAAAAAATTGCATAAAATGTAAAATTAATTAATTATATTAAAAGTTATATAAACTGTGAAATAAAATTAAATAATATATAGAGAATCATATAATAAATTTATATTGGACTTTTGTATATAATAAAATGAAAAATTAATAATTGTTATTAATAAATAATTATATGACTACATGAATAGAACTTAAAAATGATTTTAATTTGAAGAAAACATGGATAAAAATTTCAATAAATTTCAATGTATTTGGCAACAACTTGAATTTAAATTTAAGATTCTTAAATTTAAAATGCTCTTAGATGATATTATTGTGTTTAATATGCTAGTTATTTTATATTGTTTAAGTCCATTAGAATTTCAAAAAATTGATGCTTAAAATATAAGCCACCTGAAAATTAGCTTGAAATTTAAGCTGATTTTTTTTTAAAAAAAGAAAAAGCTTAAAACTTTAATTCCTTATCAAATGTGATTTTTTTAAGGGTAAATTACACCAAGATCTTTGAGTTTAAAATTTAATAATGCACAAATTCATATTATAATATTGGAGTTTCTGAATTTTAATAATTATTAAATGAGTTTTTTTTTTTAAAAAAAATAATTATCATTATACTCCTCTTTCTTTTTCTCGCAAGAGAGAAGAGGTATAATATATAGTAATTTTAAAAAATTTTAATAATAAAAAATAAAAAAGACTTAATTAATAATTTATTAAAATTCAGAGATCCTAATGTTATAATTTTATAAACGTAGTTCTGTTATTAAGCGTTAAACTCAGAGATTTGAGTGTAATTTATTTATTTTTAATGAAATCATTAATGAGCAGATCTAGTTCTCCATATGAAATCTTGCAGAAGCTACTTCAGATGCACGCACAAATATGATAAAGGCTGCATGGCGGCGAGGCAGGTCCAGAAATCGGAGTCGGATCCCTCGTTGTTCGTCATCACCTACTTCGGCGATCACACGTGCGAATTCGCCGCCGCCGCGCCGTGCAGATCGGAGCAGCAGCTGCCGGCGAAGATCGCCGCCGGCTTTAATGAATCGAAGGCAGCGGGCTGCGAAATCAAGCAAGAAATTTTGTGTTCTTCTCTCCCGTCCGATCTCAAGCAAGATCAGAACGAGGAGGATGATCTCAGCAACCTGACCTCCGTCGATTCTCTCTCAGACTACTTTGCGTTGCAGGAGGTGCAGATGAAGGAGCCATCGTCAGTCGCGACATCAGAAGTCGGTATCGATAACGGCGACATCTTTTCAGATTATGATAACGAGTACTTCATGGATTTTGAGAATTTAGTGTGTTTTGATCCCAATTAATCTAATGTGTGGTTAATTAAGAGGTTTTTCATATATATATATATATATATATATATATATAGAGAGAGAGAAAGATAGATAGATAGATAGATGTGTGTTTATACTTTCTATTATGTGAATTAAATTGAAATTTATATGTTCTCCATGAAATACATATATATAATGATTGTTTTAAGGTCCAATCATAGATGATTAATATATTTAAATTCGATCGAGAATTGATTTGATTTAGAATTAGCTCAGTTCAGAGCTAGTTTATTTGGACCAATTTTGCCGGTGCTAATTCAAAGAATTGGTTTATATCACCTGTTCGAACGGAATCAACCGATTCCAAATTGAACTTTAGCAGTGTAATGTTGCGGCTCGACCTGCTAATACAAAAAATCATGCAGCAGATGAGTAGCTGCGACTCAATAGTGTAGAGAAATTACTTCTATTATTATAGAGATTTTATTTCTAAATTATTTTTAGAATAAAATAAATTAAGTAATACATCTAATTTAAATTAGTGTTACAAAAAGGTGTAGTCCAAAATATCAATCAAAGGGCCACAAATTTTTTTTTTCTAGATTAGTTAGGAGTCCCATAACATCTAAAATTATTGTTAATTATGTATTCTCTTTCTTACACCTTGTGATGTTTGTAGTATACCTAAATAAAATATAAGGTGAGTTTTCTAGAACTCAGTATCTTACCAACTCGATATAAAAACAATCAACATTATAATATGCAATTGATAGCAAAAAACTAAAATAGTTTTATATTATGCATATCAAATTTTAGATCTTTTATTTTATAAATTATATTTTTCAGTTTATTTTAGGGCCGTAAACTACTTTATATACTGTTGATATGAGGGCTTATTCCCACTCAGTAGGTACAGTGGGGATTGGACGGGAGAGAAGAACACAAAATCAATAATTTTATAAATCTTATGTAATGTTTCTAAACAATTTATTTTAACCCATATATATAATCAACTCAAAATTAATATAGTTCATTAATTGTAGACTAATTAAAATTACATTGTCATTAAATAAAATTTAATTAGCACATTAATTAAATATCAGAGTATTACACCTGAGCTCTTTGCAGGGGAAGCTTGGAGTCACAAAATGAAGACGACACACGAGTGCAAGTTGGGCCGGGCTGACTGAAAAAAGTTTAAGCCCAAATGTTAAGATTGACTCATACCTAATAAAGTAAATCGGATTCACAGGCCGAATCAAATTCATCACCCTACTTCTAAAAAAAAATGACCCATCATGTGCATCGTGGGCACATGGTGGGCCGTAATTGAGTTTTCAAATTAATTAATTTCTCTTGTGAAAGTTTGATGGGTAAATATTATCTAAATCCCTTAAATTATGGGATAACATTATTCATATTCATGATTTTTAAAATCTTCATCTATGTATTTGGATTTTTAAAATATTATACGAATGGACTTTCTGTGAAAAAACCACATCATTTTATCCGTGTCCACTCCATCAAACATTTTATTGACGGCCCATGTGAGGTTTGCACACAAAAGTGCGACAGCAAAGCATGTACTGGAGTTGTCGCGTGAGACAATCATGAGCAAGGTCGAGATGGGACCCTTGCGACTGTTGTACGCATGGGCTCAGTTCTCTCGCATGCAGCTGGCCTAGCAGTTGCCCTAGTGTAATTGCGTGGAAGGGCCACTCAAAGGCAATGCTCACTCGCTCATCTCAGCTTTATTGAATAGTCTCATCATCGAAGCCTCAACACTCCCTATGAGAGGGCAATATAGTCATTTTAAAATTAAAAAATTTAATTTAAAAATAAATTTATTAAAATTGTGATGAAAATTTGATAAAATTTATTTTAAAAAAGTTCGATTAAAGTATTTACAAAAAATGAGGAGGGCAATTGAAAAGATTTTTAGACTCCTTGAATTTTTAGAATCATAATTATGTGTGATATTAATTTTAAACTCAGTAGAAACCTAATATTTAACACTTTGTTGACACGTGTCGGGCCGACGAATCGATCGGGCTAAGAGAGTCGACCGCACTGCATTTCGTCCGCCATGTGCGGTTAGCTCGATCCCCGACATGATCGAAGCATCGTTCTGGTTCATCGTGCCGCTCTACACTGAAAAACGTGAAAAACTTCGCAAAAACCCCCAGATGCGGTAAGCTCCATCCCTTCTCGTCTTCCGTCCGCCATGTGCGGCTAGTTGCTCCTCTGCTGTGCTCCCTTCTATCGTTCTCTCTACCCGGCGACCGCCTGAATGGCTTCTGCCGTTCTCACCTTCCTTCCTCCTCTGAGACCTAGCCCTAGTTCTCATTCATACCTGGCGGCCAGAAATCGGAGGCCCCTGCCCCCCTATGCGTGTTCTTCTGGCTTCCAATTCGAACTTCGTGCTGCCGGCCGGCCTTATTTGGGTCCATGCTTACTCCAAAAGGGATTCCGTGGCGCGCCGTTGATCCCATTGGCCCGGCGGGTGCCGAGCCTTGTGTCGATTGCCGTGCATGAGGAATCGGTGAGGCTTTTCTCCAGATTCTGACCTGTGTATATGTTAATGAATGCATCCGATTACTGTGGTTAGAATTAGATGGAAAGCGGAAGAGCCTCTTGGAATCAGCTGTTGCCTTAACCTTTCTTTTTGTTTTTTTTGGGTGGTCTTGATGGAGCTTTGTAGATTTCTCTATTTGTGCTGATGTTGCACTTAGATCCGGATTTCGTTTTGTGTGATCTGACGAAGGCGTGGGAGCAGAAAGACAAAACACTTTTTTTTATTCTTCTGTTCAAAGAAGTCGGAATGAGCTCACTGATGAAAAAATCGAAAATTATTGCATGACATACGGCGAAAAGTGAGAGTAAAATGTATCTGTAAATGTCGTTGATGCAGAGGATGATGCCAAACCTCTTGAGCCTCGAAACTGTTTGCACCTGGAATTGCCGGAGTTGGAAGATGACCGGAAGTTTCTTGCTTTTTGGATTGTGGTTGGGCGGTAAAAATTCTCTTTGTAATTTCTGTTTTACATACTATTTATAGCCTAATTTTAAAGGGTGTATTAGTCTTTTTTCTCTTAATTGATAGCAGACTTTTTACCATTTCAATAGGATAAAAAGCATCTGATACTAACCACCTATTTTGATCTTCACCTCGAGAAGTGAACTGTCGTAGAGATATTCGATACCTTATCTTATTATATTCGATTCCACCATGTTAACATTTATTTTCAATCTAAATTTTCGATGTAGTCTAGATTGATGAGACACATGTACGCCCAGGTTTGAAAGTTGAGCTTTGTGATCAGCACCATCCCACTTTTAACTCATTGACCTTCTCCTCGCGTCAGATGAAGGATAATCAAATGGAATATGATCAGGTAATGGCGGAAACAAGCAAGCGAGATTAGAACCAGGTGAGCATAAAGGAATGGTTCCGTTTCCCTTTTTCCGCATTTCGTTCTCTATTTTACCTGGCCAACTTTCTGAAATATTGAAAATGAGAGGCCTCGTAACTATGGAAAGGTCTGCAGCAGCATAGCTCTTTCTTTCTCGGGTCTCCTTTCGCATGAAATATTGGAAGGTCTTCGATTCCTAATATGGGAAAATCTCTCTAAGGAAGTGTGCTTTTTGGATATTTGAGGAAGCCAATGCTGGAGATTTTGGATTCATTTGTGTAAAATGAACTGATAATGATGGTTCTTTTGTGCCCTGTTTAAGTTACTATTATTATGGTTGGAGAATTGCATTACATTTTGCAAGAGCTTGCAGAAGATATATACTTTTGATGGCTTTCTTTTGACAAATTATCTTTTAGTATGTTATGTGAGTCTCCTTGCGAATGAGCTTACACAACATATATTTGACGAAGCTGAATGATTGAGATTTTAGGGTCATTTGTGTTGAACAAATTGATAATGATCGTTTTTTTTATACGCTGTTTAGGTTACTATAGTTATTGTTGAAGTATTGTATAGGCTAAGAGCTTGCACAAGATATATACTGTTGATGCCTTTCTTTTGACAATTCTTTTCAGTGTGTTAGTTATGTAGGTCAGCTTTGTTAGTCTGGTATTATGGAGGATGCCATTATTTGGAGGTGGTCTATGAAATTAATGGATAGTTTGACATTAGGAATAGAAGCATTGTCCAAACATTTTTTCATCTTTTTTTTAATGGTCCTTGATTGGTACAATCTGTCTTTTCAGACTCATTCAGATATAGAAGTGGAACAAGAAAATTATCTTCGAAAGGAACCTGATGAATCATACAAAGCATGGAAACAGACTCTAGAAATTTTTAAAGAGGAAGCTAGGAAGATGAAAGAAATGTCACAAGAAGCATATGAACTGTACTCAAAGAGGGCACGGATAATTTTGATGGAAACTTCTGAAATACTAAAGACTCAAGCAAACCATGCACGACATCATTTAAGTACAATAGCAATAGAAATTAGTAAAGAAGGTAAGTTGTATCTCTCGAAAGCAGCAGACAAATCTCCTGAATCTCTTAAGGATATTGTGGATACTTTTGCATCATCTACCAATGAGTTAAAAGTGGCTTCTGCAGTCCGGGATTTTTACCTTGGAATTCCATATGGTTTGCTTCTATAACCCCATTTCTGATTCTGTTAGATGTTATATTAAAGTCACAACATTTGTTTCTAATCCTTGGCCTTTAAGGTGCCAAATGGTTGAAATTGCAAGTTTCTAATAGGTAATAATTTCTTCTTCATAGGTGCATTTCTTACTATTGGTGGTTTTCTCAACTTTATGCTGACTGGGAGCATCTCTGCCATTCGATTTGGTGTTATTCTCGGTAGTGCACTATTGGCTCTTAGTATATCAAGCTTAAGATCATGGAAGAGTGGGCAACCTGCAAAACTATCCTTGAATGGACAGGCTGGTTAGTCCAACTTTTAATTAAACTTATGTAGTAAGGGGTGTCGTTGTATATGAAAATGTTTCATTTGCAGATGATATTTCAAGCCTTTGCATGTTTATTAATATTAGTGCTTCTTCTGTCTGGGTATAGATCTTTTGATTAAATAATGATATCGATGAAGTTGCATGGTTGCACTATTACGTGGTGGTGAATATAGCAATTTTCTCAACTATTCTATGCTAGCATGTATTCTTTAGCAGTAGTTCATCACATTCTGCTATTTGAAGTATCTAACTCAAAAATTCAAAGCAATCCATTTTCAGTGATGCTGCATGCCTTTTCTTTATTTTATGTTAATATGTGAATTGTTGCTTACATTTGTTTGACGGTACTACAAGCACACCATAGTGAATTGTGTGTAACAACAATTTTCCCCTTAGTTTTGTGTGTGTGTCTAAGTTGTGAGGAAGTCTATAGTCTGTCCAATGTGCTCTCTTTGCTTAATTCTTATTCATGAAGAAAAAAAGTTTAAATGAAACATTGGTGTTTCAATACTGATTATGGATTTTTTTTTTTCTTCCCTTCCCCCTTATCCGTGTTAGCTTGAGATATGCCTTCTAATTGTTGTTTTGTTTGTTTCAGCAATTGCAGCAATTATCTTTATAAGGGAGTGTCGGTTGTTTATGGGGGTAAATTATTTTAACTTCTATGCAACAAAAGTATTATGTTTGTTCTCTTGATCAGTCTCTTGTTACATGTATAAGGATTTATTCATGTACCTTCATAACTGTTTCCTTCTTGCAGATCCAGTCCATTCCAAATTTTGTGATAACTTTTATGAGGTTAGTTCATTTTTCATTAGCACGGGAATTGTCATTTTATGTGATAACTATTTATGTTCTTGCTGCATTTTTTGCTTTTACGAACTTTTACAGAATATTGGACTATGAAAGCCAGTAATTAGGACTTAGAGATTGGAATCTTCGTTTGGAAACCATGTGAAAAGTCTTTTAAAGTTGTATCTTTTGATAATCGAATGCTATTGTCTACAATGCATCCTAGGGATTCCACATAACACAATGGAAATACAGAGCTAAAATCATAGTTGTACGAAATATCGATGACAAATCAAATGGAAAAAGAAAAATAAAGCTCACTAAAATTTATGTGCGAAATTCCAAATCTGAGGAAAAATCATAGTTAAGAGAAAATTTTGTAATCTTTAAAGTTCTCCAAGGAGAGATGACAATTGACAAGTTATTCATTCTAGCTCTTTGAAGCCCTTAGAATATCTTGTTATAATGCAATCAACCCTAATCTAAACATATAGTAAGAATTTCAATAAAAATCGATGCAACAAACCTGACTCATGGAAATAGCTAGGGAGTCGAGAATGGATTTGACATTTTGATCTCTAGATTGGACACGTCATTTCCTTCTAGCATTAAATCTCGCATTTCTTGTTTTTCTATTCAACCCATCATTGGTTGGTTTGATAAACTCTTTAGAGCAAAATCTAATTTTAATCTGTCATATAGGGAGATCTTCCTTGTTAAATCAATTATCAAACTGGATCGGGTAGAGTGCTAGTACACGGTCAAATTAATCGAACTAGGCAGTTCGATTTGTTTTTTACAACAATGACCTTCCCTTTATGATTTTAAACAAAAACCACCAAAAGACAAAAGGGAATGTAGTTTAGGACGGTGGTGGCTAAGTGACATTTAAATATCATGGGAGCTTTTTTTATATGGCATGTGGCTGCACTTCTTCTATCCTCGGGCTTTTAGGATTGTGTAGATGATTATATAAACTAGTATCAAAGTAGATTGTGAGTTTGAATCCTAGTGGTGGCACTTATGAGGGGGGTGATTGTCGGGGAGATCAATGTCGTGGCGGTTGGGTATCATTAAGTCATGTGGCGCATAGGATGGAGTTGGTAAGGTCATGTCCTATTACCTAACTCTTCTACCATGGCATGTAGACCAATAATGCCCAAGTCACATTTGAAAGCTCTGGGCACTGTGTCTATACGCAATATATTAAGATATTTGGTTGCACTTTTCCTATCAACTTAAGCTTTTTGGATAATTGATTAGCATTGATGATTCTCGTTTGGTTCGAGTTTTTTTTTTAATTTAATACAAGTTTAGACTATAAAAATCAACTTTATTTCGCATCCAACGCAAATACATATATTAGAATTAATTTTATTTCATATTTTATGCACTTCCCTATATTAGATTAATTTTTTTTCATTAAACCTATAAGATAAATTATTTTTTTCTTGTCCATAGTATTAAACCAGGTTAATTTTAAACTCCTAGACAAACGGGGCTAAATCTTATGTTTTTAACAAGCTTGTTCACTAACTTTTGCTAGTCCTTGTGATGTTTTTCCTTCACTCTTCCTTCATAATTTCTCCAATGTTACCTTGTAATCCATTACTTGTTATGTTCTTTTCATAGTTTCCGCCTTCCATACTTCTCTAAGGCAACTAACATAATCAAGCTTGTCTAACATGAAGAATGCTCAACCGCAATATTTAATATCATCATTGATGATTTGTTATCATCAAATATGATGAACCCAATAAGCTCCCAGGCTAACACAATATATTTGTGTAACCCTCATCTCTAGAGCAACGTCACTAAGCACTAGTTCAGAGAATGTAGTATTTTCGTTCGACCCCAGAGAACGCAGCAATATCGATTTTAAATCTTGTAATCGTTTGCTTTAAATATGTAATATGTTTTGTAGCCTCCATCAATAACCTCAAATTTTGAATCCAGCTAGAGTTTAAGTATTGCAATAATGTCAAATAAAAAGTTGATTTTGTCTATATAACTACTATTGCCACATAGGAAATCCTGGTTAGCTTCAAAAGTTGATTTTTTGTTTGTAAGGTTAAATTTAACAAGATTAGAATTAAATTTGAATAAAGATATTTTTTTATTAAAAGTTGTGAATGATGTCAAATAAAGTTAGTTATTATGTTGGGATATGTGAGGGATGTGATATAAAATTAGTTATTATATTGAGATATGTGAGGGATGTGAAATAAAGTTAATTTTTAATATTAAATTTTATGTGATGTGATATGCCTGATTAAAATTAAATCAGATTAATTTTTAACGGCCAAACAAATGTAGCCTAGGGTCATTTATGGGGCATGTGTAGCACTACTCTATATTTCAGGTTTTCAGATGGGTTTGCTTGGAGTTCAAAGTTTAGGACAACTTGAACTTGACTTCAAATATTCTAAGCTTGACCTAAAATGAGTAACGTTTGAGCCAGCTTGACCTCTCAAAATCTATTCGTTAAAGAAAAAAAGAAACCATTGAACATGGAAGTTGAATCCATGAACTTTCCATATATACACCTAACTCAACCAACTTGCCATCTAATTGTTTGCATAATACTAGAATCACAATACATTATTTTCGAGTTAACCAGCAATAATTTTAGACGTGTCACCCTGTCCCAATCTCGGCTCTAGTTTTTCAAGTCGTAATTATGAATGACTCATAACTCAACTCAAAAGTTATTCCAGTTGATTCCAATCCGAGTCAAAAGTCCAACTCACTTTCGATTTCCATTTAAAATTGCCAGCCATCCAAAGATCTAGAATTCTTCTTGCGAATATCTGCTATTTCGATCTTTCATGAGCCGTACCATTACCCTTGTTTCATCCTTGCAGTGGGGCAATGCTGGCATTCTACATCTACAGAGTTATCATAGATAGAAGCTCGAACCGCGGAAACTTGACCGAAAGCTCGGAGAATTAGTTGAATAAACGGCTATTTGGACAAGCTGAAACGGTAATTATAAACCTTAGGCGTAGATCTATCCCCTTTATGAAATGGTCATTCAGAATAATATGTTGTTTCTCTTGTGGTAATTTATTTAATGAGTTTTTGATTATTCATCGTCCATCGCTGAAGACATTTTCTCTAGTACTGTTGAGCTTATTTATATGCCTTTGGATGTGGTTTGTAGCTGGCCAGCTGTCCTGATGAAGCTATAAGTGCAATAAATTTTTGGTGTTTTTTATATATAATAATACAAATATATGGATGCCACTTGTATGAGTTTCAGAATTTTAGAAATGGTTTGTCATATTGATCTGCACTGTCACATTGTTGTTAATCTTTGGACAAAGCTGGCATGAGGTGCACACTACAAATTGTTATCTTTTTCAAGTTTGGTTATTGTAGATATTTTATTCCTGATGTATAAGTGGTAATTATAAAATACAATGCAAGGTAAATTACCTTACCCATTGACTCCATGCCTTTGATTTCATGAAAGACCTAATCACTCGCCTCATCGAGTTTAAAATGAATCCTAACATCTCTATGGAGGCTAACCTAGATCAACTCTGGTTCCTTTTTGAATTGGTTAGATACTAGAGAGGAAGTAAAATCACTCGTGATGAGGCCAATCAACGTATACTGACAGCCTTACTCTCTTTTTGGTATAGAACCAAGATCTCAGTGATCGAGATTCCTCGACTAGATCACTTACTCACTGCTTTAGTCGCCATGAAAGCCTACTATCGAGATAATTGGTCTACATTCTGCCACTATGAGCCACCAAATAATTTAGTGGGACTAGAATAAAGTAAAATCCAGATAGACATAGACTAATTATTGCCTATTATTCCCAAACTTTCAAGCAGCTTCTCAAGCTAACAAACCTCGAATTGGCCTTGCAAAACTAACTCTTCACCTTCAAAATTCTAATGTACCCAAATACAATTGTGAGAATTTGTAGTTTACTTCGCTAACATGTTATAATATTATCTAAATAAAATTTTATTTTTATGTGTGTACTTATAAATATTGTTTATTAGGTGAGTATTGAATCTCAAGCTAATTCACAATAAAATCAAAGTAATGAAAATCAGGAAAATAATATAATAATTTTCAAAAATGCTCTGTGTATGTATTTCCCGTAAGAAAACCCACCTCAGTTTATGGGAGGTTCAGATCCTCTGGCTAGGATCTGGCTGTCGAGAAATGGATCGATCGTATGGCAACGATTTTTTATTTTATTGAATGCCTTGATAATAAAAAGATTGGTTTTGCTTTATATATGTTGATTCATGTCGTAAATGGTGGAAGTCTCAAGTTAATACTGAATTTAAATTTATTTATATTACAAAATAAATTCATATATATATATACAATTTATTTGTAAATATAAAAATAAATATATATTTTAATCAAATTAATTTAAGTATAAATAAATTAATTTTAAATTAAAAAAATTAAAGTTATCTTGAATCAAATAAAATACTTATGTATAGATGATAATGTATAGATCTTAATTTGATAAAATTTTAAAAATTTTATTAATAGCGGTATTAATTACTAAATCTTACAGATTTTTAAATATCAATATTAATAATAAAATGTTCAAATCCCTTTGTTGTATAATTTAAAAACAAATTTAATTTTTATTTTTATTTTCATAAATATAATGGAAAGTTCATAAAATTTTAAGTCAAAAATTTAAATTTTAAAGTAAATTTTAACTGTTAAACGCAAATGAAACTTTTCTATTCTGAAATGAATTTAATTAATTTAGAAATTTTTACATACAGGATATGAAATTTATATGAAATTATGTATTTTATCATTAATTTGTAAATATTATCACTATTATGTCATATTCATTTAAATTTTACGCATTTCATATATTTCACATATTTCATATACTTTATAATATTATATGTAAATTAAAATACATAAATTTATATTTAAATTTTAATATATATTTTTATTTTTTACTGTAAACACATCAATTTTCTTACTTCAATTAAAAATTATAGTCACGTAGATTTAAATTTGGCAAAAAATTTAAATAAGATAAATAAATTAAAATACATAAATTCATAAATATTTAAATTATTTTTTATATAAATTAATTTGTTTATAGTATTTAATTAATATATTAATAATATAGTTAAGATGAAGGCTATTTTAGAAATGTTAAGTTCACCGTAAAAAAATATGGTGTGAAATATGTGAAATACGTAAAATTTAAATGAATATGGTGTGATAGTGGTAATATTTATGAATTGATGGTGAAATGCGTAATTTCGTATAAATTTCATGTCCTGTATGTAAAACTCTCATTAATTTAAATTAATTAAATTTGAAATCTAAAATTTATTTTGATGTTTAGTTAAGTTAATTATATTTAGCTTTTTTAATTATTTATTCGACAACATATATTATACGTATATTAGAATGTACGAGGATGATCAATAAATAAATAACTTTTATTATTAACTTAAAAAGTTTTACATATAAATAATAAATTTAATTTTCATATCATTTAATTATTAATTTAATAATAAACATTATTTAATAATAATATCCTGAATGGCTATTATTTTAAAGAATTAGTAATATTTAATTAATTTTTAAATATTTTTAATGATATCTCAAAATTCCAAATTTTAAAATCAAATTTAAAATTTAAATCAGCAGATTTTACTTTAATTTACGTACAATATAATTAAAGTTTTTAATATGCATCAATATTTAAGTTAAATTACATTAGATATAATTTTTTATTAAATATTTAATTTATATTATTTAATCATAAATTTGATAAATTTTGTTTTTATATGTTAATATTTTAATTTCTTTTATATTTTTGTCATAAAATTTTTATATTAAAAATTGATACGTATTTCTTTAAAAATAATATATATATAATTTATAATTTTTATTTAAATTTTGTAAGCAATATTTTTATTTTAAACAATGTAAAACAAAACTTTAATACAATTATTGCACATAAAAAAATACTGATTAGATATGAAGAGTGAACAAACAAGTTTTCAAAAGAAAAAGGGTAAATAGTATCTGGGTCCCTCTAGTTTACTCAGTATGAACAAATAGGTCTCTCGAATATTTAAATATAATACGCTGATCATCTAGTTTGATGAAATATGCACGTAGGTTCTTGGGTTGCACACGTCGCGCAGCCGCTGGGGTCCGGCGGCGTCGCCCGTGCGCGACGACCGAGAGGAGAGAGAGATGCAGGGAGGAGAGAGAGGGTGATTTCTAACGTCTATTACAGCTAAAGGACATATATGCATATTTTATCAAACTAGAGGACCAGTTTGCTACATTTAAATATTCGAGGGACCTATTTGCACATACGATGATACGAATAAACTAGAGGGACCCTGATGCTATTTACCCAATAAACAAAAAGTCAACAAACAGTATTAAGAATAAATGAGCAGTTTCCTATGCACTATTAAAATTTAATTATTTTATATTTTTAATATTTAAATTTTAAATATTATATTGATAAAAAATTATGTAAAAATTAATAATTTTTATTACAATTCATAATTTTGTGATATAAATTATAATTTTTACATAAGTTTTATAATTGTTATACGACATTGAAATTTTGGGTATTAAATACGTAATTTGAGCGACATAAATATATTTTTTTCAAGAAAAAATAAAATAAATTAACTGACCTAGAATACGAAAAAACTATTTTGTCAAATAAAAATCATAAATTTACTTAGAAAAATTATATAAAAAATAATTTTCTCAGAAAAACCAACATGAATTAAAATCCTCACCTCAAAAAACTAATGAAAATTGCAACTATTTTAACATTTTTTTCTTATAAAAATATACAAATTTTTTTTGGATCAATATGTATAAATTTAAGTTTTTAGGTGAGATAATAACTAGAACTAGGACTCAATTCTTAAATTTGAATCTTGACGACTCTTAATTATCTCTAGTATATGACAAATATAAAAAAAATAAACATTAAATTCACATTATAAAATAAAAAAATTAACTAAAAATATAAAAATATTAATAAATCATTATCTGTCAACTTAATTATTTAAGTAATCTGGTAACTAGATATTTAATAACCCGCTTTAATATGATAAATAAAAAATTATATCAATTTGGCAGTGAATTTTCGGATCATACACACGGCTGCGGCTGAAATGAAGAAGTTATTGGGTTCGGACGGCGCACCGTCCGGAACCCAATCAGAGGGCGCCACGTGTGCCATACAGCTGGGTCCGGGCACACGTGGGCCCTCTGATTGGGCGTCCGAATAGTGCGTCGCCCGCACCCAATAATTTTTCAATGAAGAGAGCGTGATGACAAATTTATTAATGCACCTACGCCTATAGATAAAAAAATTGAAAAAAAAAATATTAAAAAAAAACCAAAAAAAAAGGAATTTGACAAACTTAGAATATAAAATAACAAACCTCTATTAAAATCCTGATCTTTTTAGAGATCAAAGAGGTCGTATTTAAAAATTTTGTGGATCAATATAAAATAAGAATTAAATCTCAGACCAATAAGTAATATGTCCTTTTCAATTTTATGAAAATTTACAAAATCTATTTCAATTTACACTGTACACAGATGTTCTATTTTGTCTTCATAAAATAGCCTATTTGGTTCCAATTAAGATTATTTTAATTATGATCATGACTAAAATATTTTATTCATTAAATATGTGAAGTGAATTTGATAATTTTATTAAAAATATTTGATGTAAAATAAAATTATTTTTTTTATTATCATAAAATTTACTTATTATTATTTTTTAATAAAATATTATTTAAATTTTGAAAGTAATCGAAATAGTCATGAGATCAAATATGCTCTCACATTCTAGAACCTCATATGTTAAGTTGATAAATAAACTGATTTATAATAAATTAAAATCTTAATTATTAAATTATTCAATGAATTAATCAATTTATTAAGCAGTAATGTTGGGTTATGCAACCCGTAATTAACTCACCATAACTCAAAACAACTACGTTTTCAATTTTTTGTTTTTTGATGATGATTTTTTTTAATTATATATATAATGAGAAAATGTTAAAATATATTAAAAATTAATAATATGTTAAAATTATATAAAATATAAAATAAATTTATATTTTAATATTAAAATTTATGTGAGATAAGATCATAAGACATAAAATAACATATATATATATATCTCTATATTTTTTTAAAATTTAGCCATGGCTATAGTTATTTTGGCTTTCGGCCAAACAGATTAATTAATATTCAACGTATTTAGTTCGTCAATATTAATAAACAAATTCAAATATAATTTTGAACCTTATATATAAAATTTATGAATATATTTGATTATATGGCTTGATATAATGTCATTTTAAAGCTCAATTAATAGTTTATTCTAATATTTTAATATATATTATTTATTAATAAGAAAAAATCATAAATTATGATAATAAGTTTGTTTATAAACACATTAATATCCTTAATTTGTAAGAGTTTGTCTATAGCTTTTATGTTCGTAAATCCAAATAAATAATTAACACATTCGTAAACACGTTAATGAGTTTGTTCAAGTAGAAAAAAAATTAAATATATTTTTATGTTCGAGAACCAAGCTTAAACTTCTGCTTAATTTTTGTAAATTAATATGAACTTGAATCGATCACTACTCGATTCCATTCATTTATAGCTCTCATCATCTCATTTTTTAATTTGGTTGAAAAAAATTATAGTGTGAAGGTATATAAAAAAGACTTTAATAAAAAATCACTTGCTAGTAAACCATCTGCCAGCCGATTTCGATTTTCGAATCTCAAATTTTTTTTTGGCCAATCACAAGTCAAATAAGCTCGACTTGATCCGACTCGGTTTATAATATATATATATTATATGCATATATTATATATATACATGTATTATAATATAAAATGTATTTTAATTCGAGCTGATTTTAAGCTGGATCGAGCCGAGCTTACCCCGGCTCAAAATCGGCTCAAAATCATTACCGAACAAAACTTTTGGCTCATTAGTCGACTCATTTAGATCTAATCGATCACAAATCGATTTAATTTTTATTCGATTTTCGATCTTCGATCCATATCAACGCCCTCAATCTTTAGATTAATTTAAAAAAATAATATCTAAATATTTAAATAATATAATATAATATTAAAGCAAACACATCTTCAAATATTATTGAATTTAGGGTCAGTTTAACCATAGTAAAAAATAACCTAACTTTTTGGGCTCCACTTATTTAACCTCCTTATTGAGCATAAATCAGTGGTTAAATCATGACCGATTATTTTATTAAATAAAATAATTTTTTAAATCGAAGTATTAAACTAAAATTTGATTGGCTCCATTTAGGAGATTGGAATCGAATCGGATTCAATCTAATAAAAATTCAATTTAATTTTTTTAATAATATTATATATATATATATTATTAATTTTTATAATAATATTTTTTATTACAGTAAATAAATATAAAAATAAAATATAAAGTATGATATTTAAATTCTACTTATATTTGGTAATATAAATTTTAGTAGGTGATTATATGGTTATTATTTATTACATTTAAATTACTTTTACCAAATTTTATAGATTTTTTTATAATATTATTTTAAAATTTATGTATTTTTTAATAATATTTATATATATATGGCGATTCTTATTTAAATATATATATATATATTTTTTAATAATTTAAAATTATATATTTATTTAAGCTAGCTATATTCAAATTAGTTATTGCAATAAAAATAAGTGATAGAAAATGCTTTTTATTTGCTTTTTTTTTTTCATATTTTTAATTTATATTTAAGATTGATTAATTAATAATATATTAAGTAATAGATTAATTAAAATTATAGTTATTATACATATAAATACGGGAGTAACAAAAAGATCTCAGAATTTTAAAAAAATTTCAATTATTTAAATTAGCAAATTATAGTTTGTATATATTTTAAGCCGATTTATCACAGGTTATAGATCAAATTTGGGTTGAACCCAACTCGATCTAATTTTTTATCAAGCCAGATGTCTTCTGGGTTGGATTCAGGTCAGGGCTAACCCAATCCGAATCTTACCCATAGACAAATCTTAAAACATGCTATTCAAATTATTTTTCGTAGAATTCATCGAATTTAACTATTAAGTTACCACTTTAAAAATTAAGAAAATATATTTAAATATTTTAAGTTATAAATTTTTTTATAGTAATTTTAATTGTTATTATAATCTCTATTTCATTTTCTTTTCTAACAATAATCAAGTTTAAAGAAATTTGTGAAATTAGGCTAAAAAAAAACATTATGTTGTTTTTTATTTTATTTTTAAATCATCGTGAAATCAAGTGTCTATCTAATACAATTACCTTTTTATATTAATTTTTGCTTTTACTATATTATGATGATTCCAATTTTTTAGCTAATAAATATTTTGGTATTTGTTAACTATAAAAAGTGAGTAATAAGATTACGTAGATATTCAATATCTACAAACGTTTTTAATATGAGGATAGAAAATTTATTATATGTATTATTAAAAATTTTAATATTATTTTTTGGAATCAAAACAAATTTTAATATATTGATTTTGTTATAATGTTACAATTTTGAAGGGGACACAATAAGAATAAAAAAAGAAGAAAGAAGAAGAGACTATAAATTTTTATTGCTTCAAATTTATTGATCACCAATTGTAGGAGGCCACGTGCCTCATGGGGCCCACATCCAATGCTGACCGCGAAGGAGTCGAGGTGGAAAACAAATTTAGAAAGATATATCGAAAGATGATATAAGAAAAACGTCAAAAATAATTTTTTAATAGATTTTACTATCAAATTTAATGAAATATTATTACAAAATGAAAATTTTAAATATTACTTATAATGCCGCTTCGATAGATATGCCGAAATATTCGGAATCAAACAAAAAAATATTTCGGAAGATAATTAGAAAAAGCTAGAGAAGTACATAATTAAATTATAACTTAAATATTAATTAATTTAAAAATATTTACATTCATGCCATTTATATTATATTTTTATTTAAATCCTCTCAATAATTTAAATTTTATAAAAAAATTATATGTAAATAATATTTGAAATTTTTTATAAAATATTTATAATTATCTTATTTTAAAATTAAATCCTTGGAATTTTCTGAGTATCATGCCGGAGAGAACTTATTGCAGTCGGACAGTCTAGCGCGTGGCCATTCACTGTGCACGCCTGCATGCGGGTCCCACCATCACGGCTCGACATACGTAGCAATTTTGTTCATATATGTATCATAATACATCTCATACGTAGCAAATTTTATTACATATATATTATAAAATATTTTATACGTAGCAAATTTTATCATATATGTATCATAATATATCTCATACATAGCAATTTTGCTCACATAAGTATCATAATATATCTCATATATAGCAATTTTTATTATATATGTATCATAAAATTGTTTTGTATATGAGCAAAATTACTACATATGAGATATATTATGATACATATATGATAAAATGTGCTAAGTATAAGATATATTAGGATACATATGTGATAAAATCGGCTACGGTGAATGGCTTCCATAAAATCCACGTGTTAGACTGTCCAACTGCAATAATTTTTCAATGCCGGGTAGGTTGCGTTTTATCGGACCATATATTAATAAAATGTTTGATCAAATTAATTTCATTTAATTTATAAAATTATATAATATTTAATTAGACGTACTTTGAAATGATTAAAGTCCTGTTTGACTCGAGGATCAAAATCAAGAGTAAAATAGTTGTAGTTTAAAAATAAAAAATAATAATAATAAATAAGTTTTTTTAATTATTTTACACAAATTTCGTATATAAAAAATATTATTTTACTTCATATATTCAATAAATTTTAATAAAAATATTTACTTTATTTGACATCTCGACAAAAATATTCGAATCGAATATTTTGGTCTAGCATGTGAAATAAAATTAATATTTTTTTTTTATAAATTATTGAGTATATGAAGTAAAATAATATTTTTTTATATTAAAATTTATGTATAATAATTTAAAAAAAATATTTATTATTATTATTATTAAACTAGAATTATTTTTGATCTTGTGCTAAACAGGACCTAAGTTTTAAATATTATTTGATATTTTTAAAGTTAAATAACAAATATATTTATATTCCAATCCTTTCGACTCTGGTTATCAAATCAATTAAATCTTTCAAAAATAATGTAATTAAACCTTTTTTGTTTTTTATTTTATAAATAAAAAATATTTTGTCCATCTTTTTTTAATTTGCTTTTTTTTTCTTTTTTATTTCAAGCATTGTTATTTTTATACCACCACTCTCACTATCTTCACATCATTATTTATAATATTTGTATCATTGATCTAAAAACGGATAAAATGTTTTTTACCCAAGAATTTAATCGATAAGATCTAGAATTGTTGATTAATTTAGTTGATTTATGATTTGAAAATAATAAACCGTGATGCACAAAAGTTTAAATTAGAGGAAGTGTTTGTTATTTAACTTATATTTAAAGATATAAAATAAATATGATATTTAAAATATTTTACAAAAATTATAAAACATTATCCCTATTTTTTATTGCTTGCCACTTGAGGCATCAAATCTCCCAGCTAAGAGTAGATCAACAAAAAAAAAAAAAATCTCCCAGCTAAGAGAAATGCTTGAGTGCACCGGTGCACAGTATTCAAATCAATTAGCGCATGACACGTCAGTACATATGACTTACTTTTATCCACGTGGCGTGCTCCAATTGGACTTATATACAGTGCACCGCAAAAATTTCTCCCAGGTAATCCGCCATGGTTTCTGGTCTCTGCATTCAAATTGTAATATTCCTCAAGTTCCAATGGCCTTTCTGTCTTCTAGCCAGGGGATCTCCGGCCGGTTTCACTTCGCGACGCCGGCAAATCGAGGAAAAGGTCTCCGTCAATCTCTGGATTGTGAGGGATTTGATTCTGGGATGATTCTCGCATTTTTTTTTTGCAGCCGGAGCAGATCACGAGATATCCGTGTGCGGATCTGAATTATAATCGGCCGATCGTTTTCCGCCATTTTCTTTGGCTACATATCTCAATCCTGATCCATCGCCTTGGCTCTTCTTCTCTCTTGCCCTTCACCATGTCGTCGTCCTCCTGCTCTTCTGCTTATTGTCCCAAAGAAATGGCCGATGGGGCTGAGCTCCATGTTCTGGCTGTTGATGATAGCGTCGTCGAGAGGATGTCCTTAGAGAGAATGCTGAAGAACTCTGCTTATAAAGGTATGCAGTCCGCTATCTCCTTCTCGCCATTTTGTTATATTCTCCTGTTAACTGTCGTGAATGTATTTGATAAGAATATGACATCTGGAGATGAGAGATTTCTTGGATATAATTCCTTCATTGTGTTTCTTAGTTAAGACTTAAGAGAGGGGAGATGAGAGATCTCAACTAGAGAGGTTGTGATATTGTTGATGCGAGAGGGGGTCCCAGGAGACAGCGGTACGCAGAGGGCTAAACTTGATAATTAAGGTTTAAATGAGAGAGAAAAACATCCAGAAAAATATACAGAGATTTAAGATGGTTCAGGGAAGAAATACCCTACGTCCACCGGATCAGCCTGAAGTCTTCCACTATATCTCAAAAAAGAGAGCCGCTTGGACTCAATACAAGGGTAAAAATAGTAGGGAAGAAAAGATCCGGCGAGTCCAATCTTTTCCTTGAAACCTGTTCAAGGGTATTTATAGGCGGGAGGTAGTGGAGCTCTGCCCGGATTTTCCGGAGAAAGGTCAATATATACAATTGCTGAGCCTGTACTAGCGGTCCCACTGCTGTCGGCCATTGGAGGAGTTGGAATCAATGGGTGGAGAGCTTGTCTCCTTGATCTTCTTGCTTTTCCTAGGAATTTGTAGTAGTTGGAGCACGCGGGTCCTTGGTCTGCGTGACTGGAAGGAGCATGTGCTATTAGAAATGGTGCGGTCGTGGCACGCTGATAGTGACAGGTGCAATTGAGAAACATCGTCACCGATGATGTTGGAAGATGGCTCGAAATATTGTACCCGATGCCTGGGGAGAGTTGGGATATGTCATACCTGATGTTATGGGACAACTGTAGCTCAACCATCGTCGACGAGGTTTAGTGAAGTTTGAATCATTGGACCCGAAGTTTGAGATCTGCAAAAGTAAAACCCATTAGTTAGTGGTTAATCATGATAGAGGATTAGCGCGCCTCTCGAGATGCCACGTGTATGGCTGAAATGCAGCGCTAGTTCGCTGGAACCATGTGTTAACAAATATCTATATACCAAACAACATTGTTGCTATTGCATATGATTCAGAAGATAGAATTTCAAATATTTTTGGCTTTGGGCTTACTGTGAAAGGCATGCTAACCATTATCCAAAACTTAACTGTTCATACCCAGGAAAACAAATTGTCCTTTTTAAGTTCATCTTATGGCATGTATTCGGAGCAGAATCATAGAAGAGGAGCAGTGGTAATGATAACACCAGTTAGTCGCGTTTTAGCTAAATCGGGATCAAAATCTGGCTATCTAGAGAGTCCATTGAATGCCAGCAATCGCAGAATCTCTTTGTTTTGTAGCAAAATACATGAATAGAGGAGTGATTGAAATTTATTTAGAGACATACATGTTTTTATTTTTTAGTCTTGTAGCCATTCCCCTTTCCACTTAGGATTACAGAATTGTTCTAAACTTGAATACAGATGTGCTACCAGGAACAGATCTACTTTCCACTTAAGATGTCTCACACCAAGCCATGTATTGCTGAAGTAAACCCATAAGTCGTATATTCCTACACGAATTAGGTGAAATTGCAATTCCCCAATCATTCAGCTGCCAATGTGGTAAGGGAAATGCCTGTGAGGCTGAAATCAAGAATATTTTCATATATAGTTCAATCATCTCTGATTCATGAAGTTATTACGAAACATAGACATTTTAAAATTTTGGTTTTCCATTCAATAAATTAGGTCCATCTACAACACAAACTTTTATTATTGTATCACTATCCCTCTTCTAGTTCCTGCTCCGAATACATATCTTAACAGTTTGTTTTTCGTCAAGAAATAATGTATTTTTATACAATCTCTGGTAAATTTGGATTATTCGTTCGGCTCTGCTGTGAATTTCATGACTGCTTATGGTTGATGCAGACCGAAACTCTGAAATTCTTTGTATTGAAAGTGAAAATGCATAATTTACTATGAAAAGTACTTCTTGGACTTTGTTCCAATTTTCAGTATGTCTTCTAATTCTGCTTATTCTGCTTTCTTAAATGATATTTAAGTAATTTATTCTGCTTGCTTGCAACTCTCAATTCATATGTTTTTCTAAAATTTCTGCGGTTATGTTGAAATGTAAGGTTAATGAAATAAAGGAAACTTCTTTGAAACGATGTAATCCTAATTTCCTTTCTCCATGAAATTGGTTTCAGTGACGACTGCAGAAAATGGAGTGAGGGCACTGGAGTACTTGGGCATTATTGAGGGTGCAAAGGATGGCAACCTAGATAAAGCTGTAAGTACATGTTGAGTTAATTTGGTTCTTAGTGAACATATTAATTTGTGTTGTAAATTTTTTTTTTGTTAGGTTGTAAACATTTGGTACATAAATTTTTTTTTTTTAGTGAACATATTCAGTTAATTTGGTTCATAAGTAAGTGTGTTTTATAAATTTGTGAATTTCTTATGGCACTCACTATGTTTTCATAAATTTGTGCTCATCGTTTTCAAGTTACTTGTATTCATATATGCACAAACACGCATGCAAAAAAAAAAAACACATATTTCACCCTCTTTTTCAGTACTGCTCTCTTGATTTTGAAAATGTTATTATTAAAAATCTCTTATGAGATCAATGTGCCATGATTTTTGTAGGATTTGAAGGTAAACTTGATAATTACAGACTACTGCATGCCTGGCATGACTGGCTATGAGCTAATGAGAAGGATAAAGGTATCACATTAGCAACTTCTTTCAGGATTATCTGTTTAACTATTCTTATAAAGCATGTTAAGACTCCAGCCTTGGGGTTTTGGCATGGGTTCGCTCAAATTGGGCTCTTTATGCTCCAAATGAGGCCTTACCAAGAGTATCTGGGGGAACTTAGATTGATTCCATAAGTTTGGAGAGAGAGAGGTGAGTACATTACTAGAAATAAATCTTTTAAGGGGGCGTTTGGTTCAATGTTATCTTGATGTTATGTTATGTTATCTAGAGAAAATAATTGTTTGGTTTAATGACATCTATAAATAATCTTCAATTTAATTATAAAATTATTAATTAAAAGATGACGTCTAGATGTCATGACATCTAGATTACATAACATAATACTAAGATAACAACGAACCAAACGCACCCTAAATAAATTTTAAACTAATGACAACTGTTGAATCAGCCTCTTTGCTACTGCATGCCTGGTTGATTTAGCCTTTTGCAGCAAAGAGGCTGATTCCTAATGGCTACTAGGGATATTAATGAGGCATTCCTACACCTGGATCTCTCTTAGAAATATCATTAGTCTACCTAACTTAATGAACGAAAATGTCGTCTTTTCTGCACCTGTGGCAAGTTGCATGAAAGCAGTAATATTAATAGTGCAGACATTTACGGAGCCTGTTATGGTTGAGTTTATCAAGATGCAGCACACAAGAGTTGATTTAGTACTTCACATTTAGTAGGGTTGAGTCGTGTAAGTTGAATTAGTTATTAGTTCTATTGAATTAGTCTCAACTAGTCGAACTTATTTAACTAAGTTAATTAATTTTAATTTGATAGTTACTTGGGAGTTTAACTTGGTAACGATTAATTTGTTTTAAAATTATATTTTATCTAATTTTAAATAAATTATTATTATTTAAATTTTAAATTAATTTTGTTTTATCTTATCTCGTCAAATTAGAGTTGTAGTATTGGAGATTTTTCTATTTATAGATCTAAAGTATATACACATTTTAATGTCATATAAATAAAATTAATTTGCTTTTTTGTTTCATAGAATTTGATTAGATTGGTTTTAAATTCCTAAATTAAAGAACTAGAGCTGTAGAACATAGGATGAAAATTCCTAATCACTTAATTTTATTCTCTCTTTTTTCACATTCCAAACCCTAGCTATATAATACATAATATTAAAACTAATATTTTAATACGACTATTCTTATATTTAAAGTGTAAATTTATGATAGATCATAGTGGCATATATCTTATTATTATAAGTTTAAAAAATATCTTTTAATTTTTTTTAAATTAATTTTATTTTTTTAAAATATTTTTGATATTATTAAAAATAATCTTATGAACAATTCAACTTAAAAAATAAAAATATTCTTTAATAATTATTAAAATTTAAAAATTTTAAATTTAAAATTATGCCATAAAATTTATTTAATTATTTCTCTTTCTCTCATAAATTATTTAAGTGAATTGAGAGTTTAAAAATATAACAGTAAATTAGTTTCAATTTTAATTTAGATTCAACTCAAATTAATTAGATACAAACGTGATATAATTGATACAAATGCTGTGATATAAACTCAGATATACTGACTTGTTTAAAGTAGATATATGATTTCTATCCTAGTTTTTAACTACACAAATAGATAAAATAAAATATGAGCTTGTTTAAGGAAGAAAAATATGATTAATGTCAAATAAAAGCAAAGATAGTATTAGTTGGGGTAGAAAAAGCAAAAATATCACTAGTATTTGTAAAATTGTAAGAAAAGATCTGCTAAAGTAGATAACACAGTAGCTTGCGAATACCATTTTTTTTTTATTATCAAAACACTAGCATGCGTGAAGCTTTTTGTGATTTTAATTATGAGAATTCAATATATCTCTTTTAATTTTAACTTTTGAGTCTATGCATGAGTTGTGTTTTATGTATGAGATATTTTAAATTTTTTGTTGTATTGGTCAAACCAACTGTTTCAATAATTTTTTTTAATTAGAAGTATTAAGAAGTATCAAATAAGTATCGGGTAAATATCAGATATTTGATACAGATACGATATGAATATGTCAGGCTTCACGAAATATCGATACATCATAGTTCTTATATCTTTCTTTATCTAATTTTCTTTATATTTCCTCTTCTTTTTTATATGTTTCTTTCCTTTTTCACATTAGTTATCTTGGCCAAATGCTATTATCAGGAAACAATAATATCTTATATGAATATAATACAGATACGTTAGACTTCATGATATATCGATGCATCATCCCTCTCATCTCTCTATTTCTTCATTTGATTTTTCTTCCTACATTTTTTTTTTCTAGCCTAGAAAATTTGCTATGAAATTAAAAGAAGCCATTATTTATCAGAGTAATCTTTGCATGCAGGAAACATCATACTTGAAGGAGATCCCTGTGGTGATAATGTCTTCAGAAAACATTCCAACAAGGATTGAAAAGTAATTTCCTGTCTCCTTATCATGTGATAAATTACTTGCTCAGCCTTCTTAATGACGGTTTTGCCATCGAACAGGTGCTTGGAGGAAGGGGCAAAGGAGTTCATGTTGAAGCCAATTCAACAATCTGACGTGAAAAGACTGAGATGCCATGTGAAGAAAATGAATGATGCTGCTGAGAGAGTGATATGCAGAACTGCTGACTCTTATTGATTCGGAGAACTCAATTATCTCCGTCGAAAACAGTCTTAATGATTCGATCTCGAGCCGAGTTCAGCAAGGTTGAATTGAAAATTTTCGATTTGATTCAGAGAATGAATGAGGAGAGTTCGATTCGATCTCGATTCAAACAGGGTCTGGCTCTTTTTTTTTTATCAATTCAAGCCCAATCTGAGCCAAAATCAATCTAACTTTTGATTAATTTTTCATCTTTTATTCAAATATGATGTATAAATGTATTTATTTATTCAGTCAACTTAAAAATATGGTTATTCATTTTGATTTATTATTTAAAGATAAAAATAATAAAAAATTTATAATAAATATGATTTGATAAAGAAAATTTTAATGAAGTCTTTTTTATTTTGAGCTGTCTCGATTCAATTCTATATCAGCTCAAGATTGGATTGATAAAATTTTTTAGCTAAAAAAGCAGCTCGTTAGTCGGCTCATTTGGATTGAATTAAGCTTTATTTGATTCAAATTTCGAGTAATTAACTAATGAACTTCTTGTTTTGACCTGATTTATTTTGTAGGGAAAAAATAAAAAAATGAAACACAAAATCTCTAATTTATTATGAAACAAAAATTTTAATAAAATAAAGATCATTAGTTTTGAAAATTAAAAAAAATGAACATTATTTTTGTTTTGTTTGATTTTCTTTAAATTTAAATAGTGAAGTAGTGAATTGAAATGAACTTTTATTGTTTCTACAATAATATGTGAATAAATAGGTAAAATGTAAAACGCAACAGTTATTTTTAACGGGAGAAAATGCTAAAAAAAAAATTTGGAGTGCTTTGATAATTTAATAATTAAAGTTAAAGAAGCGAAATGCTTATTTTTTTTAGAAATTATTTATCCTTTAAATTTGAAAAAAAAAGGAGCAACTGCTTATTTGAGACAATTACCTGCACGATTCTTAAAGTTTTGTCAAATTAATTTTATTTTTCTAAAAAAATAAAATTGGCCTATGGCTTTTTTTTTTTCTCTACCTCTTTACCTTGCCTCCATTTCCTTTATTTTATTTTATTTTATTTTGTCAAAGGCAGTTTGTTGAAAAAAATTCTTTTATTTATAAAAAATAAAATATTAAATTTATATTATACTAACACAAATTTTAATTTTACAATAATCTTATATTACAAATTTTATATTTTTTAATATAATTATTAACTATATTTATATCTACTAGAATAAATTATTCTACTAGAATATGCTAATATATAACTATTTATTTTTTGAGATTTTTAACTATATGACACAAAAACTTCAATATTTACTTATTAGACTCCCTAAAATTAAATATTACATGACAGACACTTATTTATTTTAAATTTACAACCAACACACTCTAGTTAAAAAGTTTTATATATTTTATTTGAGTAAATCATACTTGAGTTATGTTTTAACTTAAACAAGGTTCATAGAAATAAAATCTAACCCTCACTGTATTTTAAATTAAATCTGATCGTTTATCCAATTTTTCATTATTAAAATGGGCATATAATAGAATATTCTACATAGTTAATAGATTTAAATAATTTTTAACATATAAAATTTAACTTAGATGTACTGAGAGTTAGATTTTATTCCGATAAATTTTATTTAAGTTAAAACATAACTTATGCATGGGTTACTTAGGGTTTTTAACTAAAGTATATTGACTGTAAAATTAAAATAAATGAGTGTGTGTCATATAATATTTAACCTTAAGATATCTAATAAGTAAATATTGAAATTTTTTGTGTCACATGGGTAAAAATTCCTTTTTTTTTTTGCTATTATGTCCTAAATTATTTACATTTATTAATTTTTTAATTTTATAGAATAGTATTTTAAAATATTAATATTTTTATTTTTAACTTTAAATTTTTAGAGAGAAGAGAGCAGGGGATAATGGGAGAAATGGAATTTTAGATTATTTAAATTTTATACTTTTATGTTAAAAGTTTTCAAGAAAATGAGGATGATGGTTTTTAAAATATATGAACGATTTAAATTAATTAAACAATAATTAAGCTTTATATTTTTTTTTAAGATAGGGCAAGCAAAAACATGGGATATTCACGCAGGGACGAAATGATACCACTTTTATAATTTTAGTAGAAAATTAAGATTTTTTTAAGAATTGAGATCCTTACTACTTCGAAACTTAAATGTAATTTACCTTATAATATAACTCATATATTTATATGTAGGGATAATTACGTACATGTCACACCATTTTATTTTTTTTACGTGTTACTCATCCATTCTTACTTAATTACGCTATGCATACTCAAAACATTATAAAATTTTACATACACACACTTTCACTTGTTTTTATTATAATGAGCAATTATAATTTTTCAATGACCTAACTATAATTAGATTACAAATAATCTGTACCATTCATCATATTATTTTAAGGATATTTAAATATATTTTGAGTGAAAATCTTAAAACTTTGATGTTTAGGTAGTGGCAAGGGAAGGAGACATCCGCGACGTAAATTAATTTTAGGACAGATCAGCGCTTTAGTATGACATCGAGGAAGAAAAAAAAGTACTATTAAAGATAAAAATGTAATTTTAATGATTTATTAACGAAATATTTTTTTTCAAATAGAATTTGACTGAGTTTTAATTTAAGTGTGTGTATGTAAGATTTTATAATGTTTTGAGTGTGCATAACGTAATTAACTAAGAATGAATGGGTAACGCATAAATAAAGTAAAATGGTGTGGCATATAGGTAATTATCCTTATATGTATGATTAAGTTATAGCACGATTGCATGCCGCTTTGACATTTTCTTAAAATTTCATTGTCATGTTATAATCAGTAGTTTTCACTAATTGAGTATTGTGCTATTATTATTATTTGTTGATATGCTTGTTCATTAGAAATCAATATTATTTTTATATCACGTTGATTGGAAGATCTTGCTGTATATTGTGCATTTTATCTTGGTTACATCTTTTAATATGATATGATATGTGATACACTGCTTGATGTCATTAAATATTGCCAAAATTGTGAGATTTCATTGACTTTCTAATTATATAAGTCTGATTTTATAGATTCTATTAATATTTTAATTTATGATTAGTTCGATAACATTGGTTTTTATTTTGATATTATAGGTGTCTTACATTGACTTATCATATTATTATTATTTTAGATGATCTTTCTTATATGGAAATTGCTCCTAGTGCTACTATTAATAAAATTGAAAATATTTTATTTTTTTATTAATGTTAACTTCTAATTATTGACATTTAATACTTTTGATTTTTAAAATTATTTTATTTTTTATGTGTATTTAACATCTTTGAAAAAAAAGTTGACAATCTAATAATATTTTTAATTATTTTTTATTATGTAAAATTAATTATTTAAAAAAGCATTATATCTCAGTTATTTAGCAACATATAAAATGAAAAAAACTTAATTATTTTCCTTTTAACGAAAATTTTTATCAACGAATCATGCGTCGATACGTCATCAAACGGTCATAAATTTTCGCAGGTCTCTCGTCAACATGCGCTGATGCGCGCCGTGCGCGATGACCAAACGGGATAAACTACAGCTCGGCTGCGAAAGCAGTGCCGCCAAAGCTGTGCTTCCGCGCTCTACCATTGCTAATGGCTGCCTTTGTCCCAGATTCCTCCCTTCTCTCTACTCTCTCCCCCCATTCCGATTGTCGGCGAGTGTTTCCTCCCCCGGAGCGGAGACCAGTGTTCAATGCCACGTTCGCTCTCTCCGTATCCCGTCCCCGCGCCGCTGAAAACCTAGAACCAGAGCTGGCGGAGGAAATACTGAACCTTAGTTCCAGCGCCGGAGTTGAAGGGGGAAAGGACCGGCGGAAGGCAGTGAGGATCGCGTGGGAGAAGCTGGTCCGTTGGTCTCGATCGTGGCGCTTCAGGGTCAGGGGAGACGTTCTTGAGCGGACCAAGAAGGTAGAGGTTGTAAGCAATGGAGGAAGTGTTCCAACTTGAAAGTAATTAGGAATGATTACTTTTGAGATTTTTTTCATATCTATGAGTAGGTTGTAGTTCTTGGAGGGGGATCTTTTGGCACCGCTATGGCTGCTCATGTCGCCAGTAAGAAGGCCGAGATGGAGGTGGTCATACTTCTTAGGGACCATCATGTTTGTCGCGTCCTCAATGAAACGCATAGAAATTGGTAAGAGATTAATTTGTTCTTTCAGTCATTGAAGCTCTCCTTAGGTTCCATTTTAGTAGTAACTCCATGTGCAAGTGCAGCAAATACTTTCTTGATTTTAATATAAAGGGTATTCTTTATCTGACTCTCTAATATTTGGTAAATGTAATGAATTATTGTTGTTTAAGGTTATTTTAGCCCATGTAAGAAGCGATGGTTTGATAGTGATAATTTTTTGTCTTTTGGTGAGATTATAGACATGGTGACAGGCTAGAATGTGTATCACTGGAAATAGTGCATTTTTCATGACCATCCACATGGCATGAGTGACAAAACTGAAGTGGGACATTCAAATTTGTCTAAAAACATTGGAACGACCATTTGAGTCTTCCCTAAAATGTGACAACCCTTAATGGCATACTGATTTTGTTCCTTTATTCTGCAGCAAATACTTCCCTGAATTTAAGCTTCCAGAAAATGTAGTTGCAACCACCAATTCAAAGGATGCTTTCGTAGGAGCTGATTTTTGCTTGCATGCTGTACCAGTTCAGGTGACTTGGAATCAATTATCAACTATGAATATGAATGGTAGCGTGTGCTTTCATGGTTTCCCTGAAGAGTGCTCGATAGTAATAGTTCTTTCTACACATCCAACCTTGATATTATCTGAAACAATATATCCAATTCTGAAAATTTTGTTTAGCACCATAACAACGGCGCTTACTCTTTTTACATTATGGCAGTTCAGCTCGTCTTTTCTTGAAGGCATTTCCCAGTGTGTTGATTCAAACCTGCCCTTCATCTCTCTTAGCAAAGGCTTGGAATTAAATACCTTAAGATTGATGTCTCAGATCATCCCACAGGCATTAAAAAATCCTCGCCAACCATTTGTCGTTCTGTCAGGCCCTTCCTTTGCAGTGGAATTAATGAAGAAACTACCTACAGGTTGGTTATATGTCAAGCATGTGTTGTTTCTTCTATTACTCCTGCAGTAGTGCAGGTCCATGAAGAAGCATGTACCTTATGACTGAATCAACTAATAGTATGGTTTTCCTTTAACTTGTATATTCTGTGTTTATTCATGTTAATAAAACTAATAGCTAATGAGTTATAAATTATGAGTCTATAAGCATAACCAACCCATGATTTCAGGGTTCAAGCTTTATGAGAAGTATGCCAGTCTCATATGAAATTTGCATTCTTCCAGCGATGGTAGTGGCTTCAAAAGACAAAAAATTGGCTGGTGCTGCTCAACAACTCTTAGCTTCCCCTACTCTTAGAATAAGCTCATCCAGGTAGGTAAGCCTCTTATCATTCATGTCTCACGAGATTTTATGAGGATTTAAAGCTGCAGAATAAATTTGTGCATTGTTCTTCAGTATAGGCAATAAGCCTCTTTTGTACTATAACTTGCTGAACCTGTTGACAATCTTAACTATTTTGTCCTTTTAGACGTGCACTTTTGAAATGTTGCTTGTACAGGGAACTTGCGTTTTATATTGAACAAAGTAAAGCAACATAGATGATTTTCTATTACTAATCTGTTTGACTGTGGAAAGTTAATTAAGTTGATTTTGTTATTTCTTTAAAATTTATTGTTTTTTACTTGTAAAAGATGATACTAGTAGCTTTTTGGTGCTTCATCCCCGTAGAATAAGCTCATATATAACACACATGAAGATCTTGAACCTGCTATTTGAAACCAAAACGTGATATATTTGTCTTATGGTAAATAGTACATCAGCCCCTTCACTATGTTCACAGTGCTGTTTGACTGGGATTCCTAATTAAGTGTTTCTTACTGCTAGACCAATTGAAAGCTTAGGTATATTTTCAATTAGAAGAAAAAATTCACGGATGTGCGACTCAGTATGTTAGCTATAATTAGTAAGTTGAGCTAGATAGCTGTCACACTTCATCATGAAATCTACATTAAAGTTATTAGCCTTTCTTGTATTCTAGTTAAGGTGATATTCTTTTACGTTTATCATGAATTTGGGAATTTGACCTATGAAAATTCAGTGATGTTATAGGGGTTGAATTAGCAGGCGCACTAAAAAATGTCCTTGCCATAGCTGCTGGTGTTGTGGAGGGAATGGATCTTGGAAATAACTGTATGGCTGCCCTTGTAGCACAAGGTTGTTCAGAGATAAGATGGTTGGCGACAAAGGTAACCACATGTTTTTGTGTGCTTCCATCTGAAATATACCTTTTTGCTGAACATAATTTTTTGATATATATATTTCATCAGCATTTATGTTTTTCATCCTCAATTTGTGACAATGCGTTATTTTTTTTAATGATGAATATATCTTTAGTTTTCATAAATTTATACTCCATTTACGATTCATACAAAAACAAATGTTAAATATGATGTTTCAATTATAACCCACCTTTCTAAAGTTATTATTTGGTAACCTATATGATGAAAACATTTTGATGATTGACTGCCTAGAAATAGATCATGCTCCTCATGGATGGACAGAATTGATGCACATAATTTTATTTTATTATTTATAGATTTTGTTATGAGTTTGAAATAGTCACATTCCTTTTTATTTATTTATTTTATAGTTAGTGTGGTTTTTTTAGTCCCATTGGAATGCCTTAATTTTAGGACAATTAGTCTTTTTTAAATAGATCTTGTATTTGAACATTTGAATAGAATTATAATGAATGGAAATTTGAATTTATATGAATTCTAATTCTCCAAGGTAAGAGATTCTAGAAGGAAAGAGCGGGGAATGCTAATTATTTATTTAATTTGAGAGGAAATAGACTTTTTAAAAAGAAGAATTTTCCCTCTGGAAACTTTAGCCACTACCCTCCATGTCATCTTCACATTTCTCCTCTACCTCACCTCGACATTATCACCTTTGACTCTAGCTACATTGTCTGTCTCTGTCATCTGAAGCTTTAGCCAACTTCAACAGTACAAAGGCCAGCACTTGATTCCCTGAATTGTTCCCTTTGCACCAGCATCGTCTGTCTACCTTTAGCCTGTGGAAACAGTGCAGTCAATTTCCTTATGTGCTGCTGATTAAGTTCTCCTATGAAGGCTCCTGTAAAGCCACCGCCTCCCTTAAGCTCTAGTTATTTGCTGTGAATCTTTATAAAAGAATAAACTTTTGGCAAACTCAACCTGCAGATCTAGGTTTAAGGCTAACACCTTTGAGCCATTAGTCAACTAGTTTCTTCATCCTGTCTTCTCAGCAGAAAATTCTAAAAGGCCTCCCATAGCAATTTGTCTGTTTTCCTGTAGCATTATGCTACAGTAGTTTTTATTACTACCGTCAGACCTCCACTTCTATATCAGAGACTCTCCATCCTCCTGGAATTCTAGATCTGATTTGCTAAATTTAAATTTTATTGCTTTAAGCTTTTCAATAATTTTTTATTTACCAACGACCCAGTTGAATTTAAATTTTGAAATAGTTTAATTTGATAAATTTGAAATTAATTAAACTTTGAATTACTATTTACATTTATTTGAGGCAATTTGGAAGTTAAATGTTCTAATTTTTAAATCCTGTTTTGGTATCAAAGCATGGTTACATATACAACCTGCATTCTTACCTGATACATGATATGTATAGAGTGCTATTATTTATAACAGGCCTTGCGAGCCACTTAGTGCTATGGATCTCCATGAGGTTGGTCTTTCTTCTTTGGAATTTTTTCTTACCATTGAGAAATGTGAGGCTGTTTGTTTCTTTTTTGTTTTGACTTTTCATTTAGATCTTATTGGGTTTATTTTGCCTTGCATTTCATTCTATATCTACTTTATATTCATCATCTTATCTGATCTAAGTCTTTTGCCTCTTTGTTGGAACCAACTTACACCTTATATTTATAATGAACTCTGAGTTGAGAGCTATCTGTACCACTCTTTTAACTAAAATTGATAATTTGAATAACAAAATTATCCTTCTAGAAGTAAAGTCCCGTAAGTTTGATGGTAGGTTGGCTCCTATGGTTTATTTAGAATTAGAGTATACACCGTTATTTTAATTATTATCCTATGCCTTATACAAGGAAAGTTGTTTTTGCTAAAACAAAAAGGCAAACTAAACTTTATGTTGGCTACAAGGCATGGTCACTTTTGTTACAAGACATGTTCAATTAATTCTTGAGATGAGTTTAAGTGCATTTTAAGCAATGAGTGTATTCTCCAATCATACCATATCTTTTGTATATGTCACAAAATTTGGCCAATGTATGAGAACGATATTTGAATGTATTGCTAAGTTTAAAAACTATTTTATACGATGTAGAGTTTTTGAAAATATCAAAGTTACTATAATTAGTTTGTTAATTGGTTTGAGAAATGATATACATGATAAATGGTATTGGCATTGGTTCATAGCACTTAATGAGGCTTATTAGAAAGATTGAGATTATAAATTAGCTTAGAGATTGTTAGATTCTTAACGTCATGATGTCTGAGGTAGTACTATTATTATGAGTTGTTAGTTTACAGTTATGAGACTAGGGGTGGCAAAATGGGTCGGCGGGTCGGGTTTGGGTCGAACCCGAATCCGACCCGACTCGAATAGCCTCAACCCGAACTCGACCCATTTATTAAATGGGTCAAAATCCATGACCCGAACCCGACCCGATTAATAAATGGGTCGGGTTGGCGGGTCGACCCGACTCATTTATAGAGTATTTTTTGATAAATGCCCAACCCGAACCCTACCCGACCCGATTATGCCCAACCCAAACCCGACCCGTTTAATAAATGGGTCAAAATTCATGACCCATACCCGAAATTTGCGGGTCGGGTTCGGGTTCACGGGTCGGGTCATATATTGCCACCCCTATATGAGACCTTCTATTACACCAATTTCAAACTTAGTTTACGCCTAAAAAAAAGCTAAATATTTCTTCGTTAATATTTTAAATTTTTCACAAATTTCTTTAATTTTATTTCTATCTAACATAAATTCTAATCTTTAAAATCAACTTTATTTCATATCCAATACAAATTTTAACTTTAAAATCAACTTTGTTTTGCATTTTTCACATTTTTCAATATTAAAATAAATTTCTTTCCTTTCAAACTTATCAAATAAAGCATTCTCTCTTGTGCCCAAAAATTACCCTCTAATTAAACAAGGCCTTAGTTCACTTCTTTTTTTTTTGTAAAATTAACATAGCTATATTATTACACTAAGACAATATAAAGTGGGTACAAAAGTTAATTGACATCCTTAATTCACTTTTTTGGGAGGACAAAATTGAGTATTCCACTGGGTTCCATAATTATTGAGGAAGAGAGAAACCCTTTGTTACCTATATCAGTTTATATAAATGATCCTGAACTAGTAGTAGAATATGAAATATGAGGATGTATAATTTTTAAAAAAATTGAAGAGTATGTATAGGAAAAGATTATAAATGAAACTAATATGATTGAAGTTCTGTATGTAAAGATGAGGTATATCTTCTTCTGGATACATCTGATCTAAAATTTTGAAATTAATAATTTATTATATGCTCTATTACTTGATAATGATAGCGATATATAGTTTGTTTGTATAAATGGTGTTGTTACTGAAGAGCACAGTGATTTAGAAGCATATTGGGATGACTGTTAATGGTGATCGTGATAATAATGCTATATCAGATCTAGTGAGAATCATTTCTTTATAGTCTATCAAGGATTATATCATACTTGAGACTATTCTCTATAAGAAAACACTTAGAGAGTGAGCCATAATGGAAAATAAAGAAGAAGAAAAGAAGATGACGATGATGATGATGATGATGATGATGATGATGATGAATGACATATGTTAGCCTTTAGAGCTCTAGTAGCTAAATGTATTGGATGATATCAAATCAAACAATGGCATAGACTAATGTGTTCTTTGAGATGTTCTAATGCAGGTAGCTTGTAGAAGCTAAAGTTAGAAAAAGTGACAAAACATGATGAATCAAGCTTCAAGAGCTCAAAAAAATATTTCAAGAATACTGTGAACTTGGGATCTTTATAGGAACATATGTAAAGTTAGAAGAGTTGTGAAATCTTGCTCTAGAGTTAATTGTTTACTTAATACATCAGTTTTAAAGTTAAAAGATATTGTAAAACAATTCAAACTACATTTAAAAACATGTTAATCTAAAATGTTTTCGTACATTATTAGGTTGGAAAATTCAATAAAAACCACATTAGGTCAATTTGTGAATTGTTGCAAACTTAACATATTGCGAATGGATAGGGATAACAATTTTTACCCAAATTCATTTAACCCTCTCTCCCCCGTGACCCGCGATCCACTCCAACCCATTTTGGGTTGGGGCAGTGCGGGTTCTGGTATAACATAATTATATCCGTCCCAACTCGTAATCCATAATTTTAATTAAATAAAATTATATAATTTAAGGCTAAAATAATTAAAATAAAGTTTTTGTCCCCATTTTGATTTAAAATAAATCATTATGGATATGAGGTGGGGCAAGGCAGGGTAGGGAGCGGGGATTAAAAGATTGCGAGGTGGGTATGGGTTTTGTATAACCTGACCCATATCCTCCTCATTGTCATTCCTAATCATGGACATGATTGGGTCTTCATTAAAGTATTTACATGTTGGCATGTTGAGGTTTTAGTTATTTTTGGAAAACTCTTTAACATTTTTTAGGTAGCATACATATTTATACAACCGCCTACTATCCACATGCTTATAATTAGATCAAGTTAGTTAGTAGGTAGATTTTAATAGATCTTTGTTTAATTTGTCTGCATTCTTTTAGTTTTCTTTAGCCTTTTGGCCTTTTCTTGATTATATATTAGAGTCTTGTTTTAGAGTTGTTTTCATGGCATAAAAAGGTCAGTGGATTTATTAAAAAATTATTACATTAAATGTGCAAAAGTTTCTAAGTTTAGTTGTTTGATAATTTAAATTAATTTCAACCTCGTGAAGAAGTCTAATTTAAAGTTTTAAACTAGATTTGCATGAATTTTTTATTTTAACACTAGATGTTGGGATTAGTTATATTTTTAATATTTCAAATTTGATAGTTTTTTTGTGACTTAGTTGTAATGTACAGTGAGACTAAGCTTTCTAAATTTATATTCGAGTGAACCCACACCTGAGTGTCCACTAGCCAAATCTATTCTTAAATAAAGAGTAACTTTATTGATTCTTGATGATCGAGTAATTTCTATTTGAAGTCAAGATACCAATGATATTTGGTTTGATGGAGATATATATCTTTTTCAGGTGATTTGGAGACATTAAGGGCAGAGCTACCACTACCTAATAATTTGGAGATATTGATTTACTGAATCACATAGAGAGCTATACATGAGATTGAGTTAATCATTTGGAGATGTTGATTAATTACATAGAGTTGTATATGAGATTAACTTGATTTTTGGAGATGTAGATTAATTGGGTCCTAAGTTGTACACAAGCAGAGATAACTCATATTCGACCATGGAGATACAAACTAGTAGAATTGACCCTTACTCGGCACAATTGAGTTTTCCCACCCAGGAGTTGATAGGGACATTTTGATAACCAACAACCTATAATTAAATCACGCTCCTTAATGTCATGGATAAGTAGAATTAATGCATATTATTTTTATTATATTTTATTTTATTATTTAGAATGTTTGTTGTAGGTTTGACATTATCATATCCATTTACATGGTTGAGCGCTTTTTAAATAGATATTGTACTTGAATATTTGAATGGAACTATGATCATGAAAAATTGAGTTTGTGTGAAGTTTTATTCTTGATCAGGTTAATTGAAAGATTCCAAAGGGATTAACATCCCATAAAGGTAGTACAAGGAAAACTTGGGCGTGAAGTTTTCAAACCCCAGCTATTTAATATCTATTTAATTTGAGAGAAAAAATAATAAAAAAAGGAATTTTATCTTCAAAACTCTAGCTGCCATCCTTCCAATTCAACTTTGCTTTTCTCCTTCATTTCGCCTTCTTGTTATCAACTTCGCCACTCCTCAACATACGTCTTTACCTCTACTCCAGCCGCCACCCTCCACCTTGTCATTCGAAATTCGGGCCGTCTTCAACTGTATGAAGGGCAGTGCCTGAATCATTTCTTTTGCAGCGACATCCTCTGTCTGACTTCAGCCTGTGGAAACAATGCGGTCAATTTCCTCCTCATGTGCCGCTGATTTAGTTCTCCCGTGAAGACTCCTTTGAAGCCACAGTCTCTCTTAAGCTCTTGTTAGTTGCTGTCAACCTTTGTGACGGAATAAACTTCTGTCAAGTTCAAGCTTTATGGTTCATAACACATTTGTGCCATTAACCCATCAGTTTTTCCATCATGTATTCTCAACAGGAAATTCCAAAAGGCCTCCCTGAGCAATTTGTTTGTATTCCTGTAGCATTATGCTATAATAGTTTTTCATAGCTATAGTCACACCACTTCCGTGGGGCCACTCTCCAACCTCCCTGGTGCTCTAAATTTCTTAAGGTAATAATTTCATCAAACTTTAAATATTTTTGGTTAATTCTTTTCAATTGAAATTTATTTGTCCAATAAGATTAGTAGATTGCTCAAATTGCAAGACTAAATTCTATTGAGAGAAAATTAGTGTTGGAATCTAATTTTAAGAGGAACCCAGTTTAAAATCTTGAAACTCTAAATCTAATTTTCTGAATTTAAACTTGACTACCTAATTTTTTCAATAAATTATTATTTAGTATTACCAACAATTTGATTAGATTTAAATTTTGAATTAGTTTAATTTGTGTCTGAAATTAATTGAATTATTGCTAACTAAAGTTGGAAAATATTTGCGTTTATTTGACACAATTTTAAAGTTAAAACTATCTTTAAATCCTATCCCGCATCACTATGTCTGACAAGTTCTTTTTACTTTGTAAATCTGTAGATGGGAGCAAAACCTACCACACTTACTGGTCTATCTGGTTTTGGTGACATTATGCTTACGTGTTTTGTGAATCTTTCACGTAACAGAACTGTTGGAATACGCCTTGGATCAGGAGAAAAGCTTGAGGACATTTTGAAATCTATGAATCAGGTGCCCTTAGATTCTAACAATATATTGATAATTTGTAATGGTATATTCAACTCTTACACTTGCTTTGTTTTGTTGAGTAGGTAGCTGAAGGTGTATCAACTGCTGGTGCTGTTATAGCACTTGCTCAGAAATATCATGTAAAAATGCCAGTCCTCACTGCAGTTGCTCGAATCATTGACGATGAATTAACTCCACATAAAGCTGTTATGGAGTTGATGAACTTACCTCAGGTCTCTTCCCTCAGCTCCTTGCTACTCTGCCATGAAAACTTGCTGTACTAATTGATAATTTCTCGTAACCACACTAATTACAGTAACATTAGGTGAATCTTAAATGATGTGATTGACTGAGAAAATTTAGTTGTTTCTTGTTCCAGTAGTTTGTGTAATGCACTGAACACTACTTTAAATATAACTAAATGAGCAAAAGAAATTCATGTAGCTAACATCAACTATTTTATATTTCTAGTTATTCTGCCATTTACATTTTTTTTTCAGATGTGGATTTGCATACATTTCTACTGGAGCCAAAAGGGGGAATCTATTTTTGTTGTGTTATTAAACAAATGATGCATAACAATACAGTCTCTGACTCTTTAGGAAGATGTATGGGTATTTTACGCGTAGGATGGACATTTCACTCACCTAAGTAAAATCACCTATCCTTGTTATGTGTGCTAAGTAATCAGCAATGCTATTTACATTTCTATGTTTGAGATTTTACAATCACAAAACAAAGTGCTGCAGCATTCTATGTTGGGAGCTTTGTTGTTGGTTAGGGAGTAAACAACTGCTTGTACTCATCGCTAGTTACAGGTTAGATCAATTGGCTTGCTGTTTCAAGCGGAACATCAATTAATTCTTGATTGGATTTCCTGCGATGTTGCTGTGTCTCCTCAACTCCCCGTTTTCTGCTAAGGTACTCCAATAGAGTGGTCATAATACCCTCTTCTCTTGCTCCGTAACCAGATGACTAAGTTATTGCTCTAAGCCTGTTGGCCCTCTTTCTTCCTGTGGCTTCCCTGTGAAAATATAGTCATCTGGCCTTGTTTGGCATGAGCCCAAAAATGGGCAAAAAAATATCTTAATAATATTTTAAATTTATTATAAATTTTAATAACTTTATTTCACATCCAACACAAATTCCAACCTTAAAAATCAACTTTATTTCACATCCAACACAAATTTCAACCTTAAAATCAACTTTATTTCACATCCTACACACCTCTCAATATTAAAATAAATTTCTTTCCCATCAACTCTATAAAATAAATTATTTTCTCTTTCCTTACCCAAATTCATCCTCCAACCAAACAAGCCCCTTGTCCCCTTTTGGCAGCCACTGCACTTTTGCTTTTTGCCACCACCAAGTTTCTGCTCTTGCTGCTGATGTTTTGTAGGCTGCAATGCCATCAAGCAGATCTTTATGTTCTTTTGGATTCAGACCTTCAGTTGATGCCTCTGGTTCTTGAAGAGTAGGGATGGTTTGTTCAAACTCTCTGGTTTTAGCTAATAAGTCCTCATTCTCTTACTTGCTCCACATTTTCAAAGCCTTTGAGGTTCTATTAACCTTTGCATCGACTGCTACTTACTCCACATTTTCAAACTCCCTGGTTTTAGCTTGATAAGAATTTGCCTTGAAAATGTTAGTTGTGCAGTTGGCAAGTAAAGGACTGATCTGGCAATATTCTGGCTAGGTGGGTCACATAGATTCCTCATTCCTGGTAATTGAGCTAGGCCATCAGAATTTGACAGCACTCTGTCAAGTCTCCCCCAAACTCTTCTTTCACTTTCCTTATTATTACACCATGTGAATGTTGTCCCAATAAAGCATAACCTTCAGGAAGTCCTCTTATTCACTATATCATTATGATCACCTCCAAGCATAACTAGGTTCGGAGTCTCCATGAATGTCCCAGCTGCACTCCAATGCTCCCTTCTATCATAATCATTTGCTGCTACATAAACTCCTCCAACCAAGCTTGTGCTCCCATCACGCTTGCCTACTTTAGCCAAAATAATCTGTTTATTCTTCAGAATGATGTTGGTTGCCACCTTATTGCCATCCCAGATCATGATTATTATAGCTCCCGATCTGACTTCTGATGCAACCACTGAAAATCTCCACCTTCTGCCAAGTGCCAAGAAATATATCAATTTTCCTGCTATCAAAAGACCCCATTCTATTTTCAAGGAGAAAAATCAAAGTTGGGTTATGTTCTCTATTGCGGTTGGATAAAAGATTGTCTACAGTTCTAGTGGATAATTCTGTGCATTGACATTTTGGAGCTACTACTGACCCTGCTGTTGTGAACTTCCCTCACCGGGGGCCCCCTTCTTCTTCGTAACAGTATCTTCATAATTCTGTACCTGGTTCTTGGAGGCTTTCCTTCTTGATCTGGCAAGGGCTTCCTTCTATTGCTGTATTACTTTGTCTCCTCGGTACTGAACCCTTACCCCTTGCAGAAAACTCTTATGCTTCTATTACGTGGTGTGTCTCTGTAACGACATCTCCGGTCTCAAACTTGAACTTTTGTTGTCTTGAAAAATATTTCCCCTTCTCCGGAAAGGTTGGGTCTGTCGCTGCTGTTATGCCTATTTTGTGCATCAGATCTTGTCCCATGATGTGGTCGTTCACTGAGAATCTCCAGTTCCATTTGCTTTGGTTGTTGCTGCTTGTGGGTCTGCTTTGTTCCTTAATGTTGTTGCTAGTGCTTCTCAGATCAGTAGCAGTTGAAGCTAGCACATTGTTGGACTAAGATTGCTAAACAGCATGAGTGGGAGATGCTTTATGCATAAGAGGACCATGCAATGCTCGATTCTGGTGCTACATGTACACCTCTGATTTGGCTTTCTTTTCTCAAATTTACTACCAGTTGAGGGCTGTTTACCTCCCCCCACAAAATCCCCTTTTCTTTCTCCTGTTTTAACTAATGCCCACGGGCCTTAACAGGCTTCTCCAGTTCCACCTTGTTTTCCAGATTTCCTTTTTTCTTCTTTGTTCTATTGCCTGTGGTATTGCATCCTCCAATGGTGACGGGATTTTGATAGCACCTTAGTTTCGTTATTGGTCAATCTCAACAACCTGTTTACTTCTGGTCTCTTCCATTTTGCTGATTTCTGCATTCCCTGAGCCTTGAGTGGGCATTTAGCTGAAGAATGTCCCACTTTGCCACATTCAAATGAAAGTGTGGTTATGCTGTCATACTCTAATTTTTTTGTAGAATCTTGCAGTTGAACCTCTCTCCCTTGTGGCTGTGTAATGATCAAAGAGGATTTGAGTTCCTGCATTTGCTGCTACCTTTACTAGGCTTCTATGTCCAAAATGGAGGTGTTGCATCTTCAAATGGCCTAAATGCTGGTGTCCATAAATCAAACCCCCTTGCAGTTATCCATGGTCCTCCAGTCCATTCTTCTTTTCTGTGGAGTTGACTATGATGTAGCCTTTACCCATATCCAAAATTTGAAACTTGCTTTACTACCCCACGTTTATAGAACTTCCAAAGCTTTGATACGGTACCGGATGCCAAACAATCTGCCCACCAGAGCAAACCTCCACTCTGAGTTACTTCCTGTCTATTTCCACTACTTTTTGTCTCAGTTCTTGTTCCACCATGCTGAAGGGAATTGGAACGCTAATGTCACCATTGCTTCCTTCATTGCCACTGTCCTTACCTAAAGCCGTAGCATAGCTAGTTCCTGATCTCAATGGATGTGTTGCTGGGCCATTTACCCCTCTTATGTTAGCTGCAACATTATGACAAACACTCATAAATCAGCTACATTTGCAGCATTTGTGGCAAATTTTGGTTAGATGCGTGAAGACACCTTTGTCAATGACCCTGTATGAAAAGTTCCCATGGGACCTCGAGCCGAGTTGGCTTAGACCTTATTCTTTCTACCACTAACAGTAGCTCCACCTAAGCATGCTTGAATATGGGAGGTGATCATACTTTCAATGCTTGCAGGCCATTGCATTTGCACTTACTTTCCTTTCAAGGGGTCTGCTTCAGAGGTTTAAGCTTGGTGCTTCTTAGCTGCCTTCACTGAGTAAGGTGTAGTACCTCGATTATGTTCAGTGCTAGAGTAGTTTTCTTGGTTTACTTTTATCTCCCCAAAAGAGTTGTTCTTGAGGCTTTTTATTGTTGCTATCTACTGCCATCTTGTCATGTTGTTCATCGTGGCTTTGCAGTAATGGGACAGTGATCTCATGTTGGCTAATGATGACAGGTGTCTTCCACCATGACTTTGTGTTATGAGGCCCTCTCTTCCTCCTCCATCATGGTCGTGGTCTCATAGCTTGCTTGCTTCTCCAATGCAGGAAGCGCACAAATTGGTCCCTTCCTTGTTAAGGAAGTTGAGCTCTCATTGCCTTTCTTCCCTAGTTCCAAGTAGCAAACTGTGCCACTCTACTCCCTTCGCTTTCAGATGACATTGGTCATCCACCGGTGGTGATGGGCTTTGCCTCCCTTTTGATTTGTGTGCCACATTATGCCCGAAGATCTCCTTTCCCAGCAAAAAGACAGCTTTAGTGAAAGGCAAAAGTTTGAGTTCTAGCAATGCATTGGAGTCTAAAGACATCTCTATGAAGTTAGGTGCCACTATTTGAAAACTACTTCTAAAACTTATTCAAAAGAGGTTTGCCAGAAAATCCTATTATAGACGGTGTTTTCCTTGGACCAAAGTTTACTCCTCATCAGTAGTCAAACCCCAATTTTAGTTATTGTGCTAAACCCCAAGCTTTGTTAATGTGCCAAACCCTAACTTTAGTTAATGTTTGTGCAAACACTAGGCGCATGGTTTACTTCTCAGCTGATTTCAAACTAATTTGTAAAAGTCCTTATGTATCCCTCCTTTGTTTGAGGTTGCCAAACTCACATTGATCCTTGGATTCAATAAATCTCTCCAATGAACCTTTGTTTAATGACCCTCACCTCTATCAAGGAGGTGTAAAACTGTATTTGGTGACGATCTTCGTTGATGTAGCTTTCTTTGGTGAGCCTTTTTCGACTTTCTCGTCATCCTCATAAGGAGAGATTCCCAACAGGATCAACATGAAACAACAAAAATGAAACCTTTCACCTCTTCTTTAGTTCAAAGAATTATATTATTTAATTCCACAATGTTTGAATTTCATTTTATTCTCTCCAATGTATGTATGTTATTCTTCTTTTATCATATCTTATACTCTGTTCTTGAGACACGCATTTCTGTTCTATCAACCACATTTCCTGCACATTATGCATAAAACTGTATAGAGTTTTACTTCGTCTGAGGGCTTCATGTGATACTTGTTTCAATTGCAGGTGGAAGAAGTCTAAATCAACAGTTGTCGGAGCAGATTTTCCCTTCTCACTCGAAGACTACTTGTTTGGTATCAGCCTCAGACTCAATTTAAATTTCAAAAAACTAAATTTTAGTTAAGTTTTTGTTATTTTTTTTATTTGAAGCTTAACATCTAAAGGGAAAAAAATGGTTGAAGCCTTCTAAAATGTGTCACAAAGTTGAGGTTCAATTGAGGTCCTACTTCAACTCCAGCTAATATATTGAGTTCTTTCACTCGTGTGAATGTAGGGAGGCTTGTTGGCTGAGTGCAGTATCATTCTCTTCCCATAAAATTAGGTTTACTTAAAAGGCTAAAAGAATTTGTTTTTCTATAGGTCACAAACTTGAGGTCCTGCTTCAGCTCCAAAGCTCTCACACAAATGTGAATGCAGGGAGGCTTGCTAGGTAACAAAATCATTATTTTCCTATAAAATTATATAACCTAATAAAAGAACTTGTAGATGATATCCTTGTTCCTTTGAAATTCTTTTTTATACTGCTGTTGAGAAATGTGCATGCAGGAAAAAAGCATTAATGTGATTTAGGATTGTTTATTTGTTAGTGCTAAGGGTGATCATAGTCTAGTTAAATTGAGGATTTTATTTACGGGCGTTTGGCTTGATGTTATCTTGATGCTATATCATGTTATTTAAATATGATATTAGGGGGTGTTTGGTTCAATATTATCTTGATATTATATTATATTATTTAGAAAAATCAATTATTTAGTTTAATGACATCTATAAATAATCTTTTATAAGATTATAGAATTATTAATCAAAAGACAATATCTAAATGATATGACATAACATCAAAATAACAATAAATCAAGCACCTTCTTAGTTATCTTTTGATTGATAATTTTGTAATTTTTTTTAAATCATTTAAAGATATCATTAAATCAAGTAATTATTTTGTTTAGGTAATATGACAGCATCATTAGATATTTTTGGGAGAATGTTCCATAATACTAGAAGATAAAACTTAGATTTTAATAATCTGAAGTTATAAATCAAATCACCCCCTAAGTTTTTTGATTAAATTTACCTGAATTGTGTATGATATATATATATATATATAGACGCACACACACACTTCAAAATACAGTTGAGGATATAATTGAGAATTTAAATATGGCATGACTTTTGAGTAAGTTGGTGAAAATAAAGAAGCATTATAAATAACGTTAGATGGCAGGTGTAGTTCGTGGACTGTGGTGCTGTGTTGTTCCATTGACGTTTTAATGTGAGTTATATTTTTTGTGCTTATATTATTCATGGTTTTAAAAATCAGCTGACTAAATCATGAACTAGTTGTGTAACCGGTTCAATCTAAGCTCATAACTGGACCGCCTGCAAAATAAGTTGAAACACTGAACTACAAATAATTGTTTAGATGAAACTTGCGATTTTATCATAATTTTTTCTTAGTAATATCTTCTTATTTTTCTATTTACAAAAAATTTAAATTTAAAATTTATGTATAATTAGCTGTATAAGAAGAGGAAGAGTAAAAAAAATATGCACATCTAAAAAATAATTTATATTTTAATATAATTTAATTAAAATAAGGAGTTTATGATAAAAGCTCAATTATTATTATTATTATTATTATTATTATTATATGCAGATCATTTAACATTTTATTTATCGTATAATAAAAAATATTAATATTTCAACATTATATTTTAAAAAGTAAAAACATCAACACTTGAAAATAATTTTTAAGTTATAATAAAAAAATACTAATAATTATTTTAATTGAAATAAAAAACATTTATACAATCCAGAGACTTAATTAAATTTTTTAAAACATAAGACCAATTTACTTGACCATTCTTCATGAAAGTGCAAAAAGCACTTATAACATTTCCTAATCTATAAACTAAAATGCCAGATAAAACCGAAACATTTTCAAGAAAATAAACTATTATAGAACAAATATTAACCTAAAACAAAAACATTTAATACCAAATTCAAAAGGACATGCTACGAAAAAGATGAGATTGTAAAATAGGGACCAAAAATACAACACTTTTATAAGCTCAGAGACCCAAATCGAGAGATTTCAGAAGCTAAGACTAAATTGCAATACCCTCTCGACCTCAAAGGGCCGGGACTCAATTTACCCCTTGTTTTTATCTCATAAAACTCATATCACACTCTCGATTTCCATTTCCACCATCCCGCCTTATTGTTCTCTTGCACGGCAACAGTTCTTTCAAAAGTTACACATATTAGAAACATAAGTCTTCTTAATATCAATAAATATATAGGTACCAAAAATTTATCACACTAAAGGAGAAATTAGCTTACAAGGACCAGAATCAAGGTGTTCCTCAAGTTTGTTGCCTTTAATCATTTAAAACGTACCTCGAGTCAGGCATTCTCATTTGATGCCTGCATTGCAAATGGAAGATGTGCAAGGCCCAGCGGAAGTCATGAAGGGTACCCCTTTGTACGTTGCCACCCCCTTGTCGTCAGTGTATAGATGCTGAATAATAATTTCACTCAAACTAAGTACAAAATTAATAGGTCAGATTTTATATAAGGGTAAATTACATTCAGGTTTCTGCAGTTGAGGTATGATATCACACAAGTTTATTTTTGCAAAGCTTTAACTTCTAAGTCCCTAAGATAGGTTAGCGATACCAATTAGGTCCCTGAGATTGTATTAAATACTTCATGTAACTCCATTTGGATGATTTTCATCAGTTACGTAAAGAGAAGAAATATAATTAAACGGAGGGGTGGGTGTGGATGAGAGAGAGAGAGGGAATCAGGGGGAGGGGTGGCTGGGTGGGTGTGGAGTCAACGGGCTTAGTCCCATCTGCCAAGCAAGCTAGAGGATGAGGGGGCGAGAGGGCCAGCCGACAAATCCCCCTCATCTCAACCCCACACACACACACACAAAGGCCAAGAGAAGGAAGGTGGAAGGTGGGCGAGAGGAGAGAAAAAAGGTAAAATAGTCGTTCAATAAAAAATTATATGATAATTATATGTGACTTAGAGACCTAGATGTTAAAAATTTTAAAACATGAAACACCCATGTCATGTTATATCCTAACCTTAAGTACCTAGATGTGATTTAGCCTTTATATATAAGATAATGCCTAATCGATTCCTTCAACAGGATAGTAATGCAGTAAACATGGAAGGACAGGAAATTGTGTAGAAATCTAGAATGCAGATGAGTGTTGTAAAGATGTGAATTTGATAATTTTTTAACATCAAAGTTCAAGACCAGGGAGCAGCTGAATGATTCTTTCAGGCAGAGTTCATGCACTTAAATACCTTTCTTTACCACAATTCATGAATTACTTCTGTTATCATTTTTAGATCTTAAAGTCATCAACTCTCCTGTAACCTCATAAAAAGAATGATTTGACTCGGTATCAGTAGCATGAACGTGTTTGTTGGTCAAGGATATGAGAATCAAGAACGTATGAAAAGAGCTTGAATACCGGTGTAATCTTTTCCAGCTGTTTCTTTTTTGGGTTAAGAATGTCGTCTGGTTTCCCCTCGATTCTGTGAAACAAATACTCACTCAAAAGACGAGTAAAGAAGAAACCAAGGGACAAGCATGCTGCTACAAAGCAAAGTAAATTATCATAGATGGATATTCTTTTCAAGAAGCATGCAACATATTGTTAGTCATAAGCTGCTACAAGAAAACGTAAGAATGGAACATTTACATAATATTAATGTACTGATTCAAAATTTTATCTGCTGGACAAAATAATGTAATTTTTATGTGTAATGTCATCCAACTTTTTAAAACTTTTTTGTAATTCAATTCGAAACAAGGATATATAAATGTTCTATTTTTTAAACCAACAGAGTATGTATCCTACTCGATACGTAAAACAAAAGTATCAAGTAGGATGATTAAAAAAGAGAAAGTGCCAAAGGAGCACGAGATAGAATGATACCTATCAAGTTGAAAGAAAGTATTATAAGACAAATGAGTGATTGCCAGATAAACACAAAATGAAAACAAACAAGATTCTCGCCATATGTATCTATTACAACACAAAGGAATAAAATTTTATTATCATAAGATAATCAATCAAATGCATATATGACAAAACTCCATAATCAACAAGTGCATACTAATCTAGTTTACACATATTATGTCATCTTAATCTTCCTAGCAGAAATTAACACCCATCATAGTTAGGTGCTCTACAGAACCTACTTTAAAGCAACACATAAGATTACATTTAGATAAAGGCCAAAAAGGACATTCCTTTTTTTGTCATGGCTAAAACATTTTTATATTTAAAAAAAAAATATTTTATATTCTATATTACACAAACTCCAACATTAAAAAATTACTTTACTTTTAATTTTTAATTTTTTATTTTTTAAAGAGAATAGTAAAGGCCTTTACGATTCCCTCCAAACAAACATTCAACAAAAACAAAACCATCACCCAACAATATCTCAGGTTATACTATAAGCAACTATTTGAAAATGAATAAAGACACTAAGAAAAGAAACATAACAATTACTGAAAAGAAAAAGAAAAATTTGGACTTGCAAAATTGAGCAATTACCCAGAAAATGTAACACGCTCCCCAATCTGAGCACCGTTAGGAGGAAGTATTGGCTCCACAACTGTATGATCTTGATTTGAAGCACAAAGCACCTACGCAAGTAACAATTTACGAATAAAATAATTGCATTAAATTTCAAAGATCCAAGCCTATCTAGCTTAGGTAACATGTCCGAAAGCTTTTGTATCAAAGCAGTACCTATCCCTTAGCTACCCAAAGGTTAGGTTGTGCAAATCACTGAGATCAAGCTTTGGGTTAAAAAAAAACTGAGATTAGCTCGGAAACAAATAACCAATTCTTTCTTTTCCCTTAATATATTATATTATAAGTCTATACTATAGTATAATTATATTTATACTATCCAATTATAGTTTTAATCTTATCATTAAAAAGGGTACATAATCTTGCGAATTACTTCAATCATTGAGCGTATGTCTAAATAAGACATGGAATTAACATGAAGTCTAAAGTCATGCAATTTTCTTTCTTTTGATAAATAAAGTCATGCAAATCTTACATTTATCTACTTTTAAATTCGATAAAACTAGCTAAACTGCTAATCCAAAATGGTGATGTCAAGGGATTTATAGTCAGTATCAAAATTTATTTGTAATGATTAAAATCTGAAATTAGGAAAGTTGTCTTGTCGAAATGGGGCATTATCACGTAATTCTTGTTCATTTTTCTTTTTCTTGGGTCAAGGAGGTAAGGTAGCTTAACAACTTGAGGTACTAGTCAAAATAGTTTGAGACAATTCTTACTCTATACTATTACGATGTGCATAACAATAGATAATAGGGACTAAAATGAAATACATGATATATTATCAGAAAATCAATTAGTAAAAAATTACTTTGTAAAGAAATTTTAGAGTTGAAAGAGATTGAAATAACTGATAGCAGATAATTTTAAACTTCAAATTTGTTAGGCCCAGAAGATTTTGCTATTTGAAAGCATAGTAACAATATTAGAGTTATAAACAAAGTACAGTTTTGAAGCTTGTTCTGTTGCAATTTGGTGTCTAAGTTGACTTCACATATAAAACTTGTAACACATAAATGTAACAAAGACATTATCCACAAGTGACTACTCCTAAAGCATCATAGTGTGAATAAGTTGCTGAGCAGATAACAAGTCAACCACAATAGCTAACAAGACGCAAGTTGTTTGCATCAAAGACAAATTTTAAATGGACTATCATCAGAAAAACCTGAAACAAGAGCACCTATAAGCTCGAATTTTACTCAACTTGAACTAGGTTTTCTTATACTCAAAGTCAACTAGCTCAAAATAAAATCAATTCAACTCGTCATGAACTCGATATATGTATAATAATAAGTATTTAGGCTTTCTTAATGTGAACTTAAAATGTTTTATGTATATAAATACGTTATAAAGGATATATATTGAAAATATTATTGTCTAAGTGCAGAACCAAAAATTATGCTTAATATATATTATACGCAAATTAAAAATAAGATTAAAAGTTAAGCTCAATTTAACTCGAAATGAGATAAATTTTAGTTGGCTCGAATCAAACTCAACACAAACTCGAAAAATTTGAGTTGAGGCTAGATCGCTCGAACTTTACTCATCATAACCTTAAGGAGGAATGTCTTATGAACCTAGCTTATGAAGTTAAACATATACTACTGTGAAGTTCAATAGCATTATATAGGCCTTGTAACATCATGTCAAACAATGTGATTTGTAGAATAACTGCCAATTAATTCCACTACACTCTTTTTTTATGGGAAATTCCACTACATCCTAATTGAAAAAGTTAGAAACAAATTTTGCAGTAGATGTACTTTAACAAGTCATACCTTATTAGATTTATGAAAAACTACAATATTTTAAGTGTAGCATTATAGGAATAAATAACAATTAACAACTGTGAGCTTACAATGCAATATATGTTGATTCCTCCCTCGTGTAATTATTTTAATCATGCGTTTGATGTTTTAGAATAGTTTAAGTTAGTTGTTAACTAATATCTGTTGAATTAATATTGCAAGCTCGTAGGTTTAATGGAATACTTAAAGCTCCGTCAATGGAGGTAGAATAGCAATGAGTAAAGTGTTGCATCCTTGAAAGTTTAATTGGAGAGCTCAAGACAAGACAAGAAGTCAACAAACCTACCGAAAGACTTCTAAATTGATCATATGTATTTTAGTTTATATCCCTGTATAATTATTGTAGGGCGGATCTTAAATGTGTAAAGATGGAAAAGAATGTATTGAGCATTAGCGACACCTTAAGGTGTCAAAAGGTTGACTAACCTGCGTCCCGATTGGTCTAAGTGGTGTCAAGTTGTTAATCTGGCCATTTTCCTATGCTAGCTCAACTTAAGAAAAGTTGCATTGATTTTTAAGATATTTTGCATTTGACAAGAATGTCCTTAAATAGACTTACCAGATACTTAAGTCATGATTGCTGGAGTGCTAAGCCAACTTGGAAAAAGTTTAATCGAATTTCAGAAAAAGTTGAATCAACTCAACACATGTTTTTAGCAAAGTCAAACTAGATGTTGGAAAACGCTTACTTAAGGCTTTGGGAATGGGGGGTTCTTGTGAGCATCATCTTGATCTTTTGACACACAATGTACAACTTACTAGTTCTCCTAAGAACCCAACACTCAAAAAAAATCTAAGTGCTCAAAGGGATCAAACCCTTTCATTCCTCTACAGGCCCTTCAAGATCCAACCATAAGAAAGAAGAGAGTTCTTTTGTAGTTTCATATATTTTCTTTTGTATTTTCTTCTATTTCCCTCATTAGGCTTATGGAGGCCCTCTAGACAGAGATCTAGAGGAGATTGAGCGTTATTTTGTTGTAATTGGGATTTGCTCCATAACCATGATGCAAAGGAGTAAGCTTAGTGAAATGGTTCGAGGGGTGCCTCCTAATTGAGGCAAGTTGAGGACTTAGACACCAAATGTGTGTCAAACCTCATGGATATCTTGTGTTTGTATGATTGTGCCCTTTGACCTATATCGTGTGTATTTCCACATTTACTCCTAATGTTTTTGCTAATCCTCTTTTGAGTCTTATTTGTGCATATATTTTAAAAATACATTTATTCTTTGTTTTGTAAGAAGCATAGAGATCTTACAATATATACGCATATACATATTTATAAAGTTTGGCAATTATTCATTCTATTTTATGTTGCAAATCTTAGTTGACAAGGAAAGGAAGAATGCTAATTTGTGTAATAAAATGCCAATCAAACATACCAATCCAGAGGACATCACATCCCTCAGCTTCCCAGGTTTCACATTTGTAATTAAAACAACACGACGGTTCTGCGTAGGAATAGAAAAGGTTCATCAAGTTTTAGTCATCAAATCCACCAATGTTTACTACAGTAAACACCATCCTCAAGAAATAGATGCTTATCAGAAAAGCCTGGTACTTACAGTTAGGTCATCCGAACTACAATACTTGGCAAGTCCGCTAACTACTTGGCGCAGATTACCATCACCCAGATCTATCTCTTCAACTAACAAACTGCATGTTTCATCAATAACTACCAATTGCTCCATCGTATGGATCTAATTGTGAGAATGAAAAGTTACCTGTCAGCAGATGGATGCTTCCATGCTTTTCGAATAAGACCAACCTGTAGATTAAGAATATTTATAGCACATTCTGTCTCCTTTTCAGTGGACTCCTTTTCTAATGGAGGCAGCTTCACATCTGTACTTTTCTTATTCAATTCCAAGGCGGTATTGTTAGCGCCTTTATAGACTTTATCTGAATCAACAGATGCTTTACCATCAGAAGTTTCCTTTTTCTGAAATTTGCAAAAATCCATAATCTCCTTAAAAACATCACCATTTTGCAAATATAGAACAGAAACAATAGAAAAACAATGATCAGAACGTACAAAAACACTCTCTTACCACATATATATATATTATATCATTATATGTATGTGTATATATCTGCATGTATTTATATGCATTCATAAAGCATAATCCTCTTTTTTACTGTTATAGTATTATAGGCTACGGCCGAATTTCATAAAGCATAATCCTAACGAGAATTAAATTATTAGGCATCCCAATGCTGCCAAGCACTGTGCTAAAAACCATCTAGGAAAGCTCCATTGGAGAGGCTGCTGCTCGACATAGCAACATTGCGAGCGAAAGACACAACCAGAAGAAAGTGGAGTGGATTAATAAGAGAGGCATCTTTTTCTCTGCCCACCACCCTCAATCGCAATTACCTTAAAGCTTCAACCGTTATCATCAACAGTGCTTCAAATAGAGCTGAAGGAAGAATAAAAATAAGTACCGGATTAAAAGCATAGTTGACTCCAACTAGATTACAACTAAAGAGTTGTTATTGTGGCTTTTGTCATAATCACAAGGACCCACGCACTTGCCAAAATTTTCAACATAAGAGAGACCAATATCTGCAAAAGCCTGCCAAATAGGTTTAACTTAAAACAACTAAGGTCGTTAGAATGCATATTTGAACCATATCACTTAAGCTAGCCTACCAAATAGCCATGAGTAGACGTTCTTGAAGAATTCCAGGTGCACAACAAATAGGATGATTAAGGCATTGTTGTTGTTTTAGAGCAGATAACAGAGGCAGTAGATGGTGGCCTCCTTCTGGTCCCCTTAGTGCTTAGTGCTACATCATGTGGATCATCTAATGCCAAAACAGCACATAGGAGCTTAGAGCATGTAAGCAACTTATTATCAACGTCAAAACCTTCCTTAAGTTAAAAATACAGAAGTAACAGTAGAGCAAAACTATAGAAAAAACAATAAATGTAGGATAACCCAAAGCCACTCCCCATCCCACCTGAAAGACTATTTTTACAGAGAAAATGAGGAAGAAGAGAATTTGCAGATCAAGCATTTTTAGTCAGACAGCCAAAACTAAGATTCACAGAAAAGATGCATCAAGCCACAAAGTACCTCTGAAAGACCTTTCTGAGTGTCTGTGCTTCCTTCCGTCTTGTCAACATCTTTTGAGGCTTGAGTGATCTTTTTTGCAGTCAGATTGGTATCAATCTTGTCTAATGAGAACTGCAGCAGTGATGCGGAGAAAACCATAACTATACACTATTACGGGATACAATGTTCTCTCCTTGTTATTGCACAAGATGACCTAAAATTTTTCTTATACTTTATCATTGAATATCCATTGTTGATACATTGCACCATCTAAAATATCCATTGCTGATATAATATTCCTACAAATATGAAAAAGTTAAGCAACGAAAAAGAAACTAAAATTTTAGCTGCATAATCTAGTGTACAACAAAGTTTTTGCAAGAAGAAAAGTAGCAAAAAATGATGTGAGAAAGCACCGCCAGCAAATCCTGAAATCTAGCACATAGAAATACAACAACATCAAAAACAAAACAGCCTACGTTGTTATTAGTGTTATTGTTTCTCTATGTGGGACTCAAGATTGCATCACTATTTTACAGCAGTTTTTAAAATCAAGTCCTCTGTTTAGCCAAAGTTAATCAAATAGTAAACTGACTAACATGCAGCAGTTCTACGATAAAAAAATAAATATAAAAATAAAATAACATTTACTCACGAAATATTCAAACTCAGGCTTGTTAATGACAATCCAATCCAAAGCTCCACCAAAATCTTCTTTGTTCTGCATTCAAAAACCACAACAAAATGACGGGAAGATAACAAAATAACTTACAGCTGAAAGTCTACATTCATTAAATTTAATATTGTTTGAGGTTTAAATCCATAATATTACTTTGGGAAAGATTAAAAAAATAGAAAAATTAACCAAAGTCAAGTTCTTAAACACCAAGACAGATGAGTAATCAAGCTTTGTTGATACGAAAAGCAATTGTCAAATCTAGGCCTTACTCATGCCAATAGAGGCACATCATTTAAAGTCAAGACAAGACTAGAAGATCAACAATCAAATCTAAACGAAGGCCTCTCATAATTATTTCATGGAAAACCCACAAGATAGTATAAAAATCTGTCGGCAACCAAGCCAATCTTCAAGTAGCCAATCCAGGCCCCAAGACGCTGTTATTCCCCAACTACGAGATCAACTTGAGGACTTATCTTGTGCCCTAACCATGGGACAATTGTGGTGATCTATTTCATGGTCAATCCATGAAATAGGTCAAAGATCTCTAGATAATAACACTGTGACTCCCTTTGTACTGATACAATAAAAAACCAAAACATTCTCCAATTTCAGTAGGATGACGTTAACAAACTGCAAACCGATGGAGACGTCGCCTCTATAAACCCCTAAACCCAGGAAAGTACACGTTTTAACAACAAGGATCACGATAAAGCTTCAATACTCAACTAAATCTCAAATAACGACGACATAAGTATTAAATAACCTATATGAGAGAAACGATAAAAGCGTGTTGCTCCGCCACCCGAGAGGGCTAACTTGAAGAAAACATGTCACCAATGCACGACATCCAAGAAGGCTCTTCTCTCATTAATTATCACTCAAGAATCCCTAAGTAACAATGAAGTAGCGCAAAAAGATACTCAAGTATAGGAAATCAAAACTTAAGCGAGAAAGCCAGGGAGATCCACTGGAGCTCCTACTCTCCACAAAGAAACTATAAAAGGCTTAACTCCACAACCACAAGGGGACATCTAGAAAAGGGCACCAACATCCCTTTCTCCCTCCCTGTTATCTCTAAGAAGTCTTGGAGCTATCTCATGTAACAAATCTTATAATAGAAAAGAAAATAATGTAACCTTCAATTTGCTCAATGGCATCGCAGTTTAGGAGACTTTCCATACAAAACTCTATTTATATTTACTTTCCTGCATTTCATACTTTGCTATTCTTTCCTTTTCACTTCTTTTCATTCACGACTTTGTGATCTCACTTTAATGATTTAATTAGTGGGATCGCACTTAGCCTGTGGTACATAGTCTTTTAGGTGAAAGACTTGTCACCCAATTAGGAGGAACAGATTTACTGTCCATATCATTGGCACTTTCATTGAAATAACAGCTATCAAAACAGCGAAAGACGACCACTAGGCACAAACACACCTAAGGAGGTGGTCCTTCGTCGTAGAACTAGACAGAATCACAAACTAAGACTGAGCTCCTACTACATCGTCCACCAGCTTGAGAGGAAAACTTCCTATGTCGTCCTGAGACATTGGATTAACTACTTTATCCCGGTAGATTGGTGGAGTGTTGAACCACAAAGCAACCTATCGCCATGATCCAATGAGAGAAGACCTCACAACCGTCGTAGGACAACTTTCAAGAGTGATGAGAAACCATGTATGAGCACAAGCAACGCCACAACCACTACCCTAGCATCAGGCACCTCCGCACCAGAACAACAACCACGATGATATCTCCATCACTCATGATCGTCGACTCCCTAAAGAGAAAAAGACCATAAGAAGTGTTTTCTAGAAATTTTTCTTTAAAACTTTGCTTAAATTAATAAATACTAAAAACAAAAAAGAAGACTATATGATCATGTTTGATCCCTACACCATTTCGATTATATGGAATGGCCAACATGATTACTTCATTATAAAAAATAAATAATAACAATAATAAATTAAATTTTATCACATCTTACACAACTTTGAATATTAAAAAAAATATTTTATTGCACATCCGATATTTTCAATATAACAATTAACTTTATTTCACATCTTACATAATTTTTAACATAACTAAATTTATTTTTTTTCATATACATGAAACTTCTCTATTTTGTTTTTTAAGATTGCCAATTTTCCAAATAAATAATTTGGGATCTAATCCCATAGAGGTGATAAAGTGAAATCCTATCAAAGGTGTGAATTGCATCTTGATATCTCAAGGCAAGCCCACAATTTTCATGGCATAACCAAATTAGTCTTTTTTTTTTACCAAACAAGCATTTTCTAGGAAGTGGAAAGTAATTCAATGTGATTTTTCACCAAACCACTAAATTAACACAAAAAAGCAACTCAAAGGAAAACAGGGGTGAAAGAAACTATGCCATATTGTGCAACTCCAAAAACAACAAATTGCAAAAAGTTCTGCTTGTTTTCAAATTAAGGTTGTCCAATAATTACCTGGATGTAGTCCAGCCACCTGATAACATTTGCGTATTTTTGCACCATTTCATTAGCAAGATGACTCTAGCATATGTACAACATATAGGAATCAGAAAATGACACATAGACACTAGCAAAAGTACAACGTACAGGAATAAAAAAAGGACATGAAGATATGAAATTCTGGGGGCCCTAGCAAACATAATAGCAATAAGAACACCAATGCCATTTGCTCTCGTTAAGAAGTAAAGAGCAATATGAGAAGCATGGCTCTCATATCTGAACACATAACTGAATAAAGGGAAACATAGAGCAGAAGAATAAAAACTGATAGTTAGATTAAAAATAGGAAAAACTTTTTTTTCAGTCATGAATGTACATACATAGGCACTGATTTTTCAAAAAAATTTTGAGGGTAAAAACTGAGAATTTAGAGCAATTTTGTTACTATAGCTAAATGAGAAGCACAATTATCAGAGAAAAAAGTGTGCGGGTCATGAAAATAATCAACATTTCCCAATGCACAAGCAGCGAGCAAAAAAATTGCATATGGAGTTGACATGCTTTTGTGTCATGTACTTACGAGGCATTTGGTTCAATGTCATTTAAATATTTATATTATCTAAATGCTAACATTATCTAGGTGTTTATGTTATCCCTAAATGGTTATTTGTCTGTGTCAATGTAATTACATAAAAATATAACAATAGAAAATCAATCCAACCCCACATCTCTCCATTACAATTAAGGTGACAACTACACTTGATCTTAGCCAAAAGGCCGAGTAAAAGGTATTACAATTAAGGTGACAACTAGATGTCACATAAAATTAAATGACATCTAGATGTCATTTTAGAATAACAATCTTATAATTTTGTACAATGTTACCCAAATATATCATCAAACCGAACAATTAATTTCTCCAAATAACATTAAACCAAACACCATCTTAGTTTCCTAAATGAAGAATGGCCATTTGGCACTTTCTTCATTTCCAAATGTCAAGGAACGGCCTCTCAATATTAACCAAGGTACCACAAGATCATTTATTGTTATCATATCATGCATTTCAAGCAAATAACCAAGCATGAAAAGCAAAAGGCAGTTAGCTCAGATAGCTGAGATAATGCCAAAGTATATAATTAAGTACTTAAGCTTCAAAAGCATAAATATGGAAGCATACCACAAAACCATGCAATGCCGAAAACACAACAACATCAGCCTCAGAGGGTCTCAACCCTCCCAAAAGAACAGCTTTCTGAGACAAAGCTTCATTTAAACCTTTAAGAGCCACAAGACAAGAATCTGTTTCTTTAGGAAGATTATTAGCATAAGTTGCCCACTTCATCACCTAAAAGAATACAAGAGTAAATGGTTTAGATAATAACATACTTATATCCAAAAAAAAGGGGGCAAGCTTTTACCTCATCTTGATTCTTTGATGCAGATGACTGGAAGATGCTTGACAATAAGCTCAGTATATCACATGATCGAGTATTCTCCATTAAAAATTTACTCTGTTGTATACAATATCAAATTAATAGATACTTCAAAAAGAAGATAGTGTTGTTTGATAATCATGCTGTGTTTCATTTAGAAAAAACAGGTGTTTAATTGCATTAATGAATAAATGCTGAAAGTGTACAAGCTGCAATAGAAAGTATAAATAGAGAGGCACTATAACTTTTAAAAATATTAGATCTTGTACTAAAAAGAAGCCTGCAGTAGCAAACAGCCTTGTTGGTTGGAGTCCAGAAAAAGATCAAAACAATTTTACTTTTAGGTATTCCACCTAGTGGGATAAAAGCTTAGTGGTGGTGGTGGTTGTATTCTACAACCAACACAAATTTTATCATAAAAAAATTTTCATTTCATTTCCTAAACAAATCCAAACATTAAAAACTAATTTTACATCACACCGTACACATCTTTCAATAAAAATTAATTTTATTTAATATCCTACACAAATCTTAGAATTAAAAAAAATTTATTTCATATCATAACCAAAAAAAATACATCCAACCAAACAAGTAGTTCAATTAAATGTGTTAAGTGGATTTATGAAAGAAATTAGCAAGACAAGGCCGTATGGTGGTATAGAAACATAGAAGATGAATCAAGCTTTAGAATATTTTACCAGCCTGACTACTATGCTTCATTTTCTTATGCTAACTGCAACAGCTGCCAGTAGACATAATGAAGGTCCATATGGCAATATCAGATTCAGGATATCGAGAGAAGTAGTTACAGTGACAAAAGCAAAGCAAAAGCTTACTGAATGACCAAAGCAGAACAATGCTAACAGACTGTACATGTAACAATATGACACAAACAAGGCAATTGAATCTTCAAGCTTTGAGATTTTTCCTATCTTTGCAAACAAAAAAAAGATCATGACCAAAATCTTCTTTTACTGCACCCGAGGTAATTAATGTTTTGTCTATACTTCACTTTCAAGTTATAGTACTAGTTTAGACTATACAACTGAAAAGAAAAATGCTATGTAATTGCAATATCTGACAAAAAGTAGTCTAGAAATTTATTTTGTCTTTAGTTTATTGAATTATTCAGTAGATTAAATCTTTAATTCAATGATTATCCAGTGAATTGAAACTTTAGGCTTCATTTGAATTTTTGTTGTAGATGACTTTAGTTTTATAGCTTTAAAATGGCTTGAGGCTGTTTTTTTTGGATTCAGTTTCATATAATTGAAAAAACATGTTTGGTTGGTTCACTTAAATGAATCATCTTTGAAAGAAGTGAAGCCTCCTCATTCTGCTTACCATTAATCTAACGTAAAACCCAATAGAGTAAATTCCAAAAATAGCTTTTGATTATGCATTTGTCAAATACTGAGACTGTAGCAGGCTCAACTGAAAAATAAGTGGATTTGAGCAAGACAAAGAGGATGTTTAACAATAAAACACTACAAGATTTCTGGATCTTGCAAAACCTTTGACATGAAAATGACCGCAATAAATAGGCAAATACACGAGAAATGTAAAACATTTTCCTTGCTAATCACTCTTTTCCCCATAAAATCAGGGAAAACGTTGCTGATCAAGCTGAATAATAAGTACGGAAATATCTAGATCCGGCTTCCCCAATTGAAGTAGAAATGAAGGAAAATGGTTTCTTGTTTGTCATCTGTACACCTACCGGATCGATAGACAGGCGTTTGCAGAGAGCGTAAATGATGGCTTTGTTCCTTGTGGAAATGATTTCTCCGGAGCTAGACTCCATGTTCGCAGTAATGACAGAAGACATAGCCCGCCCGACGGAGAGATTCACATTCTGCAGGCGTCTGCGATGCCCTAAATTGAACCTTTCTGCAAATATATATCCAAGCAATATATACAATTCGCTTTGATAGTTTTCTTAAAAGTCAAATTTTTAATACGATGCAGCTCAATAATTTTAAAAATTTAATATTTATATATCTGAGCCAAATATAATATATTAATTAAATTTATTTTTTATTTTTAACATTAAAATTTTATAAAATAACAAAATTACTTGTCCCTCTTATCCCCTTCGTCTGGCTGCAAAGCTGTTACTGCGTGTAGGGGTGGCAAAATGGGTCGGCGGGTCGGGTTCAGGTCGAACCCGAATCCGACCCGACCCGAATAGCCTCAACCCGAACTCGATCCATTTATTAAATGGGTCAAAATCCATGACCCGAACCCGACCCGATTAATAAATAGGTCGGGTTGGCGGTCGACCCGACCCATTTATAGAGTATTTTTTGATAAATGGCCAACCCGAACCCTACCCGACCCGATTATGCCCAACCCGAACCCGACCCGTTTAATAAAAGGGTCAAAATTCATGACCCATACCCGAAATTTGCGGGTCGGGTTCGGGTCGGATTCACGGGTCGGGTCATATATTGCCACCCCTAACTGCGTGCGACCACAAATGATCAGTAGCTATAGAGTCTCTTGTGAGGGCTGCCGACGCAGGGGTAGCCTCGCATAGCCTTTACCAGGGCTGTGCATAAGTATAAAAAATATTTTTTATTTTAATATCTATATAGTATTTTTCATTAAAAATTATATTTATATAGTATTACTTAAAAAATAGATAGTATTTTAAGTTATGATGAGTTGAAATGGTTGAAACACTTGTACTCAATTTCAACTCGAGTTCTATTCGATTGTGTCAAATTAATTCATCGATTTGAGTCAAGAATTGTATCTATCTTAAAATATTTTTTTGGACTATATCATATCTAAGTTGAGTCATGATTCTGCTCATTAGTCATAAAAATTATAATTAGAAATTGTTGACGTAGGATGTGGGGATCCCAGGAAACACCGAAAGAAAGAGAGTTCCGGGAGACGGCGGCGCGCAAGGGGGGTGAGCCTGTTCAATGGAAGCTCAAGAAGAGAACCGGTTCCGAGCATTCAGAGAAACACACCAAGATTTAAGGTGGTTCAGGGAGATGATCCCCTACGTCCACCGGACGGTCAGCGAAGAAGTTTCACTAGATGGGGAAAAAATAGCCTTGAAGGCTTGTACAATGCTTCTTGAAAGAGGAAGGGGAAGAAGAAAGCCAGCTCCTCAGTTGGGGCCTGGTTACAAGAGATGGTGCCGATCCCTCCTCCTCTCTTCTGGAACTGTTCAGCGGTATTTATAGCCGTTGGCGGGTGTAGCTCCACCCTGATTTCCCGGAGACAAGGTGATGGATGGGCTCTGGGCGCCGCTTATCCGTCGCTGGGGATGTTCGCGGCTGTACGAGGGAAGAGACCTCTTTTAATGTTGGTACCTCTTCTGGGAACGAACGCCCGTACGGAGGTCGGCGGGGTTAGGTGAGTTTCGACTGCGACGGGTGTTACCCCGTACCCTCGTGTTCGGAGGTACGAGGGTTTACCCCTGGATCGTCGTGGGCGAGGGTTGGCTGCAACCTCGTGGACGATGTATGACCCGAGCCGAGAGTCCTGCAAAGTCAAAGTTGGGTTAGCAAATCAATCAAATCAAGGAGGCCAGCCAGGCGCCACGTGTTCGGTCAGGATGCAGCGCAGGAGCCACGCGTTAACAGAAATAAAAAAAATGTGATTTCATTATAGATTTGATAGTTAGTTCGTTATAATAAAATTTGGGAAATATATCAAATAAAGATTAATTTATATTAAATTTATATAAAACGTAAAATAAACTGTTTTTTATGTTAAAACTTATATTGTATATTTGTTTATTTATTTATTTTGCGTGATGAGTTAAAAAAAGAAAAAGAAAAAAAGAATGATGCTTGGCCTTCTTTGCACGCCAAACCTCAATAAATGCCACTATGGAGACGCTGCTGTTCAATAGAAGCAGCATGCCACCCAATTCGCCATGGGAGTTGGAGGAGGACGAAGAGGACGAAGACGAAGACGAAGAAGATGCCGCCGCAGCCGCCGCCAGCTGCAACAAAGCGGCGGGGTTGCCGGAGCTGGGAAAAGAGCTTAAAGGGCTTCTGAGAAGGGGTTTGATTGGCCGGCGGTGATCAGATTCAGTGGAGGGAAGTTCCAGAGCTCCGAGATGAACAGGGTTAAAATAATTCAAATTTTTGAGTTAAAAGTTTTTGATCCGAATTTGATTTCGAGTTAATTTCAAAACACCTTCACTCACTTGAAGTATAATTTCTGTTGCTTCACAATTACATGTATAATATAAATAATTTTAATATAAAATATAATTTATTTACAAATTAGCATGATTAAAGCTTACTTTATAAGAATTAAATTCTTTTAAAAATAAAATATAATTATATTTTTTAATACATTAAGTCGATTCAAATTATGATTTGAATGGTTTAGAATCTAACATAATGTGAGCTAACTTGCCTCAAATCAATTTGATCATGAGCTAGCAATTTTTAATTTAGAATCGACTCCGATTAACTTGAATTTTTTGATATATAATAGCCCATGAAGTAAATCACAAATTCGGATTTTAATTTATAGGCGTTTTCCTCTCTATTAAATTTGTTATCTATTTGGCGAATTATCTGATTTTTGGAGGAGGATAAGAATTAAACTCAAATATGTTTTGAAACTTTAAACTTTGTTGAAATCATATTTTATGCTTTAATTTAATTAAAAGTATTTCAAACTAATATAATAGATTTAATAACATTTTTTATGGAAATAATAATACTTTCATGCACATAATTAGGCCTTGTTCGGGCACGAGACTAAAATGTTACTAATTTAAAAAATAATAATAATAATAAATAAGTTTTTAAAATCATTTTACACGTATTCTAATATAAAAAAAATTATTTTACTTCACATATTTAATAATTTTCAATAAAAATATCAACTTTATTTCACATCTTATACCAAAATACTCGATTCAAATATTTTCGTCTAGGATGTGAAATAAAATTGATATTTTTATTAAAAATTATTGATTATATGAAATAAAATAATATTTTTTATATTAGATATATATAGAATAATTAAAAAAATTTATTTATTATTATTATTTTTTTTTTTTAAACTAGTATCATTTTAATCCTGATTTTGATTCTCGCGCTAAACAGGACCTTAGAATTTATTAAAGTCTATAGCTATAATATGCTCAATGAAAGGGGGACAATTCTTTGACCGTATAGTTTTTTTTTTTGTTCATATTTCTTTTGCGCAAATTTTGTGAGAGTTTAAAGGATCTTTTATGTATATGATATATATAACTGAGTATGTCATATTATATATAAATTTTAATATTAAAAAATTAATTATATTTTAGATTACATATATATTAGAAAAATTAATTTTATTTTATATCCTATTAATACATTAAAATGATAACTAATTAATGTTATATTCTTTAATCATCTCAATAGAAAAATAAATTTTATTTTATATCATATATAATTCTTGTTCAAATAAATGCATGCAATTTCTTCAACCATGTTGTATAAAATTATATTTTATAATTAAGAATCATAACTTGGTAAGCTAGTAAAAAGGGTTGTATGTAAAAAATATGAAATATACATATAAATTCCATGAAAACGCCAGTAATTATGAGCATTAATCTATGATTTCGGTGTGATTTACTAAGAAAAAAATAGAAATTTTCATTTATTTTTTATGGTTAAAAATTTATTCATCTCAGCTTCAGTTCTTTCACAGAAAAAAAAATAGTGAGTCTGTTGAATTTCAAATATTTTATTTCACCGATAAGATCTCGAGCATTACTTCACATTTTGAATTGCACAACAAAAGAGATCTTTTATAATAAAGAGATCTGCAAAGAAATATCGGAAAACACCAACGACTATAAATTTATTTGCTAAAGAAAAATAAAGTATGTTGTAAAAAATTAATGAATCAGCTAGATATTTGAGAATCCAAAACTCGTGCATGATTGCTTGGTTTTCAAATTTATTTTCATAAGATTTAAATACATGATTTAAAATTTTCTTAATACAAAAATGAACAGATGTCAACCAGTGAAAAAGTTGAAAGCTCAAAATAACAGAAAATAGATATTTAACTATGTATTATTTAAATTTTAAATATTATTTATATATATTTATAAAATCTGAATTACAAAAGGGCATATATTTAAAAGATGATTAATATTTAAAATTTTTGATGACACAGATATATATATATATATATATATGTAAATGACCTAAAAATGATAAAATTGAAAATTTTAAAACTCACATGAATAATTTAAACTGGAGAGGAAGAAGGAAATGACTGCAAGTTAGAGTTTTCTTTCATTCTTTTTTGCCGTCTATAAGAGAAAGTTAATTACAAGTGCATGCAGGACAACAATCTATCTATCTATCTATCTATCTATCTATATCTATATCTATATATTAAAGATGGTACCTGCAGTGAAAAATATGGATTTCCAATTTTACCCTCAATCTCAAATATAATTTCTATATATCTGCAGTGAACAATATGCATTTCCAATCCTCTGCAGTGAAAAATATGGATTTTCCGCCCACTCTCTCCAATATAATAATTAAATATATAAATTAAAGATGGTACCTGCAGTGAAAATTATGTATTTCCCATATTAAATTCATCTTCTCCTAAACTGGTTTGTGCTTTCAACACATATTTCCAATTTTACCCTCAATCTCAAATATAATTTCTATATATCTGCAGTGAAAAATATGGATTTCCAATTTTACCCTCAATCTCAAATATAATTTCTATATATCTGCAGTGAAAAATATGAATTTCCAATTTTACCCTCAATCTCAAATATCATTTCTATAAATCTGCAGTGAACAATATGCATTTCCAATCCTGCAGTGAAAAATATGGATTTCCAATTTTACCCTCAATCTCAAATATAATTTCTATATATCTGCAGTGAAAAATATGAATTTCCAATTTTATACCCTCAATCTCAAATATCATTTCTATAAATCAGCAGTGAACAATATGCATTTCCAATCCTGCAGTGAAAAATATGGATTTCCAATTTTATCCTCAATCTCAAATATAATATCTATATATTAAAGATGAATTTTACCCTCAATCTCAAATATAATAAAAATATACTCACAATGTTCTCTCTGTTCACCGTCAACATTCTTCTCAAATATAATAATTATATTGTAAAATCTGCATTTCCAATTTACCCTCAATTTTCAAATATAATAAATTATATTGTATAAGATGTCAGCATTTCCAATTTTACCCTCAATCTCTCTGTCACCGCCAACATTGAAATAGTCTAACAGATGTCAGCAAAATACAACATGCAAAATTAATAAATAAACTAAATAAGTGAAAAATATGCAATTTCAATTTTATCTTCTATTATCTATTTTTACTTTTTAATTAAAAAAACAGCTCTCAAATTTCTCTGTTGTTGCCACCTGCCCCAACCTCTCTCTTCACCTCTCTCTTCTTTTAGATAAATATCAATATTGGAATAACTGTTGAGAGAGGTAAGATAAAATTTAAAGTCATATTAATTATATTTAATATATTTTTCAATATATATATTAACTATTTAAAATATTGAATTTTACATTAGAAGAAAAGTTAACAGCTGTCACTTTGACACAGTGCAACAGATGTCAGACAAATTAACATGCATAAACTAATAGCTATCCAAAATACAATGATATATATATATATATATATATATATATATATATATATTATATAATATATATATTTAAGAATATCTAAATTTTATATAACTTTTTCAAACAGAATGAAATCATCTTCAGAACATAAAGGGAAAGGGAGCAAAGGATAATATAAAATAGTAAGTCTATCATACAGCTCATATTTTCTTTATGTTTACAGCTCTTTAATACTTTTTAAATATAATTTTGCTTGGTTCAACAATAAAAAAATCATTTAGCATATATTAGCACATACCCTACTTCTCTTTTTCATTCTTTTTCCTTCTATCTCTTTCTATAATTTATTTGACATATTATAATTATTTCACATTGTATTACAAGTTTAGGATAAAAATAAATAAACATCTACATAATCACAATTGTAACACTACAATCTTTGCAAAAACAAATATATATATTTCATATTTTTCTTACATCTTTTATACAAACAACTAAAATCATAATATTTGGTCAAAATAATTAATATTCCCTACAAATTTATGTTGTAATATTACTAACACAACACCTGTATATAAAAGAAAAAAACAAGAAAAGTACTTCAATAAAAATGATAGCTAAAACAAAGCACATCTACAACCTACATATCCAATCTATCAACACTTTAAAAATTTACATAAAAAATCAGATCTACAAAATCCAAGAAATAGAAATAAAAAACAAACTAAAACATAACTGACTTCGGATGCTACTATCACAAATTTTAAAAAAACTGACATATATAAGAAAAAAGACCTACATGGAACAACAAAACATCAGAAAGCATCAATA